>JAOUQZ010000030.1:1453228-1480954 GCA_028564935.1 Neosilurus hyrtlii
TTCCCTGACCGCAACAGAGAGAAGAGTCCATTGTTGGGATGGCTGAGGTCCTTCATTATCTTCCTGGCTTTGGTCCACCACCGCTTTCTGTATATAGTGTCCAGGTCAGGAAGCTCGATGCAGATGGTACGTTCTGCCGATTGAAGGTTCATGAAAACATTTCTTTGTAGTCATAAACTTTGTAGTTATGTTAAATGTAGATGTTTCAGCTACATGTAAATGCTATTAATCTTGTGTTTTACTGAATTTAGATCTGGTGATTGCGAAGAACTCATTACTTAGTTTATTACTTAAGAACCCTGTTCATTAAAGTGTGTGTGTGTGTGTGTGTGTGTGTGTATATATATATATATATATATATATATATATATATGTATGTATGTATGTATGTACACACACACACACACACCCACACATACAGTAGTGTGCAGTGAAAACTATACCCCACCACTTTGTCTAAAAGGGCTAAAGAAATTAAAAAAATATGTGAACACTGTGCCTACATGCTGCAATCAAAGAAAAGCGTGGCCACAATAAATATTGACTTTTTTTCTCAAAAAACTTTGTTATTATTATATATTGTTGTTTGTTTATTTATTCTCATCAATGATCCAATATTACATGAAATAAACGCTTGAATAGTACTTGGTTTCTGCTTTATCTTCATTTTGTTAAATTGTGTAAGTGTCCTGAATTTTTTTATTTCTTCACTCGATAAAACATTCCATATGGATTGAAGTTCGTTCATGCTCTGCAAAAGTTAAAAAAAAAATTTTTTTTGCTACACTTTTCAATTTTTCAAAAAAAATTTGGTATTTTCAGTGTTTTTGTTTATTATCCATCCTTTTACCTCAATATCCTTGACGGAATGATATTTTTTTGGTGCTCGTTGCCTACAATAGCATTGTTCAATACATTTTCACCAAAAAATGATAGAGAAGTCATTTTTTACTTCTTTTTATTAGGAGCCCTTTTAGACAAAAGTGGTGGTGTATAATCTTCACTGCGCACTAATGTAGATGGTTATTTACAGTGTTTTATCTAACATTTAATAGACTTTTATAATTTCCCTTTCATTTTAGACTCCGAACATTCCATTAGAGGAGCCGCGCCGTGTTCTATTACACGCTCTTTTTTTTGTGCAAGGCCTCAAAGTGATGCTGACTTTCAAGCCCAGCCGTGTAATGTGGGTTAAAAGCTCATTATAATTTCCTGTAGGTTCCTTTCAAGGTTTGGCCCTGCTTTGCTGGCCTCTATTCATGCTGCTTTTAATCCCTGTGATCGTTTATCCGCTGTACCTGATTCTCACACAGAGCCTGTCCATGAGGCTCCCTCAGTGTCGTATTCCTATTATTACCAAAAGTCTGATTGTCACAGTGAGTCGGGCTGCATGACAAAAACATGTTTTAGTGCCTTTTTCCCAGGAGCCATAACTGTTTCCTTGTGACGTTAATGATTCAAATTGGATTTTTTAGGAAGCTGCTTAAGAAATAGTGGTGTGTAAATGTGAGCTTTGTGTGCACACCGAGCTATCGCTATCGCTATTCCACATTCCTGAGCTTTTGTTCTCCAGACTGACCCACTAAACTGTACCGTTGCCTGTTGCTTGGTCTGTAGCGTTATCTGTTATACCTGTATCTTTGAACTTTAACATTTATAATAGTGTAACTTAAAAATCTCTGAGATTTAAGATTCCCTGTTGGATCATGGGTACCTTTTAGAATGTAGCTTTAAAGGGCCTTTTCTAGGCAACATGAAGTGGTGCAGTTTAGTACTCCTCCTCCTGAGTGTGTCCTGTGCTCAGACCTTGTGATGGACAGGCGACTTGCGCAGGGTGTACCCTGTCTTCGCCCAGAGTTGGCTAACATAGGCTCCAGTAGGCGGTTTGAAAAATGAGTAAATTGATGAAAATTTTTCTTTATATTATTATATATATAGATGTTTGGCATAGTGGTTTGTATATCTGCCTTACAGCAAGAAGGTCCCAGGTTCGAGTCTCAGGCTCGGATGTTTCTGTGTTGAGTTTGCATGTTCTCCCTGTGCTTGTGTAGGTTTTCTCTGTGTTCTCTGCAGTCACATGCACTTGGCTCTAGGTTGATATCTGCACTTTTATCCACCGTTTATGAAATAACTGAATGATTAAGTGGATTGAGCAAATCATTTAAACGCCCCTGCTCATCCCCCCATCTTCATGCTGCCCTATACCACTGAACTGTAATGGCAGTTTCTCAAGTGCAAATGGATTCACATTGTGCTCTCTGAATAACGCGAGCCATAGTGTGATAAGCTAATTTGCGGCTTTAGACAAACCTTAAACCTCACTGTTCCCGCAATAAAGTCCACATGTAAATCTGTTGGCCATTAATAGCTACGGAGTGAGAAGGATAATGGTTTCTTGGCCTCTCTTTATCTCGCTCTTTCTCGTATTCTCTTCTTTGTTGCTCATCCACAGTTAATGGGCTGAGATCAAACCCACCAATCACTTTCATTAAAAAAAGAAAAACAAAGAAAAATGTTTTTGCACATTCTTTCAGAGGGCTGATATTATTCTTCCCAGAGTGCATGAGTGGCAGTGAGGTGGGAGTATTTCTGTCATACCACTTAGATTTCCTTTTAAAGCACCCCCAAGACACCCCCACCCCACCCTCACCCCACTCCCACAGAGTTTTAGTTTAGCATTTCTTTCTTTCTTTGGAGTTTTATGCCAGTGTAGCCGAGCATAGCCGCCACCCCTGAGGTGAGGAGAAGTGAAGCAGTGAGAGTCGATGACCTGGGCCAAAGAGGTCAGTCACTAAGCCGAGTACACATCCGCTCACAGAGGCCCAGTTTCACAAAAGATGGGGAAGTTCACATCCTCCGAACTGGAGCTCGCTAAACATGCGAGATAAGAGCGGAGAAGAAGTGGGTGTAAAAGAGAAAATGTCTTCTTTTTTTTCCCCCTTTCTTTCTTTTCTCAAGACCATATGTTATTAAAGTCTCCTGGAACAGGACCAGGATCTGTGCACAGTCACATCTGCGTGCGTTCACTCAGGCGTGTCCTCAAACAAGACAGCAGCGTGACCTCATGACTTCTTGACCCTGTGATCCTGCTTGACACCACAGGCTGTGACGATTGTTTCCAGCAGCAGACGCAGTCTACTGATCACAGTGTGTCTCTTCCTCCTGTTTTAACGCACCCTTGCTTTACGTCTTGTATTGTGTCTGTGGAAGAATGCCTGGCTTTTCGGTCTTCTGTTTATTTGGAGTGGAGAAGCCAAATTTCTCCGACTATACGTAGAGTTAGAAATGTGAGACTGGGGTATGGGAGCGGTGGTTACAGGAGTACCATTTATAAACAGGTATTTAGGAAAACGAGACAAATACAGGCAGCTACAGAATAATCTACACCGAAATACAAAGTGAAAGTCATTACATCGAGTGAATAGCTTTAAACACTATAATTTTATAGCTATACAATTTCCATTATAATTACCTCTGTCGTAATTATCACTGTTGCCTCTGCAATGAATATATTTGTGGAATCTTGATGGAAGAGAATAGCAGCAGTGAACTGATATTTAACGAAACTGAACTATCCAATAACACTTGTAGAACATCTTACAGTCTTCTGTGTAAATCATTTCAAACATCTTTATATCCTTCTATCATTCACAACAACAGCTTTTTCACCCAGGGTCGGCTGAGATAGGCTCCAGCCTCTCCACGACCCTAGTAGGATTAAGTGATTCAGTGAATGAATGAATGAATATTAACCCATAATATTTCCTGTAGCTTTTCCCTTTAGTAATGTGTGACAAAGGGATTTTTATGTGTTCAACTTCATATTCACATTCTCATTCATTTTCAGGGTGAAAGATTATGTGACATAATTTTGATGCAAAAAAAGAATTAAATTGTATAAAGATAATTTGACGTGCCGGGACGTGCCGCTCCGAGCAGACACATAAAACACTTCTCTGTCCATTCAGTGTGAAACAGCATGTTTTGCCAATCAGGTTCGCAGGTTTTCAAAGTAGAAAGAGACAAGTTTCCGGGCAACTGTGTGAGCTGTAAGATGAGTATGGGCGGGAGAGCACACTTTTTAAAGTGTCTGATGGGCTGCGTGTGTGTGTGTGTGTGTGTGTGTGTGTGTGTGAGAGAGAGAGAGAGAGCTTCACGTGCCCAGTGATTAAACTGGCAGTTACTTATGGTTTTAAACTGCCTTTTAAACTGAAGTAATGACTTAGGCACAAGTCTTGCTTTTGGTCTTCTGAATTGAAAGCTGTATTTCCCATCACAGTGAGGTTGGCAGAGTTTGAGAACTAAGAATTTGGTAAACACACATATAAATTATTTTGCTGTTCTGTAAGAATCATGATTTAAATATGACCATAAAAATGCCGTAAAAGGTCCAAAAAACCGTTTTGACCGACTTCAATGTCTATGTTTTAGAAGTTCAACCAAGTTTGCTCTTCAGCAGCCTAATAATAATAATAATAATAATAATAATGATAATAACAATTCTACTATTTCTGCTTTTACTATTACTATTACTACTAATACTAGGATTATTTCTACTAAAGTAGTATTTATTTAAATAGAATTTTTTTATATTTTCCCTTTTTTGCTATTTATTTTGCACATTACTTATGCAGGTTCCAACATCCATGTGTGTTCCAGGATCTTACAGATCTTTCTAGAATCTCTCCAGTTGCTTTAAGTAACTCGAGCATGTACAGTAAAGGGTTTCCTTCCTGTAATCTCATTACTACCAGTAAAGCATCACAAGCTGCGGAATAATGCAGTACAACTCCTGACTGGTTAATTCTGGCCCACCTTTTCATACAGGAAACTCTCCACGTCCTTTCTCAGACCGTTACAAATTTTCTGTTTGTTTTCACAAGTGAATTTCAGATTGTGAGACATGATAAACCCCTGTGTGGTGTAATCCAATCCTCCCGGTCTGAGGCCCTCACTCATGCACCATTGGAGCCAAAACGGACTTAGTGTGTGTGGGAAGGGACTTTTTTCCCTCTCTACCCCGAGGCCCGGCCCTGGGTGAGCTTCTGGATAAGTTGCATGTGTTGGTGCATGTGTAAGAAGCTAAAAGTCAATCCTCTAGCTCGGCTAACATCCCGCGTCTACTGTTTTCTTACAGACCTGGATTGTAACATGCAGCTTTTAAACTGTCATTTAACATTTTAAAAGCACCTATCAATTTCAGTAAAGCAGTCAAAATGTCAAGGCTGAGCATAATAATCCATCTGTTTAAGTGAGCTTTAGAGGGAAAAGAAATGCCCTTCATAAACAGGTGTTTAGAGAAATGGCGGATGATTTATCCCCAGCTATTGATCTCAGAGGAACGTTGGTCCTAATTCATCAGAGAAGTAAGGGAACGCTTGCAAATTGTTTCGTCACTTCATAATTAATGGAATGTTGATGTGTTGACAGTTTGAAGTTAAGTCTCAGGTTTGGTCAATTTTCTGCCCGAATACAGACATTTCCATTAACTGCATAGTTGCACTTTTTGACAGTACAGATAAATAACTCATTAGGGGTTGTTTCTTTTTCTTTCTTTCTTTCTTTCTTTTTAAAGAGTGACTCAGCCCTGATTTTTCATAAGGACCTACAGTGTGTGAAAAGTGCACATATGTATTTCTTTGCACAACATTTTGAAGTCACCCCAGTAGCATAATACTGGCTCACACCAAGAGCTTTTATTCGATTATATTTCTTTGTTGGAATTTGTTTTGATTGCAGTCAGAGCTCATTTCCACATTTATTCGATGAATATAAAGAATGTTATAAAGGGAAAATCCCCACCAAGTGTTTTGAGGATGATGTTGGAGAACACTGTCTAACATGACACTTCAAAATCTATCTTAGCTTATAACCTGTAAAACCTCCAGTCCTCTGGATTTCCACAAGCTTCTGAGATGTTCAGCCACATTAATTAGTAAAGTCAACAACTGGTGTTCGGGGAGGAGGCCTGGCATTATTATTATTTTCTCTAATTGATTTTAGCATTTTAACAGTCACCTGCTCACTTAAACATGTAACTGTGCTACATATAAAACATCACGTACTGTATTTATTTGAAATTAGGGTCTTTTTTATATTAGTCACAAACATTTGTATTTTATTACCATAGAAAAAAATAGTTTATTTAATTGTTGATTTTACAGTATTTAAATACAGCATAGTGACACCAGGCTACACAATACAGCCCAGTATGAAAATATGAAGATTTACAGACAACATGAGGAGTCACCAGGTAAATAAAATTACAAACTGTTGTGTGAAAATATGTCTAGTTCACGATGCAAGAGATCCAAATGTGCTTTTCAGGTGTTTATTTAGCCTTTTAGGAAAAGTAACGCATCCAGTCAGTCACACAAAAGAAATTGTCCTGAGAAAGGACCTCGGACTCCGTCTACCAGCTCTGCATCGGCTTATGTAGTGCCTGTTCCACTCTGATTGGTTCCTCTGGCTCTGTTTCAGAAAAATGACAGAATGGCATTATATACGTCATTTCTGATTGGTGCATCATTATTTATTGCTTTTTCCGAGAAATGACATCATATGTCAAGTTGATCTCGAAGGGTCTGAACTCGACGCCCCTATTGCTTCGGACGTTACAGAGTGGAACAGCCGAAATAAAATAATCTTACACCCAGTTCAGTGAATAAACTTCTCATACAACAGTCACATAAATCATTCAGTAATTAAACAGTTCAGTAAATCAAACAATTGCTCTTCTATAGGTACAATCATTAACAATTTAAATATATTTTTCATTAGAGATGACTTCATTGGATGATTCTCCATTTCAGGATTACAAATGTCTTTAAATAAAGGAAATATGATCACTCATTTCAAAGATATTACACTTTCTGTATTCATATTCATATTGTTAAAATCATATTAATGATCATTAATTAATTTGAGAACGTGATAGAGAAGTCCAGCAATTTGCATAAGATTTATGGAGAACCAAATATATGACATGGGTCCAAAAACATACAGTGGCCCAAATGGCACCTGCTACCTGTGATGTTCCACAAAACACAAAATTTACAGTATATTTTCTTCCAAGGATCCAGATAACATACAGTCATGTCTTCCATGTATTCCAGGTCATACCATGCAATACTCAGGAATTTGGTTGAACTTAACTCTTAGATTTTGTTTATTTTCCACACAGCAGTAGTATAATATTTGGACAATTATATTTTGTACATATTTGACAATGTGACAAAGGTTTGGCTTTTTGCCGTGTTTAATTTTGGCAACAAATGAAGCCAGAGCTATGATTTTTATTACTCTCAAACAATTTATTTAATAAAAGGTATTTAATAGAACTTTCTAGCAAGAATAAATAAAAGAAAAGGTAAAAATTGTTTTAATGAATGTTAAGTACTAGTTGAAATCACATTTTTTTATTTGCTCAGCAATGTTGATTTTCTGTTAACTCAAAATGAAATTTTGAAAAATGAGCTATCACATAGCACATAGCCTGGGAAATAAATAAGCAGAATCTCGTAGGGCTTTTGTGTCCCAATTTGATATCCTGTGAATTATATCTGCTTAAGAAAATAAAACAAAAACCTTCAAAACTCTCCTGTTACACTAAAAATATGTATTTTTCATCATCAGGTGGTTTTTACTTACATCTCTAAGCATTATTTGCATTAGCTTGTTTGAAAAGGCCGCTATTTGTAGTCCGTAGGACGTGGAAACGTCAAATCCAATAAGGCAAGATGACAGTGATAATAACAACAGTATACAGATATTAAACTAACAAATAGCACATAAAGCAGTGAACTTCTGAATAATATAGAACTAGGCACTTCTAAACATAATCGTACATTACATTTATATACATCAGACAGGCGTCTGCTCGTACTTGTGCACCTATGGTGGTATGTAGCTCAGCGCTTTTAAATGCACAACACTTTTGTGTTTACAGTGATTTTTTTTTCTACATGAGTCATGAGTTACGTTTTGCAGTGCAGTGGCACCTGCTGTGTGTGAATTTATTACTGTTTTTATTTTAATGAAGAAGATTATAACAATAGCGCATTTTGACACACATGATGTCTGTGCGCTTTTATTACGCTGGGGTTTGTTTCCTCTTTAAGCTCTTACCTGCGACTGTTTATTTTGTAAAAAATTCCATGAGAGGTAAGTGTAACTAACATTAGTGCATATGACAGGGGGGACCTGTACAGTATGTATGTAGAGAATATAGATTCTGCTCAAGGTAATGATATTATTGACAGTAGTTCCAATTTAATGTCAGAATTAATGTTTTATTAAGCACTTTGTAGACGAGGGTTTTGTAAGAGATCCATAAATTTTTTTTCTATTTTATCCATGTGTTAGATGGCCGTAAACGGACAGTGATGCTTTCGCACTGACCGCGCTGTTGAGACCCGTGAGACCCTGAGACCCCTTGAGACCCTGTTCAGTTTGATTATTATTTGGCTAGTATTTGATATGATTACAGCGAGCATCTGTGTGTTTTTTCCTCTGTGTTTTGCTCTCGTGCGTTCTGTGTTCCACTGGAACCTCTGTGTCATTAACCTCGGGCTTTATTGTTCCGCTCTGCTGCGATGGAAAGCCACAGTTGCCATGCTGACAGCTTTACCAGATCTCTTGTTGTTTCTGCCATTATCACTGTTTTTACTGCGCTCTCATGCATTGACTTTCTGGGCCTTAAAAGGTCTAGACCAAAGGCTGCTGTCCGCAGGTGAGATTTCTGGCTGGGAACGCTGAACCGTTTTCTCTTGAAGGCTTCCCGCCCTCTCTTGCTGTTATCTGTTTTTTTTTTTTTGTTTGTTTTTTTTTGTTGGGGGTGCTGGGCTTGTGCTCGTGTTTTGGTTCCCAGAAGACTTAAACACTACACTTCCCGGAATTCTGTGTAACTCTGCAGGAAAATACAGTGGGTTTACGCTGCCTCCACTATTAACAGTAACGTACGCAGAGAGATTTTATAGAGAAGAATATTCCACGGAAGTTAAATGGGCTCTAGACATTGTCTTTGAATACAACCCCCAACACACACACACACACACACACACACACTTCTAGCTTGCTTTTCTTCTGTGCCCTTTATTCCGGTGCTTTTATTTTTGTGCATCAACTGTCATTCACTAAATCAATTTAACAACAAGCCTCTAGACGTTTTTTTTTTTCCCTCCTCCGCCCAGTATGAGGCATGAATGCCTATCGCTCCGTTTCGGGTTAAGTAGCACTGAGTGTCAAGGTTGGGTAAACTAGCTGAGGCCTGAAGTTAAATACGCCCCCTGATGCGAGGAACTTCCAGATCTGCACTTTAGAGAAAGAATCCAACAGCTGGAAGATGTGACCCCTGTGCCCCATTCAAGTCGTGCTACATGAGGTAGATGATGAATGAAGCACAATTAGAGTGTGGAGGTCAGAGCTTTAGATCAGCTTTTTGTATGAGGCATCGCTCCCCATGTGACGCCCTCACCGTCACCGTTGGAGTGTAGGAATGAGCTTTAAAATACGCCATGGTGTGAGGATGAGTGTTTTGTATTGTGTAGGATGTTTACGACCTGGAGCTTTATCCGTTATGTCCTGTATTAGTAGCATTACTTTATTATGTGTGTTTAATAGCATGATCACTGGTGTTGATTGGAATGTGAATGGAGTTAAAGCGGTGGTGTGTGTTACTATAAAATAATAAGGAGCGATTTTCCATGTTTAACGGTTTGAGGATGATATTTTTGTAAGGTAACCCTTAAATCATGAGTAATAGGGATTGTTTGGGGCTTTGGATGAATCATGATGTGTTTAGGATCCGAGCCATTCTTTAACATGAATTTTCCACCCAAGGGCTGTGACATGGTGTCTGGGTTTCTGGGAGAATGCACATGCATGTGCCTGCTGAACGGACAGAGCTGTAATCCGTTTACTTTCCCCTGCTGAGAGGGGTCAGTGCTGGATACTGACGTGAAATAACCTAAATGCATGCATGTGGATGGAGGTATGGAGGGATTGTAGAAGTTTGTAGTGTTTGATTTACTGATCAGTTAAAACCGTTACTGAGTTCTGAAACGTACTGGTTAAAGCCAGTAGTAGTTAGCACAGCTGCCTCACAGCAAGAAGGTCAGGGGTTCGAGTCTCGGGCTCGGTGAGGGTGTTTTTGTGTGGAGTTTGCATGTTATGCATATGCGTGGGTTTTCTCCGGGTACTCTGGTTTCCTCCCACAGCCGCAAAGACATGCACATTAAGCTAATTGGCTGTTTTAATGATGTTCTGGCGGGCTGTTCAAGGTGTACCCCTCCTCCGCTCCAGCCTCCTCATGACCCTAATCGGAGTAAGAGGTTCGGAAAATGAGTGAGTGAGAGTGAAGCTAAACCGTAATTCTAAAATGTGTAGTAGTTAGTAACGTCACTGTTGTAATCATGTTCCATCGCATAGCTTTTATTCTCTCAGTCTGTCTTCCAGTCATGTGACTGCTTTGGGATTCCGCCGGGGTTAAATTGGAACTCGGAGGTGGCTGGATGTTAACCTGCTCTATTTAAATGCCATCCCAAAACAGGCTCTGTAATTAGATAGGAGGCCACATATGCTGTGAAGTTTTTATGGCTTGGGAGAGTGAACATGAGTGCGCTATTAGCTCCGCCACCGCAGTTTCGAAGTAGTGACTAGGTCAAGGACCAGGCCCTGTTTTACGACTGCAACGGGACTCGAGCAAAGCTCTTTAATATATGGACACTGCTAAAAATCAGACGGAGTGAAGCAGTATATTTGCAGCGAGCTCCTGCCAGATTTTTTTTCTTTTTTTTTTTAAATCACTATTACTGTTGGATTTAAAATGTTTTCTTAGGTGCATTAGTACAATCCGAAGTGGGGTGTCGGCTAGAATGTGTTTTTTTATAATAGAAAAGATCTATGTAGCACTATGTTATTGTTATAGTGGTTGTTTTGCTATGGTACTGAAATGCAGATAACCTGTGTGTTAAGGTTTGAGCTTCCAGCTGTGCCTGGTATCCAAATGTGTAATATCCTAACAGGCATTTTTCTCCTCGCCAGGTACGTCAGCTTAAATACATAAAGGCGTTTAGCACAGCGTGGCGTTTGTACATTTCATTGTGTCAGGATTGTTCAGTCAATATTAGTTTTGCTGTAAATCAGGAGCTTTCAGCGGACCAATCGTTTATCGTACACGCCGCCGTTTCTGTGATGTGTGTATGTGTATGTTTATTGTGGGCTTCTACTAGTTTGTGTTGTGGTTGCTGTACATGCCTTATAGTCTCCCATGGGACTTTGCATGTGTGCGTGTGTGAGACGGAGAGAAAGATGAAACGGTGTAAATTCTCATCGTGTGCTGTGAAGAGAGCTCTTTAGATTCAGATTTCTGTCTGTTTCAGCCTCGTGCTCGTCTTGTGCTTTTGATGTTTATTTTTGTCTGTAGGGTGTGTGTTTGTTTTTATGACTCTCAGGATGAGATAAGAGAGGCATTTCAATACTGATAGGTTGGTCTCTAGCTCCTCTAAACACACACGCGCACACACACACACACACACACACACACACACACACACACACACACACACTGTGTGTGTGCATGCGTGTGTGTGTGCGCGTGTGTGTTTAGAGGAGCTAGAGACCAACCTATCAGTATTGTGTGTGTGTGTGTAGCATCTCACACTTAGACACTCACTCATCTGTCGAACCGCTTAATCCAATTAGGGTAGTGAAGAGGCTGGAGCCAATATCAGCCAAGACTACACAAAGGCAGAATACACCCTGAGCAGCTCACCAGACCATCGCAGGGCCAACACACACACACACACACACACACACACACACAAACGTTCACAGTTTCATTCACACCAAGGACCTTTGGACTTTTCACTGGGCAAAGGCAGGGTACACCTTGAACAGCTCACTAGACCATTGCAGGGCAACACACACACACAACCATTCACTGTAACCCTCACACCTAGGGGCAATTTGGAACAACCTAATGTGCCTAATGTGCATGTCTTTAGGCTAAGGGAGGAAACCAGAGTACCTCGAGGAATGGGGTAAACATGCCAGCTCCAGATCAAAACTGCCCGAGCCCGGGACTCGAACCCAGGACCTTCTTGCTGTGAGGCTGATGTGCTCGCCACTCGGCCGACCTGAAGCTGTATTATTGTTGTTACTTGCTGTACGCGGTTCTTCTGCTACACATCGTAATGTGATAACAGCAGGTTTATGTTCTGGGTGCAGAACAGCAGCTTTAGTGGAACGGTTTAAAACCCGACGGGTTAATTCAGTGATATGATGGGTGTGGTTATCACCGACTGCTTGGTATATCTTTAACACCATTAACAGCCAATTACCCTAATGTGCATGTCTTTGGACTGTAGGAAGAAACCAGAGTACCCAGAGGAAACCCATGCAAACATGTAGAGAACATGCAAGTTCCACACAGTAACGCCCTGGATCGGAACCCATGACCCCTTTGCTGCGAGGTGGTAGTGTTAACCACTACGCCACCGTGCTCCACCTGTAGCATCTCTATCAGCCTCGATTTCTCTTAAGTATATCACCCGGCTGGCGTAGGTCACCACCCTCAGACCTCATTATAAGGTTTCTCACAGCCTCACGAGATACTGATGTGTTTTCCTCTCACTGTTGGGCTGTAAAACACTTCAGAAGAGCCACAGTTCTGTCTCACTGCTTAAAAGAAGGAGAATACCGGTCCTATCAGTCAGTAAAGCTCAGAAAACAGCCACGAGGCCATTTTAAATCAAACTCCAGCTGCAGCGAAGGAAAGGCTGTGCCCTCTGCCCGCCACTCAGGCTAATTTATTTCCTGTATTGACCATGTCTCGGTGAATTTCCTCTCCCAGCACACTTTACAAGAGCGTTCCCAATATGGAGGCACATTCTGCTCCCTTGCTCTTCCCTTACATGGTTTTAATTAAGTCTGCTCCAGTCAGGCTCGTCACCTCAGGTAACCTCTCCTCTCATGAGGGAAAACAAGTGGTGTTGCTGGGATTTCTCACTGATCTCGGATTTTCCAGCGTTGGCCGGAGTGTTTGTGGGTTTGCTGTAGGAATGTAGGGTTTTGTGTGTGTGAATGAGAAAGGAAGAATCTCCTTTAGATCATAAATAATTATTATTGTAATTTTACCTTGCCCGTTTCCTTCCTCGTTATTAGCGGGTTTTATTCCCAGTAGAATCTTTTACTGTTGCTCAAAACACCAACGACGGCTGATACACATTTACATTCTTAACAGGTCTAATCATATTCACACTCCTGAGCGCGTGTGTGTTTTTCCGGCTCGGATGCGCCGTGTGTGGTTGATGACTTCAGCGCAGTGAAAGACGCTTGCCTTGGTTTAGATCACACTCAGGGCAGGCAAAGGCTTGTGTGCAAAACACAAATAAAGCGGCGAGGCTGGGGGATTGTCCTTGACAGGCCGCTTCCTCTGGTAAATATCACCTCCTCTGCGGCTTTTAGGGCCGCAATGCCTCGGCGCCATCATTTTATTAAAGTCTTGAAACGCAGCACTCTGTGGTCCACGTGAGCACTTTCTCCTCATCGAGGACAAAATTGAAAACATGAGTCAAGGAGCACTCTGATTATATTAGCAGTTATTCCAATTCACTCGAGGAGATTGGGCGTGGTTTTTAGAGTTATTGACCTCTCGCGTAAAAAAATGAGATGGAACGTAGATTTCCAAGGACTGAGAGGCCGTTACTCTTCAAATAACTCTTTTATTTTAATGATGCTGTTGAATATGAGAGTTATAATTCAGTTCAGATACGTGAGGGGTAGTTTTATACATCCTGCATCACAACACTACACGATCTTCTTCATCCTCCTCTTCTTCCTCCTCTTCATCCTCCTCTTCTTCCTCATCTTCATCCTCCTCTTCTTTCTGTTATTTTTATTATTATTATTATTATTATAATTATTATTATAGAGCTGGAACTAAATATATAGTGGATTATATTAATATAGTGGTTATTATTTTTATTTAATCTCACATGGGTGTGTGTGTGTGTGTGTGTGTGTGTGTGTGTGTCTGTGTGTGTGCATTTTATATGTATATGTGTGTGTGTAACCAAACAATACACAAACATTATTTATGTTGTTTCATCTTTAAATAAAGTGTTTTTTCCCCCTTTAGTTAGTGAATTAAATTAATTTTTTATTTAAGTTTTAAGTTTTAGTGTTTGAATTTGTAGTGGAGCTCCGTAAAGCCGTGAGCTCTATTTTGTTGTAATGTTGATGCTCATGTGCCCTCACAGGCAACCCAATAAATGCAGAAAATGTCAGGAAACATATCACATGTGTGCTGCCACCGTCAGCGCTGAGTGCACTTGCACTTCCTGGATAATTCTCGTACTTTGCGTGTGCACGTTTCTGTAAACTTACATGTACAGACATTTCTGGGGCTCCACTTTTAGGCAGTGCTTAAATATTTATATTAATCTTATATTTTCACCCGCACTAAACACGTTAGTTCCTCATAATTTAGAAGAATAATAAGATCCCTTGGTAGTGCACACAGACATAGTATTAAAGTCAATTAAAGCATTATAAGCCAGCCTTTTATTTGAGCCTATCTCAGCCAACACTGGGCAAAGGTCAGACCATCACAGGGCAACACACACAACCATTCACACTCACACCCGGGGGCAGTTTGGAACGACCAATTATCCTAATGTGCATATCTTTGAACTGTGGGAGGAATCTGGAGTACCTGGAGGAACCCAGTCAGGCACGGGGTGAACATGCCAGCTCCAGACAGAAACCCCCGAACCCGGGACTCGAACCCAGGACCTTCTTGCTGTGAGGCAGATGTGCTCACCACTCGGCCAACATGCAGCTATGTTAAAATCCAGTGTTCATGAAATAATGTATTATTGTTGTTACTTGATGTACGCGGTTCTTCTGCTACACATCATAATGTGATAACAGCAGCTTTAGTGGAACGGTTTAAAACCCGACGGGTTAATGCAGTGATATGATGAATGTGGTTATCACCGGCTGCTTGGCATCGTTTTAACGCCATATCACAAAGAATGCGATTAAAAGCAGAATCGGGCAGGCCATTGGGCTCGATGAGGATCTGCTAACCACAGATGAAAGGCAAAAATTACAGTGGTATGGATGTATCACAGGATCATCAGGGCTGGCTGAGACCATACTGCAAGGCACAGTACATGGAGGAAGAAGGAGAGGCAGGAAATGTAAGAGGTGGAAGGATAACATCACGGATATGAAGCGGAGTGACACCTAAAAGCAGTCAGAAACTAGAGAGGATTGTGGCACCTGTGGTGCCTCTACGGCCAAGCAGGCTACGGGACATGTAGATGTAGATGTGGTCAAGGATGATCAGGGATTTTGTATTTGCATCCACTGTATCATCAGGATGGGCTGCTGTGGCCTAATGGTAAGAGAAACAGGTTTGGGACCAAAAGGCTGCTGGTTCGATTCCTGGTCCAGCAGGAAAAACAAGCATGGCACCTAACTCTGTGGGTGCCACAATGTGGCTGCCCACTGCTCCTGTGCTCACTTTGGATGGGTTAATAAGCCAAATTTCCCTTTAATTTTAATTAATAATAACCAGTGACATGGAGTAAAATTTTATTTTTTGAATTAAACACAGTAAACCCTGCCAGAATGTTAGAGTAATTTGTCTGTGCTACCTTTGCAAGTATTTGTGAGTAGATGTTAATGGGCCTAGTAAACACACATGCACACACACACACACACACACACACACACACACACACACATGAAATCATGAAACAGATGTAAATATATCCTCATCTTATTTCCTGTTTTTTTCATGCAGCTGTTACTCCCCCACACCACCACACCACCCCCACCGCTCACCCTCCCCATTTGCTGTCTTTACCTTGTCTTGAACATCACTTGCTTTGTTTTCCAGACAGGAACTCATTAGCCATCAAGAGACACAATTTCCATCTTGTGCGTTGACGAGTGCGAATGAGACTGGATGGGGGGTAGAAACAGACCCCGTGTGCTCACAGTCATCTCATAGATAGCTCCAGGCATGTTGGTTTAGTTTTTAATGTCGTCATAGCCTGTGCCCCAAGCTCACAGTGCATGCATGTTTATAATGTGTGTGATGTATAGTGTTGGTATAGAAGATGCCTAAGCGTGCTTCCTCAAGCCCAGCAAGCCCAGCTATTATTGGATTTGCAGGAGAGGAAATGTGGCTTTTATCAGTACTCAGGATATCATGGACAGTAGACTGGGGAATGAGGAAAGAGAAAATAAGAGACATAAATCAGAGCAGTGTGTACAAGGAAACACAAAACACCGTGCTCATGCACATCTGTTTAAACTTTAAATGCAAACTATTTACTTGTTTGGGAAATATTTCTTTTCTTTTGATATAAGACAGGAACACGTAACCGTATCCAAGTGTAGGATAAACACCAACATCAGCACACCATCAGTGCTCCTGCAAATATGTGAAACCACAAATTCCACTGGAACAACCACACACTAAAAAGGGAAAGTCCAACTTCAGACAAGCCCAGCACAAGTGTAAAGGATTACGTTAAAAAAAATAAATAAATAAAATCGTCGGAACCTTTCTACAACTAACGGCGAGTAGAAATGCAGTCGGCAGCACATATTGTATGCACACAGTGTGGGCTAAACATCTGCTCGTGCCCTTGAGGCCTCAGCGTGCATGCAGACGAATCCTCTGTCTGCCCATAATCAGGAAGTTCCAAAACAATATATTCGCATTCGCTCCTTTTTGCAATGCACCGTGGCCATGTAAACCAGGGCAAGCTGTTTGGGTTTGGGGGAGGAGCAGGGGAAAACAACGAGTGTGTGTTCAGAATAAAAGCAGCCCTGGAGAAAAGATGGGAAGCAGATTCCTACTTCAGGAAAAAAAAAGTGCACCTCCCTCATAAAGAGTGCATCAAAGGCAAGAAAGCTAATCTGCTTGAAGGCTGAATGGGATGAGAGTGGACAGGGGCAGACACACACACACACACACACACACACACACACACACACACACACACCTCTACACATGTCAGGAGGACACAGAGCCCTGCGGTACAGCATGCAGTGAAGCCTGAGACAAACTTCCCCAAGAAAGGAAATGTATAATTTTCTGGGGTTTAAAATAAATCTCGATTTTTATTGTGCGACATTTCCGTTCTTGTAAACCCAAAGGCGACACTCACCTCGGTTTATTCCATATCATCTCCACTGAAGGCCTCTCTGAGCTTGATGGAGAACGTGTTTCAGATACCTGACAGGAAACGTGACATGTGATGTTTAGAGGTAGACGCACTGACTTGAGTTTCCTTCTTATTTCCCCTCTAATAGAAGTTTTTAATCGACGTGAGGACTGATACAGAAGGGAATCAAATTAAATGGAGAACCAGAAGCACGCTGCTGCCATGGTTTGGGTCCACTTGCCCCCTTAGACTGAAGGGTCACTATAAATCACTGTGTAGTTCTTCTTCCTGATGGGTTTTATTCTGTAATGAAGCATTTCTATTCCTATGGGAGTGGTGTCCACTCTGGGAAAATTGGGTGATGATGACCCACAGGGTCACAGAAGGGGTTGATGAGGATGAAATGATGGATTGCCGGTCTTCAGATCTTAAACAAATTGAACACTTATGGGAGACTGTGGACCTGCGCTGTCTTCTAATATCAGAACAACATATGGGGGATTATCTTATGATTGAATATGAGATGATGCAGTTTGGCGGACGGCTTGTTCTGGGTCATGCTGACTGTTTTAGTTGGATTTTGTCGCTTTTCTTTCACTCTCGTATCTCTGACTCATTTGCTGAACCACTTAATCCTATTAGGAATGTAGCAAGGCTAGAGCCTATCTCAGCCAACCCTGGGTGAAGGTGGGGTACACCCTGAACAGCTCACCAGCTCACACAACCTCACATCTTCGCAGTCACACCAAGGTGCAATTTGGAGCGGCCAATTAGCCTAATGTGCATGTCTTTAAACTGTGGGAGGAAACCCGGAGAAAACCCACACAAGCTCGGGGAGAACATGAAAACTCCACACAGGAACACCCGAGCCTGGGATTTGAACCCAGGGCCTTCTTGCTGTGAGGTGCTAACCACTACGCCGCTGTACTGCTACAGGGGAATTTAGCGCTGTTGGCCTCAGATCCATGACATGCCTAACAGCAAGAAGTTCCTGTGTTCGAGTTAGGCTCGGCAAGGGCATTTCTGCCCCATGTTTATTTGGGTTTCCTCCGGGTACTAGGGTATGTACATTAGGCTATGGGACCACACACTGCTCATGAGCGCTCATGTGACTCGTAGTTATTCAGTAGTTTTAACTGGTGGCATGGTCCTGGGTTTCAGCCCCGGTCTTGGGCATTTCTGTGTGGAGTGCTTGTGTGGATTTCCTCTGGGAAGTCCGGTTTCCTCCCACAGATCAAAATCATACACATCAGGCTAATTGGCTGTTCCAAATTGCACCTAGGTGTGGCTATGAATGTGAGTGAGAATGGTTTTGTGTGTGTGTGTGTGTGTGTGTGTGTGTGTGTGTGTGTGTGTGTGTGTCTTCACCTTGCGACAATTCAGCGAGATGTTCAGCCCAGTGTCGGCTGAGAAGCTTCAGGCTCCTCGCGACCCTAATAGGATTAAGCGGTTCAGGAATTGACTGAGTGAGTAAATGAGAGTGTGTTAGTGAAAGTGAGAGAGAGAGAGAGAGAGTAAGTGAGTGAATGAGTGAGTGTGTGTGTGTGTGTGTGTGAGATAGAGAGAGTGAGTGAATGAGTGAGAGAGCACAAGTGAGTGAATGAGCGAACGTGTGAGTGTGTGAGAGAGTGAGTGAATTAATGTGTGTGTGTGTGTGAGTGAGTGAGTGAGCGACAAGCAGGTGAGAGGGTGAGTGAGTGAGAGGGAGAGAGCAAGCGAGTAAGTGAATGTGTGTGTGTGTGAGAGAGAGAGAGAGAGAGAGAGCACGAGTGAGTGAACCTCAGACATGATGTGATTCATAAACATCCTTTAGAAAATGTAAGTGCTGTGGTCGCCTACAATAATAGGAACTGATGAAATGAGAAAATAATAAATATATAGTACGTGAGGCTCATTATAAAACTGGCATGTCATTTCTGATTCTAATTCCAATTTTATTTCTTTACTCGTGTTTTATGGGGAATCATACAGTTCTTTTGTGACCTGAAACATGTCCATGCATTCATCGTGATGAAAATCTAATGACTTTCCTCAGAACGAGGGCCTTAGCTGTTCATTTCTATGCAGCTCTGAGCCCAACTCGTCCCCGTGGGGATCCAGGAAAGAATAGGTTCCTAACACCCCCTTGCTGATTGTAAGAGGTGACCAATGGGGCGACTTGTTTTCAGTGAGATTTAACCTGTGATTGTGGAGGAAGCAGTTCTCGCACTTGAGGAATGTGGTCTTCTGTGGCTCCCATAATTCCAACCCAGTGCTTTGGCTCCTACCTCACAGAGACAGGAGATTAAAAGGACCTGTTCTAATCGTTTGGTCAAGACTTGCCCTGCGTTGTATCTTTTTGGCATTAATATCGGCCATTCTCTTTTCTCATCCTAGGTGTTGGCTAAGGGACAATTGAACAATGTAATTACTTTGTGTTTGCTTCCTGTAGTATGTGGCCCCGTTATCCCTGATGCATTTCTGCAGGATGTCCACGGCTCTATGCGGACCCTTTTCCTAAAAGTGGTATAGTGGTTAGGGTGCTGGGCTCATGATCGAGAGGTTGTGGGTTTGAATCCCTGTTAGACCCCTGGACAAGGTCTTAACCACAAGTGTTCCTCTGTCCATCCAGCACTATAAATGGGTACCAGTAAATAATGTGAAGGTAATCTGTGATGGACTCGCATCTCATCCAGGAGGAGCTGAACTCTTAGTTCATTCAAGCTACAGAAACACATTTCCTTACACAATTTCCTTCGGGATCAATAAAGTATTCTGATTCTGAGAAACCGAAAGAAGGCTCCCCTTTCTTCAGGATTCATGATCCAGTAACTCGAGAATCTCTTGGTCATTTAATAGCTGGTTTGTCATCCTAGAATCTCCATCACCAGACAAGCCCCTTGCCGAGTTATCTATTTTCACCTTCCACTGAAAAGTATCTCAGGAATAACAGGGACACTCATAGATTCAGCAAACTAGAAGTGTGTCCAGTGGGTAGTGGCGTGCTCGAAGAGTCTTTTATGTGACTGGTACTCATAAAGGCCTTCCGTCAACCATCTCTGAGCAGCAGTACCGGAGAAATTTGCACCACTGGGTTAGAGCCTTAGAACTGCTATTCACAGCACAACATAAAACAAATAAATAAATAATACAAAATAAATTAGACCAGCACCTATATATTGACCACTACCACCCTTGCCTATTGCTCCTCCTGGGACATAGGCTGCTGACAAGGTCCCTCCGACTGTCCTAGGCCAGTGTCTCCAGCTGCCCCCATGTGTACCCAGCTTCTTAGAGTCCGCCTCTAGATCACATCACTAGGTGTTTCTCAGCCGGCCTTTCATCGTTTCCCCTGGGGATTCCATCTGAAGGCTTGTGAATGGGGGTTCTGAACAGATGACCCTGAACATCTTGCCAGACCATTGCAGGGCCAGCACACACAATTGGCACTCACACGCTCACTCTCACCTAGGGGCAATTTGGAACAGCCAATTAATCTAATCTGCATATCTTTAGACTGTCGGAAGAAGCCTGAGTGCCTGGAGGAAACCCACACAAGCACATGGAGAGCATGTAAACTCCACATGTAAGCCCCCAATTACATAATTTGTGTAAAGCCTAAAACTAAATACACCAACAAAACAGGATTGTGGTATAATGATTGTAATGAAGGGCCAAACAAGCGGACCACAAACACAGCAAATCAAACATCATTATTCAGTCATTTCTAAGTCCCACCTACAAGCCTTCAAATCGATTCACCCCGTAGTGTATGCATCTTATACGAACTGGCCCTTTTTAGAGAAACGGAAGCACTTCGTAGGTTATGCTCAGTACGTTGTGGGCTCTCGGGGAAAGGGCCTGGAGTGCATGGCTGCTATAAAGCCTCTTACAGTGAGAACCTGTCTGACCACCGTCAGGCCGCGGACTGATGTTGAACTCCTGTATTAGATTATTCGAAATGAAATGGGTAAGAAGTGAAGATAACAGGCTGCGTTTTAAGGAGATGTTTGACATCATGATAAAAAACGTAGAGTTTTATAATTTTAATCACAATTTTATTTTGAAAGAGTTTATATCAATTTATTACATTATTTCAATGTAATGTGAAATATTTTACTTATTAAAATTATCTTGGTGATTTGTTCTCTGATTTATTTTTGTGTGCCTATTTTTATGCATTTTGATTTGCTTATTGATTACAACTTCGTTCCCGTCTTTAATATAACACTCGAAGCTGTACATGGTGTTCAAAAAAACAATTAACCTCCGCCCAGCTCTTTGTCTGGATGGACAGAAAGAGAGTAATACAGGCGTTCTCTTTCACAGTCAAAGCATATACTGGATAAATAATATGACAAGTTCAATAAGTTTGATAAATTGCCTGACACAGATAAATTTAACATATTAGACGAAGGTATAATGTTGTTATATCTGATGGATACAAGAATAACTGCGGCGAAGGGAAAGTGGTTACACTGTTAGTCATTACAGTGTTGGGTCTGAGAGATGGAAATGGAGTTGTGTGTCTGCACTGTGCACTTTTGTAAAAAGGAATGAAGTGTTTTGACAACACCGTGTCTCGGTGCGCTTGTGCCAGTAATTTGAGAAAGAAAGAGCGAGTTGGCGAGAACGCTGGTAATTCGCTTTCCTTCGGGGTTCTGTGATGTGACTCAGCATTAATGAGAGTCTAGTGGGATGATTTGTTTTATTTATTATTTTTTAAGGAAAGAATTGTTTTCACAAAGGTGTGCTGACTGAATATTGATTTGCATTAAATTGTTTGTGCAAATGCTGAGATGTTTTGTTTTTCATTTGAGGGAAAGCAGTTCTGAGCTTCTTCTCGAACCTCGAGAAGTTTATAATATGTGAGGTAAGGTCTGTTGGGCCTACTGGCTCATCAGAACCGGAGCTTGTCCTGGTTTCTGTAGTGTTCAGCTCCTCCTGGATGGGACGCTACTCCCATCCCACCATTTTTACTGGGTACTGATACTGCTGTGTGGCCAAAGGGACACTTGTGGTTAAGACCATGCCCAGGGGTTTTAGTGCGGTGGGGGGCTAACGGGGATTCGAACCCATGATCATGAGCCCAGCACCCTAACCACTACACCACAGAAGCATTCATTTCGGTACCCTTTTTACTCACTCACTCATTTGGCTGGAGCCCATCTCAGCCGACACTGGACGAAGACGGGATACACCTTGAACAGCTCACTAGACCATTGACACAAACTACCATTCACACTCTCTCTCTCACACACACACACACACACACACACACACACACACACACACCTACACCTACCTAGGAGTACTTTCGAATAGACAATTAGCCTAAAGTGCATGTCTTTGGACTGTAGGAGGAAACCGGAGTACCTGGAGGAAACACATATAAGCACAGGGAGATTATGCACACTCCACACAGAAATGCCCTCACCAAGCCCAGGGACTTGAACCCAGGACCTTCTTCCTGTGAGGCGGACATGTTAATGACTGCCGTCCCAAATTGGACGACATGTGCGAAGTAATCTGAACTGTGGAATTTATGGAATTTATTTTAGAGTTGTGGTTCTGTGATGTTTAAGAGCCGTTGAGAGGTTGTTGTTTAGAAATGTATGTGTTTGGTGCTGTGGTCTGTGGTAATGGGTTACTGAGTTAACACACACTGGAGACGGTGCGCTGTGTGTAAGTCTGTTGTTCTCCACTGTTTAAGTTTCTCTATTGGTCTAAATAAGCGCACTGATCTAATCTCAGTCCCATCAGGTTGGGTAAATAACACCATCTCTAGTGTTTCTTCTAGCAGACAGGTTTCCCTATGCATGCGCTCTCTCTCTCTCTCTCTCTCTCTCTCTCTCTCTCACTCACACACACACACACACACACACACACCAGATCTTATTAAAGCAAACCTCTTTTCATCAATCTTTACAAAAACAAGGTTAAAAATAGGCTACAGCATGTTTGCCAAAGAATTAAGTGTGTGTGTGCATGTGTGTGTGTGCGTGTGTGTGTGTGTGTGTGTTTTTGCCTGCCTGAGGTGGTCTCCTCCTAGGAAGTAAAACTGTCATCTCTAGCGTTGGTCTGACCGTGACCCTCGCAGTGGATGCACCGCTCCCACATACACACATGGAGACAAACACAGGCATAGTGAGGGGTGTGTCCCTCTTTTATGACCCCCAAAGTATCTGTACACACAGGTGTGTCTAGTTACACAGATCACAGACCTGAAGGGGTGACTCCACATCCCCTCTCACTCAGCAAACCCACTCAAACCCACACTCACACCCACTCCTCTGTACATAGCTTTGGAGCACCGCAATAAATTAGCCTTGTTGACCCTCATTACACACACTTACTCACACGCACTCTCACACACACGCACACACAAAAACACACACAGCGTTCTTGTATGTGCACACAGGCTTTCTTTCATCTTTTGTTTCCCACGGAATCTTTCTCGTGTTTTATTTATTTATTGTTTGCTTATTTTTCCTGAATAAATCTGACATTGTTTATCTTGTGTTGTGTTTTTTTTTAAATCCCCGAATCCTGCGATTTATGAATGTGTGTATTTTTATCTCTGTATTGATTCAGGTGTACCGTCCTGAAGGCCTTCACAGCGCCATCGCTCACTCACAGTAATCACACAGAACACTGCTGATGTATGAAAGTAATCAATAACGGCTGGTGTGAATGGAGTCCAAAGTTAATGATGTTCCTATAAAAGCAAAAGCTAAAAACAGATCCTCCAAGTTTGACAATTAATACTTACATTTTTTTTACACTTTTTAAAAAAATTACTAAACAAAAACATTGATTATCTTTCATGTCAGCTACGCGGAAGGTTCTGTGACGTGCTGATTTTCGATCTACAGGAAATCGTGTGTGTTTGTCTGTCCACAGTCCACGAGTGCTCGCTCGGTCCTTGTAAGTTATTATCTTTGGCGTGAGCTTGATATTGTTCATGTTATTAATACTAGACATTTGAGAGCTTGCGGAAATTGTACTAAAGTAAAATAATATTGCGATAGTCTTTACATTTACATAGACAGGAACTTTCCAGTAGGTCTAACGCCGAGAACCACTTCTTCAAGTTAGACAGAGCATGTGTATTTTTAAATGTTTTTTAATTCATATTTCTGCACTAATGACAGAGTAACTAATGTCATGACAGCAGTAATGGTAATTAGTAGTGTCAGTGTAAACATATCTTTCGGGTACCGTAATGTAACCTGACGTTAGGCCCTCTTATACAACATCAGGGATCTGATATTATATCTGCTAGCTGGTGCCACGAGAAAGGTCAGTGAACGCGTGTGTTCGCTAAACCAGTCATATTTATACAGTAAATGCTTACCTCCCGGTCACTTACAGAGATCACCAGCCAATCATGGGCATCTGTGAGCTCATTCGTACAAAGGGGCAAATATCGCTTTCCCTCTGAGCGTGTTAAGCCACCCCCCGAATGCGCATGCATGGCAGTTTGTGAAGATGTGGGTGACAGTATCATGTGTCACAGAGGGGGCATGTGCATGCTTACACCTCTTCTTGGTTGGTGGTGGATGTAAGTGATAGGGAGGCGAGATTTGTTGGGTAGGGATTGGATATGAATAAATTATTCATTGGAGGAGGATGGGACGGTGGTGTAGTGGTTGGCACATTTGCCCTATAGCAAGAAGGTCCTGGGTTCGAGTCCCGGGCATGGTGAGTGCGTTTTTGTTGAAGTTTTCTCGTTCTCCCCGTGCTTGTGAGGGTTTCCTCTGGGTACACTGGTTTCCTCCTACAGTCCAACAAAAAAGCACATTAGGCTAATCGTACCTCACCTTCGCCCAGTGTCAGCTGAGATAGGCTCCCGCCTCCCTGCGACCCTTCGTAGTAGGATTAAGCAGAGTGAGTGTTTTGAAATTCTGGTGAAATGTTCTCACTGATCACATCTTCATTCCTTCACCAGCTGTTTTCTTTTTCTTTCATAAATGTAATGAAACAGTAAAATGCAGTTTGACACATAGATGAGAAACCACCATGTGAAGCCTTTTGTTCTGAAGATCTTCTTTGGCAGGGCACTTAATGGAACAGGCTTTCCTCTAAGCACCGATGCACATTTAAATATGTTTACTGTTAGGTGGAAATTACGCGAGTGAATGCAGTACAAGTCCCTGTGAAAGAGTTGTTACTATAGAAACAATAACATATTAGAACAAGTTTGTTAATATAAACCTGTGTTGGGTTTTTGCTTTGCAGCAAGCAGACACTACATCATAGCCAAGCTGGTATAGAAGAGTAATCATCGTGCTCTGACCAATCAGAGGCAGGGCGGGGCATGGTGGCACAGTGGTTAGCATGTCCACCTCACAGCAAGATGGTTCTGGGTTCAATTCTCAGGCTCAGGGCGTTTCTGCGTGGAGTTTACATGTCCTCCCCATGCTTGTGTGGGTTTACTCTGGGTACTCCAGTTTCCTCCAACAGTCCAAAAACATGCACAGTGGGATGATTGGCTGTTCCAAATCGCCTCTAGGTGTGAGTGTGAATGGATGTATGGGTGTTGGCCCTGCAATGGCGTAGTGAGCTGTTCATGTGTCACCTTTTAGTCGTATCCAGTTCCCACCTGTTAAGTGTTGCCTCTATCACATATGACCACCTCCAACCAGAGACGGACGTACGCATGCTCATGCCCTCTCCGTGACCCGCGATGCTGCATCTTTACGGACTACTGTGCATGCACCTACAGGAGCAGCCTACCACACTCAGAGGGGAAGCCATGGCCTAATGGATAGAGAAGCAGGTTTGGGACCTAAAGATTCCCGAATCAGCAGAAAAAATGTGTGGCGGTGGGGGTGTGAGCTGCACCTTCCCCTCCTCCACCTTCATGGCTAAAGTGCCCTTGAGCAAGGCACCGTACCCCCAACTGTTCTCCGGGTGAGTGACAGGGAGGCGAGCGTATGCCATTCCTCCCTCCCTCCCTCCCTCCCAGGGGCAGTTAGATCCCATATTCGCCCGGTCGAGGATGGCTGGGGCATTAACCTGAATTCGACCAGCGATCTCCAGGTCGATAGTCGCGTGACTTGTTGATGCACCACTCGGGAGCCGCTTTAAAAAAAAGAAAATTAAAAAACATTTGAATAGTGGCCTCAGACTTTTAGTGAGCAATCCGGTGAGACAGAAAGGGTTTAAAGCAAACAGGGCATTCTGGGAAATATGTGCGAGGAGTGATTTTTCTCTTCGTAATGATTCAATATGTTTTTTTTAATCTGTATGTTCCCATGGTTTTATTAAGGTCCCCAGTCATCCATGTATGAGGACTTACCACTAATGAACATCTCTCTCTCTCTCTCTCCCTCTCTCCCTCTCTCCTTCTCTCTCTGTCCTTCTCTCTCTCTCTCTCCCCTTCTCTCTCTCCCCTTCTCTCTCTCTCCTTCTCTCTCTCTCCTTCTCTCTCTCTCTCCTTCTCTCTCTCTCCTTCTCTCTCTCTCTCTCTCTTTCTCTCTCTCCTTCTCTCTCCTTCTCTCTCTCTCTCTCCTTCTCTCTCTCTCCTTCTCTCTCTCTCTCCTTCTCTCTCTCTCCTTCTCTCTCTCTCTCTCTTTTTCTCTCTCTCCCCCCTTCTCTGTCTCTCTCTCTCCTTCTCTCTCTCCTTCTCTCTCTCTCTCTCTGTCTCTTTCTCGCTCTCCTTCTCTCTCTCTCTCTCTTTCCTTCTCTCTTTCTCCCTCTCTCTCTCTCTGTCTCTCTCTCGCTCTCTCTCTCCTTCTCTCTCTCTCTTTCTCCCTCTCTCTCTCTCTCTCTGTCTCTCTCTCGCTCTCTCTCCTTCTCTCTCTCTCTCTCTCTCCTTCTCCCTCTCTCTCTCTCTCTCTCTCTCTCTCTTTCTCTCTCTCTGTAGCACTGATAGCCATCGGGCAGTACAGCAGCACCATAGAGACCGTGGATGCAGGTTGGTGTAAGGAAATCACAGACCAAGGGGCCACGCAGATTGCTAAGAGCAGCAAGTCCCTGCGCTACCTGGGCCTGATGAGGTGTGATAAGGTAAAGCATTCAGCGCAGAGAACTGAAACTGCACAGGGCCAGCTTTCATCTGAAAATTGACTCTGTGTTGGACATATTTACGGTCAACTTTTTTTCCAAGCACACGGCAGGCGCACACTCTGACACACGGATCAGTAACAGAACAGGAGCACACTTTATACAGCTTTATACAGCTTTATACAGCTCACACCCTACTGAGGAAGCGCACCGCACAGCGCACCACACACTGCACAGCACACATCGCACAGTGCACCCCGCACCACACAGCGCACCCCACACTGCACAGCACACATCGCACAGTGCACCCCGCACCACACAGCGCACCCCACACTGCACAGCACACACCGCACAGTGCACCCCGCACCACACAGCGCACCCCGCACTGCACAGCGCACCCCGCACTGCACAGCACACACTGCACAGTGCACCTCGCACTGCACAGCACACACCGCACAGCGCACCCCGCACTGCACAGCACACACCGCACCCCGCACCACACAGCGCACCCCGCACCGCACAGCACACACCGCACAGTGCACCCCGC
>JAOUQZ010000030.1:1511392-1522568 GCA_028564935.1 Neosilurus hyrtlii
TGTGTGTGTGTGTGTGTGTGTGTGTGTGTGTGTGTGTGTGTGTGTGTGTGTGTGTGTGTGTTTTGGCCCTGCGATAGTCTGGAGAACTGTTCAGGATGTACTCCACCTTCACCCCAGTGTCGGATGAAATAGGCCCCAGCCTCCCTGTGACCCTGATAGGATTAAATGGTTCAGCAAATGAGTGACAGGAGTTTTTCCTTCCATTTTTTTTCATGTTTTTTGCAATTACTACTACCAGGACCACAGAGAGGCTGGAGCCCATCTCAGCCAACACTGGGCAAACCTTGATTAACCATTGCAGGGTCAACACACACACACACACACACACACACCTAGCGGCAATTTG
The DNA here is from genome assembly GCA_028564935.1 of Neosilurus hyrtlii. Taxonomy (NCBI): domain Eukaryota; kingdom Metazoa; phylum Chordata; class Actinopteri; order Siluriformes; family Plotosidae; genus Neosilurus; species Neosilurus hyrtlii. Next base: position 1,511,739 of record JAOUQZ010000030.1, read on the forward strand.
GAATAGCCAATTTACCTAACATGCATGTCTTTGAACTGTTGAAGGAAACTAGAGTACCCGAAGGAAACCCACTAAAGCACAGAGAGAACATGCAAAACCCACACAGAAACGTCCTTAGGAAGCCCCGAACTCGAATCCAGGACCTTCTTGCTGTGAGGTGGACGTGCAAACTACGGCTGCCCTTCAATCATGCACGAGGGAGGAGATTTAAAGTCTGCTAGATTTCACATTTTTGATTTTGCGTACACGGAGTATTAAGAGATAAAGACCTGATTGCAATGCAGACAAAGAATATTCCCATGTTCCATTTTAGATTCCCTACCCCTGCTCTGAGGTTACCTAACTTCACCGAGATACTGAAAACAGCACACAAACATTGTTCAACACTTCTCCAGGGGGTTGTATACGTAGACTGTCGTCGTGGTAGGGCAACACAGGATTGTTCAGTTGTGAAGTGTAGTTCACAGGATAGGTTAGTTAGAGAGTGGTCACCTGTACAGGCATGGCTTATTAGAATGCATTCATCTGCACAAGCGCAGCCTTCCTAATTGCTACCCGTAAGTTATTGTTTAGGGGCCACCTCACCTCACAAAAGAAGGTCCTGGGTTCGAGTCCTGGTTTCGAGTGTTTCTCTGTGGAGTTTGCATGTTCTCCAGGTACTTGTGTCGGTTTCCTCTAAGGTACTCCAGTTTCCTCCCTCAGTCCAAAGACATGAGTGTCAGGCTAATTATCTGTTCCAAACTGTCGCTATGTGTGAGAATGCATGTGAATGGTTGTATGTGTGTTGCCCTGTGACACTCTGGCGAGCTTGTTCAGGGTGTACCCTGCCTTTGCCCAGTGTTGGGTGAGATAGGCTCCAGCCTACCAGCAGTAGGATTAAACGGTTTGTTAAATGAGTGAGTGACAGAGTTTTTGATTGCAAAAAGCACAAAAGAAGAGAAATAAAAGAAAACAAATAGTGTGCGCCAGACTTAATCTAACGGAGTAGTGAGGAGGTTATATAGAGGAAGGTGAGCATCGAACCTCTGTCTTGTTCAGGTGTCCTGCTCTTCAGCTTCCTTTATCAGACATGCTTAACAAAAAAAAAAAAAAACACAAGGCAGTGCATTATTGGCATATATGTTGCATACTGTTGAGTTAAAGACCCACAGTTCTCTGACCAAGGTCCTGGACGCCTCAACAGGTTTGTCAATACCTTTCATCTGATTGATTGCTCCCATCATTTGTTCGTCTTTGAGCTCAAACCCACCAGCCTGATTCACACACATACAAACACGTTTTCTAAGATTGTGATGTTCAGACTCAAAGTACAGAGATCTAACATGTCTTCCCAGTGACTACTATACACATAACACATATGACCTATGACCTGCTTTTATACAGCCTCAGCATAGTGAGAAAAATCATTGTTGTGTGCCATCGACGCCTTATAAATGCAGACTCATAGTTTTGGTAAAATGAAATCGATTCATTCATATTTGACAGAGGAGAACTATTGATCTGAGCTTGAGGTCATTTTGTCCACCATGTTTCAATAAAGATGCATTAATTTAATCAGCAACATGCTTCATCTGGCAGATTTCTCCTGTTCAAAAAGGCAGGAGAGGAAAAGCAAGCCACGAGAGAGACCAAGCTCTAAAGGAGATATGAGTAATAGAAAAAACGTGGCCTCTGTTCAAAAACGAAATCAGATTTTTTTTGTTGTTGTGTGTGAGTGTGTGTGTGTGTGTGTGTGTGTGTGTTGGCTTATATATTAAATCTATTTAATTATGCACTCTGCTTAATACATAAGTCTTAATACATAGTCTATTTGTGGATGCATCAGGAGCGCTGTCTGACAGTCTTTCATGGTCCGTGTGGTTATCCTCTTCGGGCAACGTTCCATTTGTTCATCTGGAGTGTTCTTCAGAGCCTCCCTGAGTAATGCATGGTAATAAATGAGAAGAGGTTAATGGTTGATAATGCATCTGCAAATACGGCACTGGTTCGTTTGGTGGTTGTAAACTGTCTCACCATGTTGAAATAATTAATGAGTTTGAAGTATGGATGTTAGAAAACCTCGCTAACCCTCCCATCATTCATCTTTCATATCTCATGCTGATGCTTTCAGGAAGTCTGATTTTCCATTTTAACAAAAACCTTTTTTTTTATATAGTTATATTCCAATCATAGTGTACAGAGGGGGGTTGTAAAAGCTATTTCCAGGGAGGACAGTGTGCCAGCTGTCTCGGTTTGACGCACAGTCAATTGTGTAGCAATTTTACACCAATGTAACCTGCAGCCGTGCCCTTCACGACTTTAATTCGCCAACAGCTTGAGGCTGCTGCCGAATCCCATATTTTAGCCGTAATGCTGCCTCCTCTACCTCCTGCTTCTTTTCCACGCCTGCATGGTCACCGTTATCAGCAGAATCATCTTTGTCATTGCCATTGTCATCATCTGCCATAGGATGTCTCGGTATGCGACCTCCTCTGGCACAAAGATAATGTCAAGAGCATAAACAGCTGTCATGGATAGGGCAAAGCGATGTACTAAAATCAGTCTAAATCCGATGTGATACACCGGTGTTAAAGGGGAATGGTAGAATGGCTGTGTAATTAACATGGAATCACACAGAGTGTCCTTCCTGTCCCGTTTCGCCTCTTCTGAATGAGATATAGTTATTTTCCTCTTCACGAATGGTAACCTCATCACCTCCACATTCTTGAAATAAAGTTTATCTTTTGCATTTAAAAGCTACAGTGTGAAGCATCACTCAAATAATAATCCCACAGGCTGCGTATGTCTTAATATTTTAATATTACGGGCGTTAGCCTTAGCAATGCCACTGGCATGATGCACCGACCAGCATGCAACCCCTTGCAAAAACATGAAATCACCACACATGGGGGGCGTTCACCATTATAGCAAAAAAAAAAAAAAACCTTACTCTTACTCACTCACTCATTTTCCAAAACATTTAATACTTCTATGGTCCAGGGAAGGTGGGAGCCTATCTCAGCCGACACAGGGCCAACACACCCACAACCACTCACTTTGGGGCAATTTGGAACAGCCAATTAGTCTAATGTGCATGTCTTTGGACAGCAGGGAAAGAGTACCACCATGCCGCCCTGCCAAATAAACAAATCATAAATACTTTAGAAAACATATTTTGTTTAATAGATGAACTTTCTGGCCTCGTAAAACAAGACCAATTAAATGAAATCATTTTAATTGATGGCATATTTTTTCCAGATCAGGTAACATAAACTATATACTATATACTACTTACTTATACTGCTTCTCCCAGGCTTTTACAATGGCCTGAATTCTTCAAGACATGAACTTTACTCATCAGCATAATGTTTTTCAACTTTCCAAAATAGTACATGAGATCTTTGCAAAATAGACTATTTGTCATGGACCTATTAAAATTAGTTTATTTTAATTTATCTTCATCTTCATCATCTTCAGCTTGTTCTGGGATTGGGTCATGGGGGCGGCAGCCTAAGCAGTGAGGTCCAGACGTCCCTCTCCAAAGCCACTTCCTGCAGATCTTCCAGGGGGACACCGAGGCGTTCCCAGACCAGCCGAGAGGCATAGTCCCTCCAGCGTGCCCTGGGTTGAACCCAAGATCTCTTCCCGGTTGGACATGCCTGAAACACCACACCAGGGAAGCATTCAGGAGGAATTCTAATCAGATGCCTGATTTACCTCAACTGGCTCCTCTCAACGCAAAGGAGCAGCAATTCTACGCCGAGTTCCTCCCGGATGGCTGAGCTTCTCACCCTATCTCTGAGGGAGAGACCTGCCACCCTGTGAAGGAAACTCAATTCTGCTGCTTATATTCACGATCTCGTTCTTTCGGTCACTACCCAAAGCTCGTGACCATAGGTGAGGGTAGGAACGTAAATCGACTGGTAAATTGAGAGCTTTGCCTTTCAGCTCAGCTCCATGATGGTGACGGACTGGTACAAGCTCCACTTTACAGCAGAGGCTGCACCGATCCACCTGTCGATCTCGCGCTCCATCCTTCCCTCACTCATAAACAAGACCCCGAGATACTTAAACTCCTCCACTTGGGGCAGGACCTCATTCCAGACCTGACTGAGAACCATGGCCTCGGACTTAAAGGTGCTGATTCTCATTCCGGCCGCTCCGAACTCATCTGTGAATCGCTCCAGCGAGAGCTGAAAGTCCCGGCTTGATGAAGCCAAAAGGACAACGTCATCTGCAAAAAGCTGAGGCGAGATGGAGCACCTGGAAATTCTATCCATAAATATTATAAACAGAACCGGTGACAAAGGACAGCCTTGGGTGTAGTCCAACCCTCCCTGGAAACAAATTCAACATGTTCTGACCAACTAAGCTCTGGCTCTGGCAATACAGGGACCGGATGGTCTGTAGCAAATTAAATGATTTTAATTTAAGTTCATTTATTTTCATTAATTTAATGTAGTTAAATGTAGTAATTTCATATTCTTATTTTTGATAATTTATTTATTTTACAATAAAGTCCTAATCAGGTTGAGATTCTTACTGTTGGTTACTGAGCTGATGCGCCTTTCCTCAAAATTGAGCAGTTTTTGCACTGAAATCTCCACTAAACCTGATTGTCAGTGATCGGTGGTTATATTGTGGATTATAAATAACATCAGGGTTTATCAGAAGGCTGCTGAGAAAACATATTGTATATTTTCTGCAGGTGAGAAAAGAAATGTTTTCGCATGTATGTGTTGACATATTAGACCTACATGATTCTCCACGGGCAAGATTATCACCTAAAGGCCTCAACCTGGCATTTAAAATTCCTGTCACTTGTGAAAGTTTCTTCATAGTGACCTTTCCTTCGGCCCCTTCCACTTCTCTTTCCAACACTGTTTGCCCTGCAGACATGTACACTGAGAAAAACACTTAGAAAATTGCCTCTGACCCAAATGATTAAATTAGAGACATTAAAAAAGCAATTGAAGGAAGATCAGGCTGCCCTCCAAAATGCATGCATTTTTAATTTGTCCGTACACTTCATCAAAAACTTAAATAATTATGATGGTGCTGTTTGTTTCTAGCTTGCCAATAATGGAACCCAACTCATTTCCCCTTGCTATGAAAATGATACACCCAACCTAGATTCGGGTGAAAGTGCATTCTGGTCAGAGTTGGAATTAGGAAGTGGATCCACGGATTGGGAGATTTGACTGACAGCTTGAGGGCTCAGTGGGATTGTTCTCAGCTCTCTTGTGTGTAAAGACAGGTGGGGCATGAGGAGTCATTTTCTGAAAGCCAGTGGTGCCTTATCTCATCATCACTGCTTCCTGCATTAAGATTAACAGACACCAAATCAAATCCACCATGGGGTTAAAAAAAAATGCGTTTTGGCTTATAAAAGTATTCACCCCTCAGCATGTTTTATTTTTCCTTACAACCATTAAAATGGAATTAAAATTTACATTTTTTAGTTGATTTCACACAACATGCCAACAACTGTAAAAATGCTAAATTTGTTATTGTTAAAACAAAACAAAAACAAAAGCAAAAAAAGAAAAGAAGAGAAAAACAGAAAAACTTGAGCGTGCAGAATTATTCACCCCTCCTAACTCAGTAACTTGTAGAGAAAACTTTTTGTAGCAATTACAGCTGGAAGTCTCTTAGGGTATGTTTCTATGAGCTTGGCACATCTAGCCACTGGGATTTTTGCCTATTTTTTAAAGCAAAGCTGCTCCAACACAATCAAGAATTTCCCTGCATTTAGCATCCATCATTCCCCTAATTCTGAGTAGTTCCCCAGCCTCTGCCAATGGAAAACATCCCCATAGCATGATACTGCCGCCACCATGCTTCATTGTGGATGGTATTCATGAGGTAATGAGAGGTGTTGGGTTTGCATCAGACATAGCGTTTTTCTTGATGGCCAAAAATCACAATTTTTGTTTTATCTGATCAGAGGGCATTCTTCCATAGGTTTCCAATCATGCAATCTGGCAAAACCTTTTTTTTTTTTTGACTACTCCTCCATGCGTATATTCTTTTAGGAAAAAGTGGCTCCATAAGGATTCATTTCATGGTTAATGATTTTGCTTGGAACCTTCTCTGGTAGAAAAATGATCAGTACTCAGTAACAGTCTGAAAACACAGTGCAGTTTATTAAATTCGTGTTAACATTGTCCATTTATATTCCCATCCAATTTATTTCTTAAAATTGTTACATCTGTCCCACAAGTTTTATACAGTTTCTGCAGTAAAATTAGACCATTAGATTCTTGGCTGATGGACTCTGGTTTGAAGGCTTGCAGGCCGGCAGATAATCTTGTTTAAGAATGCAGCTGAAAGAGTTGTAGTAGTGTAGATGGTGATGGCGATGGTGCAAGAGGCAGAGAAATTTAATATAGCTATAAGCACTAAAAGACTAGTTTATCAGTGCTCCACTGTAGCAAATAGAAAGCACAGAGAGCAGGGCTTCTGGAGTCAGCAAGCAAAGGTCTTGATTCCTGTAACTGTATGGACAGCGAGATCTGTGATAAAAGATGAATTTCACTGCAAAATAAAGCATGTAGCATATCAGACCAGAAGGGAAATTAATTAATGCAATGTGATCTAAAATATTTCATCATATGAATTCATAAGCAGTGCTGGAGGTTATGATTTCACCAGTGACTGTCTGTTTGTTTGTTTAATTGTTAGAGGAATTACACAAAAACACTGAACTGAGTTTTCCAAAAAATGAGCCTAGTAACAACCTGTAACAATCTAAATCGCAAACCAGATCCAGAAATGTATTAAAAACTTTTTACCAAACATTTATTAATGGATTTTTTTTGGTTAGTAGGATTATGCAAAAACTACTAATCTGATTTACATTAAACTTGGTGGAGGGTGGGGCCTGGGGCTGGAAAGAACCAATTAAATTTAAGAGGTGATCCATGCATGGGATCATGTTGAGAAAAAAATCCCTATCTTTAATGATCATGGGGGCAGCATGGTGGCGTAGTGCTTTTTACGTCTACCTCACAGCAAGAAGGTCCTGGGTTTTAGGCTGTGCTATTTCTGTGTGGTGTTTACATTTACAACATTTGGCAGATGCTCTTATCCAGAGTGACATATAATTATCATTTTTATACAACTGAGCAATTGAAGGCTAAGGAGGGGCCTTGCTCAAGGGCCCAACAGTGGCCATAATGGGGATTGAACCTCTGATCTTTGAATCAATAACCCATTGCCTTAACCACTAAGGCACTACCCTTGCATGTTCCCCCCGTGCTTGCGTGGGTTTCCGCTGGGTGCACTGGTTTCTTCCCACAGTTCAAAAACATGCATTTTAAGCTAACTGGCTATTTCAAATTACTGCTTGGTGTGAGTGTTTGTGTAAATGTTTGTGTGTGTGTTGGCCCTGCGATGGTCTGGCAAGCTGTTCATGGTGTACCCTGCCTTTGCCCAGTGCCAGCGCAACCCTAATTGGGTTAATCTGTTCGGCAAATCATTCAGAGTAATTACCGTGGGGCAAAATGCTCATCTAGCGTCCACTAGGGGGAGATATTTCATTATAATTATTCCAAATTATAATAATCCATTTGTGCCTGGCGGAGCAAGCTTGCACTCTATGAGTGCCCCAGTAGTCAACATTTTAATGAGTCGTTTATTTTATTAGACCCTGACTGAGGTGATCCACACATTCCCTTCTGAACACTTGGTTTAATAATAATTTGACCTTAGCCTATGAACAATCAACAGATGAACTGGGCTTAGGATTTAACATTCACATGCCTGTACATGAACATATCTAGCCTGGCTGAGTTCATTCCAAACTTTGTGACTCACAAGTCTCTATTTTCCCAGGCATGAAGAGGTCATGTGTGGCAGTGTCACCGAATGCTTTTAAACAGATGCATATAACTTGGTGAACGTGCAAGATAAAAGATAAAAAAAAGTCAAGGGGTAAGAACCCGAGATCTGAGCCTGGGAAAAATATAAAGCAGGAGTCTTGGCATAACGAGGCAGCGGGGAGAAGGCACGCAAGAGTCAGCCAGAAGTAACGAGGGGAGGTAAGAACGCAGGCAGAGAGGGAAGGAGAGATCGCTGCTGATAAAGATATAAAGAGAGCGAAGCAAGGGAGAAGGATAATCCACAGGTTTGACCTTGCAGGCCTGATAGAGTCTTTGGTTGGAGGGACTGACTGAATAAAGCTCCTGCCAAACAGAGGCAAGCTGTGTCCTATTTTCTGAGTTGGGGCCATTCCAGATTCACCTTATTATACACAGTGAGGATAACAGATATGAGATCAGCTAACCATTCGTCTCATTATCTCTCCACAGTCTATTAGTGTTGGCAGGGGCTCAGTTAAGGCCAACAATGTCAGCATGGACTAAGGACATCTGTGATGTTTGAGCTGGAGGTAGTCTAAGCTGCTGCATTCCCTATAATAAGTATTGTAAATGTTATATATACGTGAATCCTTCTGTTTCATGTGATACAGTAATCTCTGTCACTGTGAGGTCTGAATAGGGGAGTAATTGCAATGTCAATATTATTATTGTGTCCGTGCTTCATTAAGGAAATAATGAACTATGTGCTGCCCTGTACACAGTGGATCTTTAACAAGCACCAATAGACTTCCTTGTCCTTCTGGCTATGTTAGCTAGTATTGCTACCATTAACGAACCACCAATCCATCCATCCATATATCTATCTAAGCAATACATTACAGTACAGTTACAGTATACTATGCAATCACATGAAAAAAAAAAGTTCAGCTAGTTAAAATTGTTGATTTTTTAAACTTAACATATTGGAACAAGCAAAGCAAGCTTCTTTAATACAGTGCCTTTATATAAGGGTGCTACACTCCACAAAACCACAAGGAAAATTAGATTTCCCAATTATTTTTATGCCTCCAAGGCTGATCATTTCATTTCATTTTCTGAACCACTTTATCCTTCATAAGGGTCCCATCTCAGCTGACTCTGGGCGAAGGAAGGGTACGCTTGGAATGGCTCCAAGCCTTTTCATTCCATCATTGACCATTCCATCGCAGGGCCACCACACACACACACACACAAACACACAAACACACATACACACACACTTACACCTAGAGGCAATCAAAAATGTGCTTGCTGTAGGTTGTAAGGATCCAGGTGATTTTGGCAAGGGTCAGATAGTGGTGGCTGGAGTACCGGGTCTGAGCCTGTCAAGAATGGCACATCTTATGGAGTGCTCTCGATTTGCAATGGTTGGTACCTGCAAGGGAAGATTTAATGAGGGACAACCAGTGACATGTCATGAGTCATGAGTGGTTAAGGCTCATTGATTTGCATGGAGCACAAAAGCTGACCCTCATGTTCCAGCCGAATAGCGTAGCTGCTATGGCACATAGGGGCAATTTGGAGCAACCTATTAGCCTAATGTGGATATCTTTGGACTGTGGGAGGAAACCAGAGTACTCTGAGGAAACCCACACAAGCATGGAGAAAACATGCAGCAAACTCCAGACAGAATCACCCTCTCCATGCCTGGGACTTGAACCCAGGACCTTCTTGTAATTAAGCAGACTTGTTAACCACTACACTACAGTGTCAACTTCAACTGTTTTTGTAACCAGTAATTCTTAAATTTCAACATTCAGGAGGGTCCAAAACAGCACTGGACTGGCCATCTGGCATACCGGGCATTTTTCGCTTTAGGCCTTCCTTCTTTTGGCTGTTGAATGTTGTGCTAAAAATAGCATGTGAGTGCTGCTCTGACAGCTTATTCTGGATGGAGAAGGAACTTTGTTAGCCCACTTTATTATTTGTGAACAGTGATGAAGCCATCATGTACAATCAATGTTCAGTCATCATCCATTCATTTTTTGTACCACTTAATCCTAATTAGGGTCGCAGGGAGGCTGGTGCCTATCTCAGCTGACTCTGGGTGAGGGCAAGGTACACCCTGGACAGCTGGCCAGATCATCACAGACAATTATGTTGTTTTATTCATTAATCATGTAGGATGACCAGTTCTTTCTCTGTCCTCTAGTCCTAAAAAGCCTCTGCAACAGGTTCCCTCTGCTTCAAACTGTTTATTCTTATTAAAGTTTAACCCCGTGCAGTCACAGTTTGTCATTGTCACTTGTTTAGCAGGTGGCTTTATTCTCACACTAAGAAATGGAAAACTTATAGTATATAAAGCATTATGGAGCGCAGTTTACTTACATTTCTGTGTAGTTTGTACTAAACTCAGATAAGTAGCCATGACAGACATTCCATCTCGGGGACTATTCACCGACATCCACCTCGCCTTCAGCAAATAATTGTTAAGTACAAATGTGTGTATTAAGTAATTCAGCTATTTATTATATCCTCTTGGGACATTACTTGGTACATTTTAAATAAAAATGTATATACATACTTTTAAATCTATGGGTGTAGTGGTGTACTGGTAAGCACGTCTGCCTCACAGCAAGAAGTGGCTCGTCTAGGGCGTTTCCTCTGGGTACTCAAACATGCACATTAGGCTGTTCCAAATTACCCCTAGGTGTGGATGTGAGTGTGAATGGTGTGTGTATGTTGTCTCTATGATGCTCTGGCAAACCATTCAAAGTGTATCCCGCCTCTGGCCAGTTTTAGCTGAGATATGCTCCAGTCTCCCCATGACCCTAATAGGAGTAAGCAGCTCGGCAAATGACAGAATGAGAGAGTTTTAATCTATAATCTTATAGAGCTTCACATTGAAAAAAAAAATTATATATATATATATATATATATAGAGAGAGAGAGAAAGAGAGAGAGAGAGAGAGAGGCTTAAACATATGGGTGGTGCCTAATGTTGTCCCAGTTGTAGTAGAAAATGTCAAGGCTAATTTTTGCATTTAGT
>JAOUQZ010000030.1:1522668-1525168 GCA_028564935.1 Neosilurus hyrtlii
AAAATACAGGACACTTATACAACTTAACAAAATGAAGATAAATCAGAAACCAAGTTTTATTCAAGTATTTATTTCATTATTGATATTGGATCATATTGATGAGAATTTTTGTAAGAAGTCAGCATTTTCAGTGATTTTGTTTATTAGTCATACCTTTGACTAATCTAAAGGCACGGGCGGGGATCGAACCCTCGATCTTCGGTTTACGAGACCGACAGCTTACCACTTGGCCACCGGGCCTCACAAACGTCTGCTGCCCAACGTGGGGCTCGAACCCACGACCCTGAGAATACATTATAATTTATCTATAAAATTATACATTATCTATAAAAATTATAGAGAAGAAATTTTTTACTTCTTTTTATTAGGAGCCCTTTTAGACGAAAGTGGTGGTGTGGACGCTTCACTGCACACCACAAAATATTTTCCCAGTAGTGATATGAAGGTTCACGGGCTCTGTGGCAAACTTCACGTATGCCGCAGTGTTTTTTTGGAAAGCAAAGGCTTCCTCCATGAAGTCCTGCCTTGGAAACCTCCCCGATTCAAGGTTTTGCCTATGACCAGAAATATTAGACAGTTGCAGTAATTCCTTCAAGCATTCAGGATTCTTCTTTACTTCTTTACACTGATGATTCTGCACTGAGCCTTTGAGGTAATCACAGTATTAAAATTGTCTCATTTGTCTTACTGTGGACTGGTGAATATCTAAGCTCTTTAAGATCACTTTGTAACCCCTTCCATTCATCTGTCACCCTTTACAACAATGTTAGGTCTTCTGAGATCTGTAGCAGGGCTAAAAGGACATAATTACCAGAACATAAGCAGAGGCTTCTTACGAACAGCTCAACTCAAAACGATTGACAATTGTTGGATTCCGGCAGCACGACGGCGTACTGGCTAGAATGTTCGCCTCACAGCTGGAAGGTCCTGGGTTTGAGTCCTGTGTGGTATTTGTGTGATTCACCTGTGTTTCTGTGGGTTCCCTTTGGGTACTCTGGTTTCTTCCCCCCAGTCCAATGACACATTAGGCTAGTTGGCTGTTCCAAATTGCCGCCATGCGTGAGTGTGTATGGTTGTGTGTGTTGGCCCTGTGACAGACTGGTGAGCTGTTCAGGGTTAGATATAGACTCCAGCCTCCCTGCGATCCTAGTAGGATAAAATGCGTCTGCAAATGATGAAATGTTCTAGAACTGTTTCAGTATCTTCCTTCATTAGAATAAAGCACATGTCCACTAAAAAGGATGCTTCTGGTTTCCAAAACCTTTCCAGTGCCAAGAGCTTCAGACTACTCTTGCAATTGGACGCAAGCCAGTAAGGCTCTTTTAATGATGGAATGACTGTTACTGATGTGAAATGAACACACCAGATCGGTTTTGTGATTTCCCATTATCTTTACCCTGCCGGGAGATCTTGTGCTCACTTGCAAACAATCGATAGCATTTAACGCCACCGGAGCATTGAAGGTAACTGACTGTGACATTCACAGAGTGGGGAGAGATGGATTTCTACCATTTGCTCTTCCCGCTAAAGGCAGACTGTAAAATTTGTATAAAGATTTTGAAAGAGCACTTCCATTTGTGGGAGCCATTTCAGAGACTGATTTCTCTGCGATGCAATTTTCCAGGTTCCCCAAAATATCTGTGTGGTATGAAGTCCCAGTAATTACTGAAGACTGGAAGCGTTCTCCTCTTCACAAGTACACTCAGGGTTTCTTATTGTGTCTTGCCGCCGGTGTGTGTGTGTGTGTCCTGGTATGTCCCAGGGGTTTACTTACTGATTCTGTCCAGGTATGGAAAGAGGTCATAGGTTTAGCTCAGTATAATCAACTAGACTCTGGCTGTCCTCCTGGACCTGCAGCAGTCTGGCACTTTTAGAAGGCAAGTTCTGAAAATAACCATTTGGTCTGCTGCTGCAAAACGGCCACTTGAAAGCCAAACCTACCTCCTTTCACAGCTGTTTTGCCCCAAGACTGGAGGAACAGATGGGGCAAGAATGGACTGTACTATCATCCAAATGGAAGGGGCATTTCAGATCTGTCTACGGGACCGAACATGGATTGACCAGACCAGAGTCGCTCTGATCACGGAGGGATTTCAGACCTGTTTTTGCACTTTTACTGTAACCCAGTACTCTGAGCACCATACACATGGAACATGACTCCGAAGGCTGTCCTGTGTCCATCCGTGCCAAAAAAAATTGCTGATTTAATGCTGATTGGCTGTTGTGTATAGCTTATGCAATAACAAAATTAAACACATTTACAATTTCCCTCCATGGTTAAAGCAAAAACACACCATCCTTCTTTAGATGACTCAAAGAACTTTGCTGAACACACATTCACACTTTATGTAGTGTAAAGGCGTCAAATATTTCTACATTAACCATTAAACACTTACATTTTAAAGGGTATTATTTTGTGTATAAACACAAAGCTGCAAAGGTGCATGCTGGGAGTATGGATGTCTCAGAACTAGTGGTGCTCTGATTGGTTCTTTGTGTG
>JAOUQZ010000030.1:1527668-1536410 GCA_028564935.1 Neosilurus hyrtlii
AGTTAAATAAGGCTCACCTATGTGCCAAATCATATATATATATATATATATATATATATATATATATATATATATATATATAGTATGTGAGAAAATTAAAAAGACTACATTTTCAATCTGACAAGCCTGTTTCTTGAAAATGTAGTCTTGTTATTTTTCTCACATGCCATATATTTTGATGTATTGCACTGTTCTACGGAAAATTGACTCAGGACCTTTATATATATATATATATATAGATATATATATATATATATATATATATATTTTTTTTTTTACTTTATTTATATATATCAGAACACCTGTTCTGAAGGGTCCCAGAGTCTGAAACACGCTAATTAAGATGCACATCCAAACAAGTGACACCATGAAGACCAAAGAGCTCTCCAAGTAGGTCAGGGACAATGTTGTGGGCAGGTTCAAATCAAGGTTGAAAATCCTGTAAAGCACCATTTAATAGTTCATTAAAAAATAGAAAGAAAGAATTTAGCCCACAACAAATTTGTCTAAAGAGGGCCATCCACTTTAAGTCACAGGCCAGACATAAACACCTCTTATCAGCCCAAGCACACCATCCCTGCAGTGAAGCATGGTGGTGGCAGTATCATGCTCTGGGGATGTTTTTCATCTGCAGGACCTGTAAAACTGCTCAGAAATGAGAAAGTGATGAATGGTGCTAAATACAGGTACATTCCCCAGGAAGAGAAATTCTTGAAGAATGGACATAAATTCCAGTGGCTAGATGTGGTAAGATTATAGAGACATAGCCTAAGACACTCAAGCTGTAATTGCTGCAGAAGGCACTCTGTAATCTCTACAAGGTACTCACTTTGGGGCGGGGCGGGGTGGGGCGGGGCAGGGGGGTGTGTGCATGGTTATGTACGTGAAAGTTTTTGTTTTTATTTTATTCATTTTTTATTATTTTTTTTTTACTAATTCTTGTTTGCTTCAGATTAACAAACATTTTGCATCTTCAAGGTTGTTGGCATGTTGTGTGGAAATCAAATGATTGAAAAACCCAAACACGCATGGGATTCCAGGTGGTAAGGCAACAAAATATTAAAAATGCCAAAGGGGTGAATACTTTCGCAAGCCACCGTACAGTTTTTCAGTATTGTTTTCATACAAAAGTTATAAAACTTGAAAAAGAGGCCGGATCCAGGTGGACCAGGACCAACGAAAAATAGAATTCTAAAATTATATCTTTTTATGAACCAATATGTGTCAGACTATACTGGCCTAGTAATGGAAATATGTCTGGTCAGTGGGTACTCGCTGGGAATGACCTGCCCACCCAACCTTAACTCTATCAAGCTTCTCTGAAGGGAGATGGCCCTTAAGGTTCAACACAGTGTCCTGGAAACACTAATTGTTCTTATATAGATAGTGTGTGCAGTGGTTGGATCTGTTATAGGAGACTGTTCTCTTCTTTTCCTTAGACATTTTCACTAACCTCTCAATGCAAACTACACTAGATGTCTTCTGAAAATGTGTTTGTATGTGCAAAGTAACACTTTCTTTTTTAATGCAGTTGCTGAATTCTGGGGTTCTAACTCGCAGTACACAGTTTTATCTCTCAAGCATACAGAAAGAGACAGTTCACTTCTATTCTGGATTGTTTCTATTAAAATTCAATACAAAATACACACAACACACACACTGGATCTGGGTGGGAAATGTAACTGCTTACTGGAGAACACATTATTAAAGCCATTGCAATTAATCAAAAGAGTAGTATTCATGTAAAAGGAAAAGAAGGACGAGGGCGGCATAGGGGTGTAGTGGATAGCACGTCTGCCTCACAGCAAGAAGGTCCTGAGTTCAGTTCCCTGGTTTGGGCGTTTCTGTGTGCAGTTTGCATGTGCTTGTGTGGGTTTCCACCAGGTGCTCCAGTTTCCTCCCACAGTACAAAGACATGCACATGCACATTAGACTAATTGGCTGTTTCAAATTACCCCCTGATGTGGATGTGACTGTAAATTGTTGTGTATTTTAGCAAGCTGTTCGTTGTGTACTCGGCTTTCACCTAGTGTCGGCTGAGATAGGCTCCAGCCTCCCCGCGACCAGTAGTAATAGGATTAAGTGGTTCAGCAAATGAGTGAGTGAAAAAAAAAGGAGGACGTTTTTTCTGATTGCTGAATCGAAACATTCAGCACTCATTTACAGTAACACCCTAACACCCTGAAGGCTTGGTGTAGAGGTGAACAGCATGATGCTTGACGCTGTTGGTCATGATGTGATACATCATGTGACTCAACTAGTGACTTATGCCAAGGGTTTGAGATTTGCTGGGTGTGTGTGTGTGTGTGCCAACAAATCAGCATGTATGCATATTAAGCCAGGGGTGTGTGTGTGTGTGTGTGTGTGTGTGTGTGGGTGTGTGTGTGTGTGTAAAAGATGAGGTGTCCTAAAGATGTTGGATGACAGCAGAAGATTTTTTTTCTTTTGCACTATGCATTTAGGTTTACCTGTGTGGTCATGCAATTTGGTTTGGATGATTGCCCCATGTCCATCCCTTGTCTGCTGTATTAAACTAACCCATCAACTCTAATCATGAAATATGGCTCAGATAGTGTCCTGTCTCCATGCATCACTGTATAGTTGTATAACACATCATTTCTGATGGTTGTTTCGTGTCTGTGTGTCGCTGAGTTGATGCTGATTGGCTGTTATGTTTGCATGAGTTGCATGATAATGGTTGTCAAGGATGCAGAAACCCATCTATGCATAATATATTAAATAAACATAACTCACAAAGACCTCATGTAGAGCTCCGCCTTTAGGCATGCCACAGTCAATATATTATGTTAAAAATTGCTATTTATCTAAAAATGTTCTTTTTTAAATAGATATGCTTCTTTTTATTGGTACGTAGACATAAATATAACAGTGTCTTTATTTCCATTTGTTAATGCATAAACAGAGTGTAACGTGTGAAAGTGGCAGCGAGTGCACACAGAAAATCGATTCAAATCATTGTCCTTGAAGTGAAAGTAATAACAGAAAGTAATAATCATATTGAACATGCACACACCAAAGCTGTCATTCCGTGCCCATCTCCTTTTTCAGGATATTAATATGTGGCCTTGGTTCTTTCCTTTGTTGGAGCTACAGCATCAGACAAGCAGTCTCACACTTCTAAGTGCCTGGGTCAATTAAGCATTCTGCCTTTACAGCACTTATAGATTTGGGCACAATGCTTGAAGAAGAGAGAGAAAGAGTGAGAGAGAGAGAGAGAGAGAGAGAGAGCTCAGGTCCATAAAATAAACTTGTATAGATGTAGCATCATCAATTAGAAGTGATCAGAAACCTTCTGAGACCATGGAGACTGTACCACTATTTTGATTTCCAATGTTGCAAGTTAGCAGTAGAGTGGCATGGTGGCGTAGTGGTTAGCACGTCTGCCTAATAGCACGAAAGTCCTGGGTTCAGATTCTGGGCTTTGCGAGGGAGTTTCTGTGTCGTGTTTGCATGGGCTTCCTCCTGATACTCCAGTTTCCTCCTAAAGTCCAAAGACATGCATATTAGGCTAATCGGCTGTTCCAAATTGCCCTCAAGTGTAAGTGTGATTGTAGATGGTTGTGTGTGTGTGTGTGTGTGTGTGTCGCCCTGTAATGGTCTGGCGAGCTGTTCACAGTGTACCCCACCTTCGTCCAGTATCTAGACCTTCGTCTAGATAAGATCCAGCCCCCTGCTCCCTTAACAAAGGATAAAGCGGTTAGGCAAATGAGTGAGTGAGTGAGTAAAATCAGGCATGAAGTCATTTGGATAATGTTATGCTAGCAGCCACACTGCATGTCACGTGCCTGAGCATGGTCACAGGTTGGCATTAATTGTGTGTCACATCCACACCATGCACCATGCAGATGGTAGGGAGATGAGTAGTTTAGTGAGAGAGGATTCAGAATTGCTATGCCATCTTTTCCATCAGTCTGAGAATATGCACAGCTCTTCAGAGCCACAAGCTAGGGACTGCACTTGGTGTACCAGCTGAGAGAGATATTTGACATCGGGTGAAGGCCCTCGCTTGGGCATTTCTGAATATACTGTACAATGAACACATGAAAAAACGTAAAGAAACAGCTACCTGACAGCAACCTGCCATATGGGAACAGCCGTAGCCTAATGGTTAAAGAAGCGGCTTTGGGACTGAAAGGTCACTGGTTCGATTCCTGAACCAGCAGGAAAAAGTGTGGTGGTGGGGGAGTGAACTGCACCTTCCCTTCCTCCACCTTCATGGTTAAAGTTCCCTTGAGCAAGGCACCGAACCCCCAACTGCTCTCTGGGCACCCCAGTGTGTGTGTGTGACAGCTCACTGCTCCATGTGTGTGCTCACTTTGGATGGGTTAAATGCAGAGAAAATAATGTCCCTTGCAGGATTAATACAGTATATCAACATCAAAAGTCAAATAAATATCGCAAATACTGAATATTCAAGCTGTTTTGGGGTCACTTGTGGGTTTTGTACATTATGACACATCATTTATTCAAAAGTGCATAAATTGCTTTTGACAGAATCAAAATAAATAGAGCATCAATGTTGCTCTGGTGTGTACTTGTGTTTAAGTCCTAGCAAGAAGGTCCTGGGTTCGAGTCCCGGGCTGGGCGAGGATGTTCCTGTGGAGCTTGTAAGTTCTCCCAAAACTTGTGTGGACTTCCTTCGGGTACTCCGGTTTCCTCCCACAGTCCAAAGATGCACATGAGGCCAATTGACTGTTATAAATCGACCGTAGGTGTGATTGTGATTGTGAATGGTTGTGTGTGTTGGGCCTATGATAGGTTGGCGAGCTAATCAGGGTGCACCCCACCTTCACCCAGTTGAGATTGGCTCCAGCCTCCCAGTGACACTAATAGGATTTTCAAAGTGTCTCCATTATCACCCATTACTGAGTTTTCTTTAGGGCCTACAATTGGCCATTGTTATGAATTAAGTGCGTGCCGAGTAAAAATACACGATACATTCCCACATATTTTAGACCATCTATTATTAACTTTAGGAACAATAACACTTGCCAGATGTAAAATGTGCAGAGCATAATCCATGGAACTCCGCCGGTTACCAGGACTTGTTATAGGGCTGTTTTAATTAAGCATGCTTTGCTTCCGGTACCCACTTCGCTCGTTTTTGGGATCCATTGTAGTATAAAAGTTTTGGGTTCTTTGCTTGAATATTCACTCACTCTCTCACTCATTTGCCAAACCTCTTAATCCTACTTTTAGGCTCGCAGGGAGGCTAAAATAAAATACAGATGCAAACATGTTCACGTAGCGGGTATTATATGTGTGACTTCACATACATAGGCCTAATAGGTGAGAATGTGAGCATTAGTAACTGTTCCTGTCTGTGTTAGGTCTATAATAGATTGATGACCTGTTCAGGCTGTACCCGCCTCTTTCCTGAAGTCAGCTGGGATTGACTTTCCTCCGTCACCCTAACAGATAAGAATTATAGATGATGAGTGAATTAACTATTTCTGATAGGCTATTCAATAAATAAACTCACTCATTCACTCACTCACTCACTCACTCACTCATTTGCCAAACTTTTTAATCCTATTAGGGTCGCGGGGAGACTGGAGCCTATCTCGACCGACTCTTGAGAAAGGTACACCCTGCCAGACCATTGCATCGCTACACACACAACCATTTGCACTCAAAATCACACCTAGGGGCAATTTGGAACAGCCAATTAACCTAAGGTGCATGTCTTTGGACTGTGGGAGGAAACCGGAATACCTAGAGGAAACCCTTGCACACATCGGAAGAACATGAAAACTATCTAACTATGCCACTGTTCCGCTCCTCAGTAAGAAGACAGAATTTCTGAAGTGAGTGTTTTCATGCATCTACTTGTTTTGATATCTTTTTTTTCAGTATTGTTGAAGAGACTGGAGAACAGTGAAAGAGGATACACGAGTATCATCACTCCTGCCAAAAGCAACTTGCACTGGCTCTCATCTTTACACTGCCATTTCATCTGTTATGTCAGTCTCGATTCTCATCAAAAACAAACTGCTCCATAGTTCTGCTTCCTGGAATAGCAGCTACTGAAAATCTTTTATTATTATTTTTATTTATGTGTTTTCTAGATGTTTTATAAGAGGCAGAGTTCTGTGTATTCCTCACCTAGACACACTGTGACATTTTGACAACATACAGCCTTGAGACTAGTGCTGGAACACTGCCAAGATGGTAAAACATTGAAATAAAGTTGTCAGTGTGGTCATCATGTTTTCCAGTCTGGAATGCAGAAATACACAATAGTCTGCAGCGATGTGGTGATCCATGCCAAGTGTCTGATGTTCCCACTAAGGTTAGTTGTTAGGGTGACATCATGGTACAGTGGCCAGCAATATTTTCTTATCGCAACAAAGTCCGGGGTTCAAACCTGGTGTCCCACTGGGGCTTTTCTGGTGGAGCCTGCACCTTCTCTCTGTGTCTGTGTGGGTTCCTCTGGTTCCTCCAGGTACTCTGGTCTCCTTCTACAGTCCAACCACATGCTGCTGACCCTAAATTGCTAAAAAAGGTGTGAATTGTGGATGGGAGCTGTTGTTTGTCTCTGTGTTAGACCCGGGTGTACCCTGCCTATCATTCAAAGCCATCTAACATTGGTGCCAGCTCCCCAATGACCCTGATGGATATGCAGTTCAGGTAATGTATAGATAGATGGTTGCTTGTTAGGAATGAGCTACATACATCTTTTTAGGGGCAAAAGACTCTGACACCAAGGCTTTGCACATTCTACACGACATGCTGGTCTTGCCAGAGTCTGTGGGGAAATCACAGTCTTAAACCTCCATCATTGATTGGGCAGCTTTTATGTGTTTCAAATGTCAAGTGTTTAAAGAGTGGACATATTTTTATGCTCAACGGCAAGAGCTGAATTTAATTTTTATCCATCACATTTTGTCACATTTCATGTCTCGAATTAATTCATTACTGCTAGACCTCTCACCCATTCACTCATTTGCTGAACCACTAAATCCTTTCAGGGTCACGGGAGGCTGGAGCCTATTTCAGCGGACACTGGGCAAAGGTAGGGTGCACCATGCATAGCTCACCAGACCATCACCAGGCCAACACACACAACCATTCACACTCATACTCACATCTACAGTAGGAGGAAACCGGAGTACTAAGAGGAAACCCACACAAGCACAGGGAGAACATGCAAACTCCTCACAGAAATATCCTTGCCAAGTGCGGGACCCGAACTCAGAATCTTCGTTTGGAGAACATATTTGGGCATTGTGTGATTTGCACCAGCACTTGCATGTCATTGCATCGTTTGCTACTCAACTTCTCTTAGCCAGCAAGACGTCAGAGGTTGTAATTTTGCCCTGATGCATGTACCCTACAGTGTAGAACAGCTGGCTGTAACTTGTGGACTGCACCACTGCACACCACATGAATTTCTATTAAAGCAGGACTTCTGAGACCTTTTTCTCACTCTCTCTTTCTTTCCCTTTCCCCTACTGTGAATTACATGGGCTGCTCTGGAAATGAACCCAGAGCAGCGTTACATTCCTCAGTACTGTTTAAGTATTGATTGAATTTCCTTGGTCTTCTGACCAAGGGGAGATCACAGAGGAAAACCTAATAAAAGGATGCCTGCGCCTGCTAGCTGGTAATTTAGTTAGACGCAACATATGAGGATAACTATCATGTTGGTCATGCCTGCTGGTCACATGAACAGATTACAGAGTTTACATGCAGCATGCAGCACGCCGGAAAATGTCCTGTCTAATGCTTGAAGACATATTTATATGCTTAATGGTCAAAATGTACAAATATAAACTCTGAATACATAAAAAAAACAAGGGCAGCATTAAAAAATCTTACTTGTTGCAACATCATATAGATCCACCCCCCCTCCCCCCGATTCCTTACCCAATTATGATGTTGCCTGAAAACAAGTGTTAAAATAACAACTTGTATAATTGCGCCAACACTATGAACACTATAAAAAGGTCAGATTGTATAGCTCACAGTTTTGTATGTGGACTAAAATGATGCTTACTGAGGCACAAGCTGTCACATAATTAAGCCAATGGGCTAGATTTAATAAGGAAATACCCCCCTCTGGACCTTTCGACATCAGTGTCTCCAAATTAACCATCAGCAGCCATCCATATAAATTTTCACACACACACACACACACACACACACACACACACACACACACACACACACACACACACACACATATTATATATATAAATAGTGCTTAACAAGTTGATTGGACCACCTGTCATAAATCAAAACAATACCTTCATTCATTCATTCATGCCGAGCCGCTTGATCCTACTAAGGTCACAAGCAGGGTGATGTGGATGCGTAGTGGATAGCACATCCATCTCACGCCAAGAAGGTCCTGAGTTCGAGTCCCCGAGCCTGTGCTTATGTAGGTTTCCTCAGGGTACTTTGGTTTTCTCTTACAGTCCAAAGACATTAACATTAGGCTAATTTGTTGTTCCAAACCCTGTTGGGGCAGCCATGGCCTAATGTAGCTTTGGAACCTAAAGGTTGCTGGTTTGATTCCTGAACCTGCATTTAAAATGTGTGGTGGTGGGGGAGTGAGTTGCACCTTCCCTTCCTCCATCTTCATGGTTGAAGTGACATTGAGCAATTCACCTAATCCCCCAACTGCTCTCCGGGCACAGCAATGTGTGGCAGCCCACTGCTTCGAGTGTGTGTGTGTGTGTGTGTGTGTGTGTGTGTGTGTGTGTGTGTGTGTGTGTG
>JAOUQZ010000030.1:1579662-1597786 GCA_028564935.1 Neosilurus hyrtlii
AAACCAGTGAAATGGAAGGACAGTGTATGGAGCCATGGGATTTTGTCCTAGATCCCCCCCCCCCCCCCCCCCACCCCCCCCCCCCCCCCCCCCCCATCACACATACACACACAATTGCCCCAATTGGGGTGTGTTCAGAGTCTGATGGTAGCGTTTGCTTTGTGACCCTGGTCCCTATACAGATTACACACCATCTGTTGGGAGGAATGGAGCCATGCCCGTCTCCTGTCGTCCATGTCCTTTAGTGTGTTCCAAAGGCTCATCATTAAGGAAATGCACTTTTTTCCTGCTGTGAGTAATTATCTATGAAAGAGGGATATATTAGTTGCTTGGCAAGACCAGGATGGGGTGCTGAATGGAGGGTTGGGGGGTGCTCATACCTCTTCTCCTTTACATTTAGGCACTTTCTGGAGTTATTTGAGGCTGTCATAAGTGATCTTTAACTAGAAATGACTTTGCCCTTGTTGGTGTAATTTTCTGAAGGATCCTATTAGGATTTTGTTCTCATCTGGATAACACACTCAGTACTCAGTAGTGCACGGTGCTTTTCAGCACTGCAGACTAAAGGCTGTTTTTCCTAATGTCTTATTTATTTATTAATATAGTGGCTCTTGCTTTCTGTCTGGCTTTCTAGGGGGTTGCACCTCTCACTGTCTTGTCCTTTAAGCTGTGGCTATTTATTAAATCCTTTCTTGTGCCACTGACAAGCAAATTGCCTCTGATACATAAGATTGTCACTGCTCTTTTACATGTGAGACGGCCCCTGTCCCTCACTTCCCTGCACGGAAAAGACAGAGAGACCCGGTGCTCCTATTCTGGACCGTCACTTGCATTTTGGAACGATTTCGAAAATTCATGACGTCAACTCATTCACACACTCATTTGACAAACCGGTTAATTCTACAAGGGTCGTGGGGAGGCTGGAGCCTATCTTAGCCAACACTGGATAAGGGCAGGGTACACCCTGAACAGTTAACCAGACCACTCCAAAGCCAACATACACTGACACTCACACCTAGGGGCAATTTGGAAAAGCCACTTAGCCTCATGTGCTTGTCTTTGGACTGTGGGAGAAAACTGCAGTACCATGAGGAAACCCATGCAAGCATAGGCAGAACAGGCAAACGCCTGGGACTCGAACCCAGGACCTTCTTGCTTTGAGAGGGACGTGCTAATTACTACACCATCTTGCTGCCCTCATTACATCGATATCAGAAAACCTTTTTTTTGCCAGACTTTTGGTAGAAATATCACATATTAATATATTATATTATTATCAGTCCAGTGTTAATCATCTTTTTCCATATCTCTGCTCAGACTGTGTATTAAAAGGTGTTCAAAAGTTCTATCTCCTTGACCTTGTTAATAGTTTTAGACTTGTTTTAGTGTTGATGTAGTTGCCCCAGGCGGCACGCTGGTATAGTGGTTAGCACGTCCGCCTCACAGCAAGAAGTTCCGGGGTTCGAGTCCTGGGATCGGCTTGGGTGTTTCTGTGTCTAGTTTGCTTGTTCTCCCCGTGCTTGCATGGGTTTCCTCCTACAGTTTAAAGACATGCACATCAGGCTCCATGGTTCCAGATTGCCTCTAGGTGTGGATGTGAGTGTGAATGGTCGTGTGTGTGTGTGTGTGTGTGTGTGTTGGTCCTGTAATGGTCTGGCGAGTTGTTCAGTGTGTACCTGCCTTCATCCAGTGCCGGCTGAGGTAGGCACCAGCCTCCCCGTGAATCTAAGTAGGATTAAGCAGTTGTGTTATACAGCCCATTGTTCATCTTTCTACACTAACTAAACACAGCTCATATTTAACAATATACTTTTATTTCTATGTTTTTTTATACACTGCCGGGCTAAAGAAAAAGTCCCACACTCTAATATTTTTCTGGAGAGCCTTTAGCCTTGATCTGAGAATGTAATCTCCATGCGATTGTTTCAAAAAGCTTAGGCATTGTAACATTTATTTACATCCAGTGTCGGGTTCATTTCTCATCAACGTCTTGAACTGATGACGGAAAAACTGAACCACTCCATAAAGTCTTCTCCAGCACATCCTGAAAACTTTCAATAGGGTTAAGGTCAGGACTCTGGGGTGCCGACACATATGTGAGAATGATTCCTCATGCTTCCTGAACCACTCGCTCATTATTCGAGTCCCCATTTTATATCCGCGCCATCAGGGATGATAAAGTGCATTAATGTAATAACCTGCTCATTCACTAGATTCAGATCATCAGCTGACTTTGTTTTATTGCCACATTAATGTTGCTGAGCCTCGACTGGCCCAACTGGAGCAACAATGCCATGGAGAGATTACATGCTGTGTATAGTGAATAGTGCATAGTGTATATATTTATTTCCTTATTCAATTGTACTCAGTGGGCGGCACGGTGGCGCAGTGGTTAGCACGTCCGCCTCACAGCAAGAAGGTCCTGGGTTTAATTCCCAGCTCGGGTGTTTCTGTGTGGAGTTTGCATGTTCTCCCTGTGCTTGCGTGGGTTTCCTCCGCGTACTCCGGTTTCCTCCCACAGTCCAAAAACATGCACAGTAGGTTAACTGGCTGTTCCAAATCACCCATAGGTGTGAGTGTGAGTGTGAATGGTTGTGTGACTGATGGCCCTGCGATGGCCTGGCGAGCTGTCCAGGGTGCACCCTGCGCTCGCCCAGAGGTGGCAGAGATGGGCGCCAGCCTCCCCGTGACCATAATTAGGAATAAACGGTTCAGAAAATGAATGAATGAATGAATGAATTGTACTCAGTCCTCCTTGTTCTTGTGATTAAATGGAATTTATTTCTCTGAATTTCCTCTGTCACTTACCTAAATTAAATACATGTACAGTTTGTTTATTCACCTAATACCTTATACCGATTGGCTAAAACAAAGCTCAGTATTATTTTTATTTTGGTTTTATAATTGGACTTCTTTCCTGTTTCGATCTCAGATTGAATCCCTTACTTCATTATTTCCCAGTTATGTTCAGGTCACTTGTTGTTTGTTCTAGTCAGTCCTAATTTTAGGCTGCCTCTTGCCATAGCCTCTCAGTAACCCCTGAGGTCAGAATATATGCTTTTGTGTTTGTCTGTGTTTTTATAGACTAAGACAGAATGACCATGGGTATGTTTTTTTTCCTCCTGATATTACACTGATGATTGGCCCAATTTTCCAAATCCTGAATTGACTATAGCTCACACAGAAACCCTACTCTGCACTCTTCTTTCGTGATCAATAGGAATTAAGCCATTACACTGCACAGACACACGCCCACAGAGCAGCTCCTCTGTCTTTAAACTAAACAAATGTGTAGATGGCAACGGCTGCACATACACTTAGATGATTGTGCGTTACTCCCTAATTACACTTTAAAACCCAGCTGGTGTTTAGCACTGGGTGGTGGGCTTTCTCTCTGACTTGCCAATCTCTCCTCATTGGTGGATGAGAAGATTAACTGCTTTGCTGCAAATTGCTGTTCTGATAATCGTGCTAGGAGGAGAACCGCTCCTGTTTGGTTAAACAAAAAATATATTAGGATGCAACATACCAGTAGTGTATTAGACCCTGTAACGAGTAAAGATTTCCCCCACAAATATAAGGTTGGGTACACCCTGAAAAGCTCACCATAACATCGCAGGGCAAGCACACACACGCTAACACTCACACTCACACCTGGGCACAATTTGGGACAGCAGTTATGAGACATACCTATCGTGCATGTCTTCGGACGGTGGGAGGGAACCGTAGGACCCGGAGGAAACCCACACGTGGAGAGCATACAAACTCCATACAGGAACACCTGAGTCGGGACTTGAACCCAGGACCTTTTTGCTGTGAGGAAGACGTGCTAAACGTGCTCCAAACATTAATTTTCCAGCAGAAAATGAATTATGACAGAAAAATGTTTGCTTGTTAGTAAAGAAAACAGTGTATAACACAAACCAGTCTAAACCAGTTTTCAGAAAAATATAATGGAGGCTGCTAGATATTATTAAGAAAAAAGAAAAAAAAAAACGTGCGACAGTCAAAACCTCCAGCAGAACAGCGCATTTCCTTCTTTAAAACTCCACACATGCTACCTGAGAATGTAATTTTTATTAAAGTAAAGCAATGTAACGCTCATCACTCCAAATACCGACTTTGTATAAGTTATTTGTATAAGTTATTTGTATAAGTTATTACTGTTTGCTGCTCTTTACAGATTTACTTTTTTAATGTAGAAACGTTTAATGTCATTATTTGTGCAGCCATCTTTGGTCTGCAGCATTTCATTAATGATACCTAAAACTTCTGTACAGTAATGCAGATAGAACCGATATGAAAATGTACTTCTACCCTACTGCATGAATAAAACATGGACAAACTAGAGGATCTTCGGATCAGAGGTTGTTGTGGCTTCTGTTGTTGTTTTTAGTTGTCAGTTTTATCACACATTCTCCCAATATTATTCTTGAGGCATGTGACATAACAAGGGCGGCACGGTGGCGCAGTGGTTAGCACGCCTGCCTCACAGCACGAAGGTCCTAGGTTCGAATTCCGGGATTGGCTTTGCATGTTCTTAGATTCCTCCCACAGTCCAAAGACATACCCATTATTGCACCTGTTCCAAATTGCCCCTACCTGTGAGTGTGAACGGTTGCAAGCTGTTCAAAATGTACCCCGCCTTCACCCAGTGCCGGCTGAGACAGACTACAGCCACCCTAGTAGGATTAAACCGTTCGGCAAATGAGTGAGTGAGTGGCATAACATGCTAACATAACATGCCAATAATTTGCCCTCTAGTTGATGATGACATACTATTGCCCCCTATAGGCCTACTGTGCTTGTGTGAGCATAATTTTTGGATTTCCATGTAGACAGACATTTTTTTTAAAAAGCTATATTTATTTATAAAAAAACTGGTTTGTGCATTCCTAAAGACAGGGACAGTTCAGCAGCATGGTGGCATTCGATTCCTGGGCTCTGGCGCTTCTATGTGGAGTTTGCATGTTCTCCCTGTGCTTGTGTGGGTTTCCTCCAGGTACTCCTGTTTCCTCCCACAGTCCAAAGACATGCACATTAGGCTAACTGGCTGTTCCAAATAGTCCCTAGGTATGAGTGTGAGTGTCCATGGTAGTGTGTGCTGGCGCTGAGATGGTTTGGCGAGCTGTTCAGGGTGAACCCCGCCTTCGACCAGTGTTGGCTGAGATAGGCTCCAGTTTCCCCAAATGAATGAATGAATGGTGGGTTGGTGAATGTGGAGATATAAATCATGGCATTAGTTTGGTGTTTTGGTGGTGTGAATGGTACAGTTTTCTGTGGAGACTAGTATAGCTCAATACAATGCAAGAAGCCTACAGTCGGCACTACACCCCTCTCCTGCTTGCTTTGTGCACATGAGGCCAGATTTTAGTAACAGTAGTTAAGTGTTATATGCCGCCTGTACCCAAGCTTTCTATTGTATCGTTCAGTGGCACTGGATCCCACTGGGAGCACAGCCATGCAGCAGGGCCATGACAGGGCTTTTAACCTAATGAAGCACTTATTTTTATTTTTGTCATCTGTCCTGACAAACTGTCTCTGTATCCTACTCTCACCCTCCATTTTGTGCATGATGTCACATGAAATGTAATATAAAAGCAGGATGGTACAAATTAATGGTTGGCTGTAGATATGAGTCATTATCAGTAGGTGTCTTGGGGTCAGAGAAGAGTCAGGCTTATAAATGGAGATGTTTGAAACAGAGTCATTTATAGACAGTAAGTGCAGGAGATTCATCCAAGCAGAATGTATAGCAACATGTTAACATAATACTGCCTACAATCAATAATTTAATTTTGGTTTTTACACCTTTACTAATATCTCACACTGTATCAAACATACAACCTTAGCGCAAATTAAAGTAAAAACGACGGGGGTTCTGTTATGCACTTGGAGGAATTTTGCAATGGTTTATGGTCCACAGGCTCCTTTAGAGGGAGGGTCACTACAAAATATTACAGAGTAATTCTGACTTATCACCTTTATCCTTCTAGGAGAGATTTCTATTTCAGTGGATGTGGTCTTCTCTAGGATGACCCCCAATCCCATCCACAAAGCATGAGGGTTCACTGAATGGTTTAATGGAAGTGATATAAGATGATATAAAATCATATATACATCTATAATTCTCACACTTTTTAGATCTTATCACAAATAAAAACCTGTAGAAAATGTGCAGTGTGTTCGACAGTGCTCTCCACCACCACCAAGCAAAACAATTAGCCTAATGTGCATGTCTTGAGACTGTGGGAGGAAACTGGAGTGCCCGGAGGAAACCCTTGCAAGCACAGGGAGAACATGCAAACTCCACACAGAAATGCCTGAGCCTGAGACTCGAGCCCAGGACTCTCTTGGGTTTCCTCTGAGCTATGGGGCATTGTGAATTAGATGGGCGATGTACTTTTCTCTCAGCTTCTTAGTCTCTTTATTTGTTTTCAAAGATTAAAAACAAATAGCTCTCTAAAGACTGACTTGAGTTGTTTATGCCTGTGAGTCTGGCAAGGATTTAAAAAGATCTCTAAATTATTTAAAATACATTTTTAATAATTCTCCTGTAGGACAGTACTGATAATTTGCTGTCCAGACACCAGGGCTTTTTTGGAATAATATGCTCTGGACAAATGAAAAAAGTTTCTGGCCACAGTCATAGTACACATTTAAACGGGATTAGAACATTATACCAACTATGCTTTATGGTTGATGGAGTGTTATTATTTGAGCTTGTTTTGCTGCCTCAGGGCCTGGGCCGCTTGCAATCATTAATTCAACCATGAATTCCATTTCATATCGAAGAGTGCTTTAAGATAATATCGGGCTATCCATCCAAAAGTTGAATTAAAAATGTTTGTTTTTTTTTAATTCAAACTTTTTAACTCTAGACACTGCTTTATAAAATACATCAGAAATAATCAATAATTTCCGAAGGATGTAGGTATTTTTTCACATTACCCTTTACCCTGTAATTTGAAGAACAGCCTGATGGACTGTTTAGATGTGAAGAGAGCACTAAGCACTAAGACTAACACAGCCTTTCTTCTATTTCAAATGTTGATTTGTATCCTTGATAGGTTTTACCTTTTGATCTTGTGTACGCTGGAAATTAAGGTAGTTCACACAGGAGAGGCTAGTTCGAGAGTGTGGTAGAGAGTAGAGATGTGGCTAATTACAATGCATTTACTCTGCGCAGGGTCTCTGATTTCTCCAAGTGTGCCTCGAATTACAGAATTAAAAGAAAACAAAGAGTGTGCGCCCAGTTTTACCTGACAATCCTGCTACAAACGCTGTTGTCTTCTTCAGTCCTCTGCAAACTGTAACTCATCCTGAGTAGAAGAAAATGTTCTACTTCTAAAGATGTGCTCATTTCTTCTGGCCAAGTGAGACAGTACACTATAAATGACCTGGTGTTGTCTAACTTCTGCAACTGAATTTGTAGTCGAGCTATTGTGCAGAGACTCGTAGGCATGAAGCATGATGTTGATGGCTGTCCTATTAACCTTTCTTTCTTTCGCTTCAGAATGAATTCAGGAAAAACAGGGGTGACTGATTAATTAATTTTCTCCTTAAAAGAGCCACGCTACTCTTATAACACCAGCCTTGGACACCAATGAACGTTTTTCTGAACAAGAATCCTGTTTTTCGTCTCCTGTTACAGTTCCTCTTCCCAAATCATCTTACAGTATAATTCATCACAGTATAGTGATAAACACCAAACTCTTATTTTCGTGGTAAAGGGCAATATATCATTTGTGTGGAGAGCTGGTGCTGTAGTCAGAAAGCGAGATATTGCCTGTTGCACTGAGTCAGAGATTATTTTGACTGTCTTGCAGGATTTAGGGAAGGATTAATGTGCTTGGCTAAAGGTAACAGGGTTGAGTGATGGATTTTGCACTTTCTGACAAGGTGTAGATGTAATAGGGCTCTCTTTTCTGTCATGCTTCAATTAATTTGTTGAAATGCTTCGGTCAAAATATGGCTGAAAATGTTTATTTGTTAATTTAACACAAATCAGAAAACCGAAGAAAACGGGACCATCTTATTTCAGCACATTTTTAACAGGGTGGGGATGATAAGTTGCCTGTGGCTCTTTTTAATATATTTTTTCTCAAAGCACTGCATGGTGTAGTCGATGAAGTCAGTCAAATGCAATCAGTGACCCAAACTGAAACAGAAACAGCTGGATTCAGAGAATGGCCCTATGACTTTGGCCAGCAGTACAAGCATGGAGGCTCTATTATGGTATTGAAGGAGCAGTTAGAGTGCTGCTAATGTTGCTTCATGCTCAATAAAGCTTCCTTTCTCTACAAACAAGTCTTGCAATAATTGGGGGAAAAATGGAAATCATATGTCCTCAGTCGTAACTCAGTAGTATGGATAAAATGTGGGAAATTGTCGTGTAAAAGCAGCTTGGTACACAGGAAACTTTAATAGCTCTAAAAAAAAAAGAAAGAACTAAAAAAGAAAAGAAAAAAAATGCTCAACTTTTGCATTACAGCAATAATTTCCTGGGCTGCATTTTTTTTCCTTATCCAAATTTTTTGTAAGGGTTCATAGTCAAGTCAACACTTGTAAAACCCCCTCATGGTGGCCAGTAAGGACCAGCTCCAGTTTCATTATTTTGGCCTCTGCTCAAACGTGAGATAGTCAAGAATAGAGACACTGTTGTGGCGGACGGACAGAATAAAAATCTTGGCCTAATCTGATGCCATTTGGGTGGAAAATGACAGTGAAGTTGTGTCCCTTATGTAAACAGAGCCTTTCTTAAACTAATGGCGTATTTCATTAGTCTTTATAGAGGTTTGGTTGCAGAGTTTGGAGCAAGTGGTCTCTAGAATCCTCTGATTCTGTCATATCCCACAGGTAATAGAAATAAATGCAATTGTGTGGAAGCAAGTTGTGAAATGTTTGTGTCTACCTAGAGGGCCACAGCAGCTCCCTTTCAGAGCTCATTATGCTTGAAGGTTTGTGGATGGAAAGTCAAGCTGTAGCATATAAAATGGTTGGCGTGCTGCAACAGCGTGGAGGACTACTGGTCTCTAGCTTGGTTTTAAGAGTTTGACCTACGCTGATGAAAAGTCTCCGCTCCCTGCTACCCCGCCAATGAAACTGTCACTGTGGTAATTCATTGGCTCGCTGAAAAAGTAATAAGATGGTGGGGGGAAAACCCATCCCTTACAAGCGCACTGTGTTTCCATGATCATCAGATGACTGTAGCTTTGGTCCAAGTGCAAGGAAGCTGCAGATCATGTCAAAACAAAAAATGTGGTGAACTCAACAAATATATCTTTAAATATTGCTTCATGGTTTACGATCTGGGGGACGGCTTGATGTTTTAGAGCCTCATTTGAACGAAACAGCTTTCAGAGAGCACCAAAGAAAGGTTTGGTCGGCAAATACGGAATGCTCATTTCGTCCCTACCCCTCCTTCTTTCATCAAATCCAACTATAAACATGTTTTTAAAAATTCTGAGCCACTCATAGCATTAAATGTTTGCCTCAGTTTAAAGGGATTAAAAGGAATATAAATGATTCTGACCTGATTACATCTAATTTCCACCCCTTTTCATTTTCTTTGCATGGTTTTATTTATAAGCAACATTACAAATACAACCCCAAGCCATGAAGTATGTGTCAGTAGAAAGTGCTCACTCACTCTCTTATTTGACAATATACCAATATTTGGGCCGTGGGTAGGCCGGAGCCTCTCTCAACCAACACTGGGTGAAAGTGAGGTACACCCTGAACAGCTCACCAGACCATCGCAGGGCAACACACACAAAACCGTTCACACCCCCATCCACGTCTAGGGTAAATTTTTAACAGCCAGTTAGCGTAATGTCATGTCTTTGGATGGTGTGAGGAAACCGGAGTACCCAGAGGAAACTTGCAAACTCCATACAGAAATGCCCTCACCGAACCCAGGACTCGAACCCAGGACCATCTTGCTGTGAGGTGGACACGCTGACCACTACAACACTGTGCCGCTCAGAAAGTTTTAACCATTAAGAAACTAGCTGTACCTCTACAGCAACACTGTGAAATACCAAATACGAGGGGAGGGGCAGAGCTTTAAATTGGTTTAAACAGATTTGACCAGAACAGAAGAAAGAAAGAGGGAAAGAAAGAAAGAAAGACCAGTAGAATGACAGAAAGGCCCCCTGTAGCATTAAGGGTTTGAGCAGCTCAGTTTCCTGCAGGGTTTCCAGCTCACCGTTGCTGCTCTCTTCCTCGACCCACACTACATTTCAAAGGCTTCCCATTGTCTTTGCCTCCTTGTTAGTTAGTCTGTCTTCCAGCCTCAAGGAAAGCCACCCCAGCATCCAAGGTTCCATCAGGACCTCCACGTGCTGCCAAAAGACACTCTGTGAGCTGGCAGGCGAAGAGGGCTTCAAAGTGGTCAGTCATCTGTTTAAGGGGGGGACACTGAATTTGAGCTCTTAGTGGAATCTTGTTTTAAGAGGATAAAGCAGATCCGTTGTGTGAATAACAAAAGCGAGATAATTAAACCCCCATTGGGCAGATACCAGACTTGGAAGAGTATATTTAGTGACTGACAGCTGGACGCTCCTCGCGTATTTTTTCTTATGTTCTTGTTATAATACATACCCAGCTACCCCTTATTTGTTTACTTCGGACTTTTTTTTCCCACTATACTTTTATAAACATTTATCTCAAGAAACAGTTGTTCGCTGCCAGTCTGCTGTATGTTATATGTAATATAATGGCACTGAAATGTTGATCAAAGTGTGACAAAATTGATAAGTCTCAATAAAATTCAATATTCAGTGAATCAAACAATCAGATATACTCACTCACTCACTCACTCACTCACTCACTCACTCACTCACTCACTCAGTTGCCAAACCGCTTAAATCTACAAGGATCGCAGTCGACCCAGTGCGAAGGCTTTGAATACCCTGAACAGCTTACCAGACTACCACAGGGCTAAAATACACACAATCACTTACACTCACATCTAGGGGCAATTTGGAGCAGTGAATTAGCTTAATGTGCATGTCTTTGGACTGTGGGAGGAACACTTGGAGGGAATGCGTTATCCGCCCCCTTGTATGAATGTGCTCACAGACGCCCATGATTGGCTGGTGATCACTGTGAGTGACAGGGAAGTGAGCGTATGCCATCCCTCCCTCGCGTGAGAGCTCGGCCAATTAGCTCCAATGGACCCCCGGTCACGGATGGCTGTGGCATCGATCCGGATTCGAGCTTGCGATCTCCAGGATGATAGTCGTGCATCCTTGTCGATGCGCCACTCGCCTGCCTTCACCCACTATTGACTGGGATGTGCTCCAGTCTAATCTGACCTTAATAGTGGGACTAAGCGGTTTGGAAATGAGCGAGTGATATTTGCTTATTTAGTTAAATCCAGGTGACAACGTTTTTGCAGAGCAATATACATATATGTATTTTGAAAAAAATTGTTTGTTTATTTAATTAATTTCTAAAATTGATTGTTTATAAATCAGTTTCTGCTTCAGCTAGCAGGAAGAGAATGGCAGATACTGCTAATGTTTCTGTGGGTTATAAAAGCCTTTTGTTGCTCATGCTCAGGAGGAGAGACTGAGAATGTAATAAGAGGGTAAACCTACTAATTCAAAAGTTCATTCATTCATTCAGTTTTCTGAACCACTTATTCCTAATTAAGGTCACGGGGGGGCCGGCACCCATCTCAGCCAACTCTGGGCGAGGGCGGGGTACACACTGGACAGCTCACCTGGCCATAGCAGGGCCATCAGTCACCCAACCATTCACACTCACACTCACACCTAGGGGTGATTTGGAACAGCCAATTAGCCTACTGTGCATGTTTTTGGACTGTGGGAGGAAACCGAACCCAGGGCCTTCTTGCTGTGAGGCGGATGTGCTAACCACTGCGCCACCGTGCCGCCCTAATTCAAAAGTTATGGAGGAAAAAAAAACTGTCTTTGTGTTGACTGGCTTTGTTTATTATTAGTCCAAATCTGTAACATATAAACACCAGCTGCTAGTGTCGCACCACTTGGATTAGCATTTAACCTTTCAGTGCTAACGGAATTCATTTGTAGTAGGTTATTATAATACATTTACTACCTAAAAGTGCTCATTTAGATGGGAATCCACTCATTCATTGTCACAGGGAGGCTGGCACCCATCTCAGCCGACTCTGGGCAAGGGCAGAGTACACCCTGTACAACTCACCAGGCCATCGCAGGGCAGAAACACGCTGACAACTATGCAGCCTCCTTTTGACAAAAATCAGCAACGGTTCTTTTATATGCCTCTCACCACAGACAGTGAGAGACATGGCCGGCATTTGATAACCCAGTTAGCTGCACTGGGGGGACAGCAGTGACAACCCCTTGATAGTGGGGCTTGAATCCCAACCTTTGGATCAGTAATCCAGCATCCCACCACCGAGCCACCACTGCTCCAATGGGAATGCACTCTTTTATAAGTATTTTGAATAACTGAATCCTAGTATGGCCGCTCTGGACTCATTTGCTGACATTAGCCAGAAATTCATAGCTCAAATATTTAGACAGGGCTTGGCATCCTCATCCCCAAAGCATATTTCTCTGAGAATGACTGTACACACTAATTGTTTGATATTAAATATGCACCATCTATTAGGATAATTATGACACGGGCGCTATTCACTCTACTGGGACCAATAAGCTCAAACAACATTATCTGGGAAATGGGGTAGAAACGAAAATGCCTCATAGTCACATGACACCGAGTATCCCAGCACCTGAGGCATAGCTGAACTGTGACAAATTTTTGCAGTGGTTGTTTAACAGAACTGGTGTTTTCTGGATGCAGTGCTTTGAGCAAATGAGGTTTCCATGTTACTGGAGATACAGACTGTTTATACCTGCAGGAACTGCAGTCATGCTGCTATTATACATTCACATGAGCTTCTATGAAGCTTTTGCCTAACAATCTTTATAAAATATATTTTAAAGGAGAAGGATTCAGGCTGAATATAAACACTCTAATTCATTTTCTGAACCTCTAAATCCTACTATGGTCATGGGGAGGCTGGAGCCTATCTCAGCCAACACCGGGCAAAGGTGGGGTACACCCTGAACAGCTCACCAGACCACTGCAGGGTGACACACACACACGCACACACACACACACGCACACACACACCCACACAGCCATTCGCACTCACACCTAGGGTCAATTTGGAACAGCCAATAAGCCCAATGTGCCTGTCTTCGGACTGTGGGAGGAAACCGGCACAAACACAGAGAAAACATGAAACGCCCTCAGGGAAATGGCCTCACTAAGGTCAGGACTCGAACCCAGGACCTTCTTGTTGCGAGTATTCACTACTCCACCGTGCCACCCTGATTATAAACTGAGTTCGGGTTTTTTTGGTTTCATTTATCATAAGTGATCTTATTCCCCTTCCCTGGTGAGCCTGAACCCCTTCCCACACTCAGTATTTCAACTACTCACATTTTTTCCTCCCCCTCTCTCAGTCACTCTCTCATACATTTTCAGTCTGGTAATTGTTCATTTGCATTCATTTTTTTTAAATTGAGTTAATTGAGTCAGGCAAAACAGTGTACCCAAGTGTGGAGAATGTAAAGGCTGATAAATAACCATAAAGCAGACAACACTCGCTCCAAGTTTATTGAAGCTGTATAAGCAAGCCATAATAAATATTAAAGCTTTCCTTTGCTGAAGATGAATAGAAAAGCAATTACGCACTCTATTTTATTCTTAATTTCTTTGCCCTTTAGTTGCTTGGTTGTCTTTTTTTAAATACAATTACCTTTAGACTGGTTCTGAGATTGATGGCATACTTTTGACCTTCAGACACCTCCCTCTCGTTTGAGGTCAGGGCTTCAGGGTGGCTTTTACACTTATTATTATGAATATTTACTGTGTATAAAAGGAACCATCCAGTGCATTCTGCAGAATGAATCAAATTCACCAAATGAATAGCTAGACTTTGTTTGTTTTTTGTTTTTGTTAACTGGACAGCGCTCTTCAACAAATAGTCGCATATAACTTTAAAGAGTGGACTCAAAGGCGCTCTCTCTCTCTCTCTCTCCCTCTCTCTCTCCCTCTCTCTCTCCCTCTCTCTCTCTCCCTCTCTCTCTCAGTCTCTCTGTAGGGCTAGCTGTCACCAAGATTGTAAATGGAAGTTCTAGCCAAGGCTGAGGTCAAGGGTCAGCTTGTAGTGCCAGCTGCATGGTCTACTCGTTGCATGTGTGAAA
This sequence comes from Neosilurus hyrtlii, assembly GCA_028564935.1. NCBI lineage: Eukaryota > Metazoa > Chordata > Actinopteri > Siluriformes > Plotosidae > Neosilurus > Neosilurus hyrtlii. The sequence goes on from JAOUQZ010000030.1 coordinate 1,593,894, forward strand.
GGAAAAAATGCGCAGACAGGACAAGCCCCAAAATATCTTCTCTCACTGCTGTGTGGTTGGGTTCAGTTCATTTCCCATCCTGCCTCACACTGAACGATGAACGAATGTGTTCTGATGCCTCCTTTTGGCCTACAAGTCTGTATTATGTCTCCCTATTTGTATTCATCTCTTGAACATTGCTAATTGTGGCTAGAAAAAGCCCATTGTGCCTCTGGCTTCCTGTACAAAGACAGTTCGTAGCAGTGTTTAGCGGCTAACATGCCTCCAGTGAGCTTTGAGACAAGAGAGCGTATTGTTTCTGGGAATCTTTGGATGACCCTCCTGCTGTAAAAGTGCCCTTTGCGCCTCAGAATGTGACAAGGTCACGTCCCTGACACTGAGCACCGTGGTTAGGTTGTAAAAGTAAGCGTGTGCGTGCGGATGGGTGGCAGCTCTGCTGGCGTCATGTGATATGAAGAACATTGTAAAAGTTTGACTTCTTGGTGGTCGAACCTGTTAAACACATAGCTTGACTGCTTTCAGCACTTCTATTCTTTATGCCTTGGAGAAGAGGGGTCAAGGTTAAGATGCCCCGAGTGTTATGAGTTTGACTTTGGACGATACACGTCCGAGAGCGAGAGAGAAAGAGAGAGAATTTAGAAGGAATGAATTTTTTAGAAGGAGTTCCTGTAGGGCTGTGGCCTCTGTGAAATTCTAGAGAAGACGAAGCAAAAGCGTGGTGGATTCGACCGCGTCCGATGACAGGGTGAAGCTAAATGAGGCTGTGTAATTTGGCTGTGTGGTTATTGCACTGCAGAGCCCCCTGAGCCCCAACTCCTCCTATCTGGATTTAGCCTTTAGTGAGCACATTTCACAGGCATTTGTTTTTCATCTGCTTTCATGGCAACTATCCATCATGCTCTTCTTGTAAAATAATAACAGATCCAACTGTATCCAGCCTGCAAATGACATTTAGAGTACAGCATTTCAGATCAAACAGTCTTTTTCTATCACTGCACGAAAAATCGCTTTTTATTACAATCCATTTATCACATATTGTCTGTGATAAATGCATCACCATAAAAATGCAATAAACACTCGCAGTAAAATCTTTTATTCTGTGGCACAATATGTGGTATACATCCGGATGGTAGTTTATTACCTCATTTGTGTACCGGCTCAGGTGCTTGTTCGATCCCTCACCATCAAACGGGATTTGATCACTGCATCTCAGTAATAATATTAATAATAATATTTATTGTTATTGTTAATATTCTTGGTTTCAGTGGCGTTTGTTTCTGTATGGAGTTTGCATGTTCTCCCCGTGCTTGCATGGGTTTCCTCTGGGTACTCTGGTTTCCTCCCACGGTCCAAAAACATACACCTCGGGCTACTTGGCTGATTTGAATTCCCCCTAGGTGTGACTGCATGTGAATGGATGTGTGTGTTGGCCCTTTGTTGGACTGGAAAGCTGTTTATGGTGTACCCCACCTTCGTCAGGAGTCGGCTGGGATAGGCTCACGCCTCCCTGCGTCCCTAGTAGGATTAAGTGGTTGGGTAAATGAATGAATGTATGAATGGTTTCAGTGGTAGTAATGTCCTGTATAGGTAGTTTGTTTATCCACTTTCTTAATATGTCCATGGAATTCTATACTTTGTTGTTTGTTTGAGGCATAATTTTAAGAACTGCAACCTGCTTTAATTTTTTAGCTTCTGCCCACAAAGTGGCTTGGGAGCTATAGGAATGGGTTCTGTCTGTCCGTCTGTCTGTCCATCATACTTTAGTTTCTGGACATTTACTTGCCGCGCGGTGAAGCTGGGGCTTTCATACTTGCTGTACTGGCTCACTACTATGAGTGCTAGGATGGGTTTGTGTGTGAGTGACCTTGGTGAGTGAACTTTCAAGGTCACAGAGACAAAACTGTATATTAGGTTTCCTGACATCTACTTGACGCATGCTGAAGCTGGGGCTTTCATACTTGCTATGCCTGTTCTATACTGGCATATTATGAAATTGTCATTTCGGCGGGAGCGTCTGGACCCCTGTGGTCTTTTTTCTACTTTGCAACATTAACGTATAGCACCCTGAATGGTTTGTAATTTAATTACTGAGAGTTCATGGGAAATTAAAAAACCTATTATTACACGAAGATTCAACCTGTGTTTTTCTTTTTCCCATCACAACACTGTTCATATTTGTGTGGGTGTGTGTGTGTATCTGTGTTCGTCTGATTTTATAGTGTAATGTAAAGGTCACTGATAAGAAACACAGTAAAATGGAAAAAAAAACTTGAAGCAGAATCAAACAAACCTGTCATGCCCTCTCTTTTCATGCTTAAATGTCTCACATTTCATGCACATTCATCTCTTTTCTCCTTTTTTGTCCACATGCTGAATTGATAATCCTCGCATATTATATCAGACAGGAAACCAGCCGTAAAACCTCACATGTGGAAATAGTCAGTGATTTACAGTATGCATTAATATATTTCTCTTCAAATTGATTTTGCTTTACATTTGCTTGATATTGAACATTTTATCAGTGTCCTTCACATGTCGTGGCCTGGCATCGCTGGCACAATTTTCAAAAAGTGGACAATAAATGTAATGTTTCGGGTCATTTAGCTCATCCATGTTGCAGCCGTAATAAATTCTACCGATATATAGATATATTTTTGTTACTTCGTTCGATCGACATGCGTTGTTGTTGCAAGTGGAGATCCCCTCGTGAGCCCCATACCTAAGAGAATCTCCTAACCCACTGAGCTCGATGTTTTTGGCGATTCCGCATAAAACCCGCCATTGTATCCATACAGAGTGTGTGGCGGGAAAACCATGATGAACACGCATACATTCTATAAGTGAGGGATTTTCTGGAAAAATATCTGGGAGTTGTTCACACAAACCCACTCATTTATCTGCCGAGCCAATTAATCCTAATAGGGAACCTAATGTGTATCTTTGGTCTGTGGGAGGAAACCAGGGCACCCAGATGAAACATACGCAAGCACAGAGAGAACATGCAAACTCACCGGACGTGCTAATGAGTATGAATTGTTGTGTAAGGGCTGGCCCTGTGATGGTCTGGCCTCTGCCCAGTGTCGGCTGAGATAGGCTCCAGCCTCCCTGCGATCCTAGTACGATTAAGCAGTTTAGCAAATGAGCGAATGAGAATGGGTTTCCTCTGAAACATTACATCTTATACTATATACTACAGACATTGGACTCATGATATTGAGTGCGACAAGATTTCACTGGCCTCAGCACATGCTAGTCTGGACTATGGAGTTGCGAGGAGGCTGGAGCCTATCTCAGCCAACACTGTGCGAAGGTGAGTACACCCTGAACAGCTTGTTATTCGATGGCAGGGCAGCACATTCACACTCACACTTACACTCACACCTAGGGGCAATTTGATGAAATTAGACTAACATGCACGTATTTGGACTGTAGGAAGAAACCGGAGTACCCGGAGGAAACCCACGCTAGCACTTGGAGAACATGCAAATTCCACACAGAACCTCCCTTCCCGAGCCGGGGAATCGAACCTCTTGCTAGGAGGAGGATGTGCTAACCACTACACCACAGATTTGGTCTTCTGTTCTGTTATACACAGACCCTACTTTTTGGGCTCTGTGGGTCCAATGGACCCTACTTGAAACCAGTGTGGGCAAAAGAATGAAATATACAGCTGATGAAATCATAAAAAATATTCTTTGAGAGTTGATGATGTTGACTTGAAGGTGCAGCCGCTGTGCAGCCTGATGTCATTCAACAGGATACAGTGGAGACTTGCAGATACTATAAACTTCTCAAACTTCAGACACCGTCTCTGTTCTTAAACACACACACACACACACACACACACACACACACACACACACACACACACACACACACACACACACACACAC
>JAOUQZ010000030.1:1613367-1624120 GCA_028564935.1 Neosilurus hyrtlii
TATATATATGTTTTTTAAATTGTTGCTCGTTGTCATGGAAATCAGCAGTACATATACAGCCAATCAGTATTAATTCAGAAACACAGCAGCCTTATTGGATTTTCTGTGGTGGGCACACATGGACACAGGACAACCATCCAAACCATATTCCATGACTATAAGCCGGAGATCCTAGAAATTTGCTGTGTGCAGTTTTTAACTTGTATGAGAGCAAGTGTTGTTTAATTGGTTGTGTAGGACTGAACAGAGAAACAGAAAGAGGAAAAACTGAGAGTGGGTGAGACTGAAAGAGATTCTATGTAAATGTAGTAATGATAGGATTTCCGCATTGTCTAACAGCAGCCAAAATCCCTGATCAAAAGTCCGCTTAGGGCTTTATGTCAGACAGCTTGAAGCTGCAGGCCCCAGGAGGCTCCGAGCTACTACAAAGCTAACAGTAATACATTTAATGTCTTACTGAGAAGCAGTGGGTCTGGAATTATGACTGAGGTGATGCTACCTTTTATGTAATATAAAAAAGAGTATAGCTCCAGTATTGGAAGATAAATTGGAATACGGAATGGAAGCAGACAGATAACGATAAATCCGATGCTGATAATAAGGTGCATGGCACGAAGTCACAGCAGGTAGTGCCGGTCTGGGTTTTGTTCTGAGCTCTGGGTACTGGATCTTTTCTGGTGATGCCGTGTAGGTGGCCTGGCTTTTCTCTGAATTGCCCTGAGATTTGGATGGGGGTGTAAATGAAGGACTGGTGTCCCATCTAGGGCGTGTTACAGGCTCGCACCTACAGGTTCCAGAGATCCTACAACCCTGACCAGGATATACAGAATTTTTCTTCTTCTTTTCTTTTCTTTTGTTCTCTTTTCTAATCCCTTTTTTCTGTTTTATTTTCATTTTTCTTACTTTTCTTTTTACCTTTCATTTTTCAGTTTTTTTTTCTTACTTTTTTTCTATTCTTTTTTCTTTTTTCCTTTCGTTTTCTTTTCTTTTTTTGTCTTTGCTTTTCTCTTTTTCCTAAACGGAAGATAAATGAATGGATGATGTTGGTAATGAGCTGTTTAAACCTTATCTCAGATTCAGTTTATAGAAATATGGAATTAGCTTTTTTTTCAGTGGTGTTGATAAAGAGAAATTTCAATAATTATGATGTTTTACGATTTGATGCCAATCATGATAGAAAGTGGGAATTGTAGTAGAGTGCAGTAGACCTTAACAGACCTTAACGGGGCATAACAGACCTTGATGCACCATCGTTGGGTGTCTTAATGAACTTGAAAACACAATTCCTTCAAGTTTCATCTCTTGGATGCTCCCTGCCTCCTTTTTATACCCCAAAAATGCTCCAAGTGTGATCATAAATCATGAAGCTTCATGTGTTTTTCAGTCGTGGACCTCGTGGCTCAGTGTAAACCCAGGGTTAATGAAATAAAAACTAATCACAATCTGAATTGAAACTGTGTTGAATAATGGGAGGAAATTCATAAATAACATATACACAATTGTAAAGAGGGCAACACAGTGGCATAGTGGTTATCATGTCCATCTCACAGCAAGAAGGTCCTGGGTTTGAGTCTCGTTTCTGTGTGAAGTTTGTATGTTCTCCTTGTGCGTGTGTGAAATTTCTTGGGGTACACTGGTTTCCTCCCACAGTCCAAAGACATGCATATTAGGCTAATTGACTGTTCCAAATTGCCCCGAGGTGTGAGTGTGAATGTGAATAGTTGTGCATGTTGCCCTATGATGGTCTGGTGAGCTGTTTAGGGTGTACCCTGCCTTCGCACAGTGTCGGCTGAGATAGGCTCCAGCCTCCCTGTGACCCTAGTGGTAGGATTAAGTGGTTCAGCAAATGAGTGAGTGAGTGAGGTAACTGTGAAGAGTGTATATGCCATGTAGAATTAAAGAAACTCTTCAATCACTTTAAGCAGTTTAAACATAATTAGGCAGGTTTTTTTTAAATCAGATGCCACCTTCTTACTGACAAACTCCTTTTATTTTTATTTATATTTGTGTTGGGAATGAATTATGATAATTAGCTGACTGATTGAATTTATAGCCAATAGCACAACTACCACCAAAAAAACGACAACAACAAAAACAACAACAATTATTATTATTATTATTATTATTATTACAATTATTATTGCTATTATTGTTATTATTATCATTGTTATTATTATTGTTAGTAGTAGTGGTAGTGGTATTAGTATTATTATTATTATTATATGGATTATATAAACCATGCATAAGAACAAAAGGTAACTCTGGTTCCAAATTGCCCCAGGTGTGTATATGAAATGTGAATGGTTGCGTGTGTGTTGGCCCTGTGATGGATTGGCAAGCTGTTTAGGGTGTGCCCATTATTGCCCAATGTCAGCTGAGATAGGCTCCAGCATCACCATGGCTCTGGTTGGATTAAACGGTCCAGCAAGTGAATAAAACATTCATATAGTACCTAACTGTTGCAGTCGTTGGAATGTGTGGAATTGTCATGCATAGAGAAAAATCTCTTATCTCTGATGAATAGATGTATTTAAAGCAAATAAATAATAGTGAAAATGAGGCACAGGCCTATTGCTGTGTATACTGCATACTGTTTCACACGTATTATGCTATTAGGGTGGAGAAATGCTTACATACTCTACCTGAACCTCACTGTGTGTGTGTGTGTGTGTGTGTGTGTGCGTGTGCGTGTGCGTGTGTGTGTGTGTGCGAGCGCACACGTGCGTGTGCGTGTGTGTGTGTCTATAAGCAGAGCCAGATGTGTGTCCTACTAATGAACACTAATCACATTTGGACCTGGTGAGGAGAAAATAGGCGCGACTGGGCATTCAATTTCCCCACATTGTCCTTAGGTCAGACACATTATACATAAATATAATTAAAACCAGGCTGGAAGGGAATGATGCCTGGCCACTGTCTATTTTTTCTGCCCCTACTATTCCCCTCTCATTAAATGGGCAAATCAGAGTCCAATTAGTGGCCTTGTCATTCAGCAGTCTGGATCGGACGAAGGGGCCGCTTATTGTAGCCCATTACAGTTCATATGCTTTCTCACTGTCCCCCAGTCTGAGAGAGCGCCATGCTAATTACGCTTTAACTGGTTTCTGAAACCTTTTCAGAAGCCCGGAGGCACAAGCCGAGCTGTTCGCTGGTGTTAGAACACTTTACCATGTGCACACCCAAAGCATAAGCATGCTACTTTAAGTGTAAAGTCGAGGAGAAAAAACGAGAAGATGAAAGAAAATGAAATAAACAGAAATAATATATAGATTTAGGCACCGCCTAAAGACGGCGCTCCAGGTAGATATCTCCATTGATAGGAGTCCTAGTCTGGTGTTATATGAGTAGCGCGGCTAATTTAAGGGCTGAACTTCTGTGTTTCCCGAATTCAGTCTGAAGCGAAAGGTGAATTTTCTATTCACCTCCTTTCACTCGCTGATCTCGCCTTCCTTCATATCAGCTGTCTTGTTAATTTAATTATCCGGGCAATGGGTTCATGTTCCGTGTTGTTCTGCTCAACGAAATTTTCTCTGCCTATCTGAATTAGATTGTGTTTTTTATTATTCTGTGTGTGTGTCTGAGTGGTGGTGTATGAGCCTCTATTTTTTTTTTTTGTTTAATTTTTACATTTACATTTGTGGCATTTGGCAGATGCCCTTATCCAGAGACACTTTCATTTTTATCTCATTTATACACCTGAGCAGTTGAAGGTTAGGGGCCCTGCTTAAGGGCCCAACAGTGGCAGCTTGGATATACTGTGGTTTGAACCGCCAACCATCAGATCAGTAGCCCCGAGCCATAACCTTCATCGTTTTTGTTGTTGCGCAAGCTTTACATTAAAAGTTAATCACCATCGAGTCAAGGACAGGGTATGGACGCAGGACAGCTATGGAAGCCATGTTCCATGCCTACGGGGCTCCGCTCGGGAGTTCTGCTAAAAAAAGTTTTACATGACGAGCTCCTCGTCCTGTGTGTTTGAAAGCACGTCCGTGTCGTGGCCTAACCTTTTCAGACTATGATGTGGAATGTATGATGAAATGAACTACACCGGTTGAAGTTGACTTTTTGGAGACTCTTTTCACGCATGCACACCAACTTTCATACAACTCTCGGCTGCCAGTATAATTTGCCCTTTTCATTTACGTTAATAATAGAAGTTCACAGGCAATTACCGCATCTCTCAGGCCGGTGTTCAGGTGACAACCCTGCATGTCTGTGCTGAATTGTTAGAGAGCTTGGATGCTAAATTGTCTTGGTGCTTTTCGATCTTTGACTTCATCTGCTAAATATATATATATATTAAATCATTTGAATCAGGTTGAATAAGTTGCATTATTTTTGCTTGGACAGTCGCTGAACGAGGTGACAGATGTAACTGGAGAGAAGAAGACCTTCAAACACAAATGTGCTTCACAGTTTGCCCTTTCTAACTATTTATTTTTGCACATCTCTCAAGCCTGTGGCTGAATCATAACTCATGGAGTGATGTTAAAAAAATAAATAAAAACCTACTGGTTGCCTTTGAGTATGTTGCTGCGTGCACCAGCTTTATTCCTTCAGGGCACCTGACAGTCGTGAGGAGCATGAAAGAGAATATAGTGTATGCCAAAGTACTTCTGATCTGGGACATGGTGAAAGAAAGAATAACACAAACCTGAGCAGACTCTGCAGGCGGCAGGCGAAGCTTACTGATGGAATCCAATTACCAATTATGTTTTTTTTCTTCTTACTTCCACCTCCCTTTTATACCTATTGGTGTTATGCTTATTCCACACCTGTTCCTATCATATAAAAAATACAGCAAGATTCATTAGTATTAATCTACCTTAAGACACAACACAGAACATTTTCAGTAGGGTCAGGGATCAAGTGATGGTGTTTATGGGCTGTTAAATGTTTATGGTGAATCAAAGCCCATGGAGGCTGATGGATGAGCAGATTCGTCCTATGTAATGCTACCCTCACTCTCTGTAGTAATTGGCTCTCAGGAGAATAGTGGAAGGCAGTCTAATAGAAGTGCATACAAGCATCCCTGAGTTATTAGGACTGATGAACAAACTAGGACCCGGGCAATTTTCTTTATGGACACTTTTCCCTTTCTCTATTTTTCCCTTACTCCTGCCCCGCCTCTTTTCTTGTAATCTTGCCCTCTTACTGCTGCTTATCGTTTCTATATGCCTGGCATTATAAACATTAATGGCTCCCCTGGCATGGCGAATCTTATTTTATGAAGTTTGATCCCATTAAGGAAGGAAGCCAAATCTTTAAGGTTTCCATTGCTGCATTACACACACATTTCCCAGATCAGTCTCCTCCGCTTACAGGTTTTGTCTTAGAAAGATTCACTAAACATTTATTAGGGATTCTTCTGAGATTTCCAGGGCTTTCTTTTTGGAAAGGTCCGCCAAACTGAATGGCACAGCTTTTGTAGTGCAAGCAAAGATTCTCTCCATTTTAACTGCCAAGTTGTTTAACCTGTGGGATTTTGTGTTCAGGCCCCAAATTAGTTGAAAGAACAAATGAATTCCTGTATAATAAGGGCTCTGGGTTGTCACAAGTGCTTTTGTGCATTCTGTAAATAGGGTAAAGAACTGCAGAGTGAGAGAGAGAGAGATAGAGAGTGAGAGAGCGAGAGAGAGAGAGAGAGAGAGAGAGAGCATCTGTGTGTATGCCCTGCAGCACTGTCGGGCTTCAATACACTCAGAGGAAAGCGTTCAGCACTCAACTCTGCCACATGACTAGATGCCTGATTGGTTGGTACATCACTTAGCGACCTGGGAACGAGGACCTCCATCATCGGCCCTCTCAGTGAGGAGAGAAAAAAAACCCTTTCATTTTCTTTTTTTAAGAACCGCACATAATTGCTGTATTTAGAACCTGCACTGAGCAGTAATGATGCAAGGTGCACCACTTGAGTCCCTCTTATATGGTTTAATCCTAATCATTGACTTCATGGACAGTGCAGCATGAAGCATGCTGGGAAATAATTATTTATTAAGGCGTTTAATGTCTGCGAGAGGTCTCCGCTTGGGCACTGAGCCATTCCAATTGTTACCATGTCTCCTGTATTTTCCGTGCAGTGTGTCCATGCTCTCGTATGTTTATTTCTATAGTCTTGGGTTTCATGCAGCTCACGTCTAGTGTTTGTGTGCTATCAGACAAAGCAAGGGGCAGCTCGGTAAATGGCCAGGTGGAGCCCCGTTCCCAATTCCATTAACAGTCCTTACACATCTTCCCGTCCCCGCTTTTCCCGGCAGTAACAGTGAAGCAGAGACAAAGCTCGGGGCAGAGAATGATGGACTCGTACTAGCTTTTAGTATACCTAAACATACCTCGTCATGCAATCTCTGACTTGTGTGGCTCATCTTCAGACTTTATTTTATGTGGGTAAAGTATGAGGAAAAATACACACCACACCACTGTAGACACTAACGTATGTGCTATGGCTATTAAGTGCAAAGTCAGTGCGCCAAGATGGAGGAGATGGTGTCGGCTTTACAACTAGCATCTCACACAAAGCGTCTCCCTTTTCTCATTTTATTAGTTAGATTTAAAACAGGACAGCATGGTGGGGTAGTGGTTAGCATGTCTCCCTCTTACAGCAAGAAGGTCCTGGGTTAGAATCCTGGACTTCCAACATTTCGGTGTGGAGTTTGCATGTCATGCATCCCATGCATATGTGGATACTCCGGATTCCTCCCACAGTCCAAAGACATGCACATTAAGCTAAAAATTGCCCCTGGGTGTGGATGTGTGTGTGAATGGTTGTGTGTGTGTGTGTGTGTTGGCTCTAAAATAGTCTGGCGAGCTGTTTGAGGTGTACCCTGCCCTCGCCCGGTGTCGGCTGAGATGGGCGCCAGCCTCCCTGTGACTCTAGTAGGATTAGGCGGCTGATCAAATGAGTGAGTGAGATTTAAATCAAGCATTCTGGCTTCATCTGTATGGTGCAGTAGGATGCTGCATGGTTGGCATTCCTCTCTGCACAGTGAATGCTTATCACATGCTTAGCAGAAGCCACCAAGTGATCATGCATTGACCTCCAGCTCAGCTGATCACAGAGCCATCAGAGGAGATAATCAGCGATAAGACCCCGGATCTCACCATCTTGCGTTCCGCCACTTTTGTCAGGTTGGTCGACAAGACAGCAGGGCACAGACAGCCCAAACGTCAATCTCCTCCCTCACCTCCTCCCCTCTTAGACAGTGGGTGGTCCATACTGTCACCTGACACATTCCTCGTGCGAACAGAATTTCTAACAGGCCCTTGTGATGACTTTCAAACTTTTCAAGTGGCAGAGCTTTAATATGGTGAGTGTGGATTGACGAGGTAGCAGGCGTAAAGGAATCCTCCGCTCTCAGACAATAGGTCGGCAAACACACACGAATCTTCTTGCTCCCCACCTGAACGGTGCGTCGTGTTGAACACGGGGGACTGCGTGTGGAGTACGAGCTGCACCTCAAATAATCCCTTTTCACACTTTTTTTTTACACTTACCCTTTTAGCACTGCACACTAGCGTAATGGATGGACTGATCAAGCTGATGATTTCAGTTCGGTAGCATATTTTCCTTGAGGAGGTTGCTGACAGGGCTACAGGATGCTGTTTTATGTTTAACTTATGCTGTTCTGGGGATCTGAGTGCAGTCAGTGCTAAATGTCTTCTAAATACTGGATTTGTTTCGCTTCCTTTGTAATCTCAGTGTAGCTACAGTTTAAAGACTGTAAGCCCAGTTTTAAAGGCTTAAAAGAGGACTTTAGGTTACAGTCTCTGATTTTAGTGGCTGTGACATTAATAGTACAGGCATCTGGACTATCTGTGCTTTAACAACGTTTAGTGGGACATCTGTTTGGTGTAGTCCTGTGCCGTGTGTGTGTGTGTGTGTGTGTGTGTGTGTGAGAGAGAGAGAGAGAGAAAGAGAGAGAAAGAGAAAGAGAGAGAGAGGGATCTATGTATTTATCATGGACCTGAATTTGTATGCACAGTCACATTATGGGGGCTTGTCTATCTTATGGGCACAAAACGCAAGTCCCCATGACATAAATAATGGGATGAGCAAGTAGTGGTTAGGTAAGTCTCCAGGAAATTAATAAAAGAAGTCTGTGCATTGTCCCCTTAAGTTATGGAAACAAGACTGTGTGTGTGTGTGTGTGTGTGTGTGTGTGTGTGTGTGTGTGTGCTTGTACTTTCTGCATACTGAGGATTGGAATATGTTTTTAATCAACAGAGTGAGGACATTGGGGACAAAAACTGGGGACATTTTGGCTGCTTAAGGGTTGGTTGTAGGGTTCAGGTTGGAATTAGGTTTAGGTTATGGTTAGAATAAGAGTTGGAGTTAGGCATTTAGTTTATGGTTATGGTTAGGGTAAGGGCCTAAGGAACGCATCATGTCATTGTGTCCCCACAAAGATAGAAGTACAAATGTGTGTGTGTGTGTCTGTGTGTGTGTGTGTGTGAGTGTGTGTGTGTGTGTGTGAGTGTGTGTGTGTAGAGTGTCCTTCATAGAATTCCAGGCCTGTAGTGTTGGGAACAGTGACACACTGCTCTGTGGCACAGAAATCGATGTTTTATTGGTAAAGAGGAAAGCTGGACAGATGAGAAGAACTTTATTGGGACCACCATAAAAAGAATGCTATGGTGTAATAGATTTTGAATGCGCTCTTTCAGACCCACAGTGCTGCACATACTGTAGTAGTTTCCACTCAGGTCATCACCCTGATCCAACCGAGAGCGCATACAGAATGTGAAACACGCTTTCCCTTGACACATTCGTTCCCTTGACCTGAAGATAAGATAGATGATGAAACGTTTTGTCAGTATCCCCTTTAATACAAAGAGTATTTGCTTGCAAAACATTATTACCTTTTTTTAATCAGACAGAACTGGAGGGGCACTAAGGTACCTCCACCAGGCACAAATAGATCATTATAACTTTGTAATCATTATAACAATAATGATTAATGAAATGTCTTTTTCAAGATAGGAAGCTTTATTCCAGCTTTCGGGATCTTTTTTTAACCTGATCCCAGGCACCTCCAAACTTTAATAAATTCTTTCCAGGCCCAGACTCCACCCCTCCATCAAGTTTGATGAAAATCAGACTAGTAGTTTTTGTGTAATTTGTTAGTCAGTCATCTTCTTCCGCTTGTTCCGGGGGCGGGTCGCGGGGGCAGCAGTGATGTCCAGACCTCCATCTCCCCAGCCATTTCCTCCAGCTCTTCCAGGGGTGGGACACAGAGGCGTTCACAGACCAGCTGGGATACGTAGTCCTTCCAGTGTGTTCTGGGACGACCCTGAGCTCTCGTCCCGGTTGGACATGCACGAAACACCACACCAGGGAGGCGTCCGGGAGGCATTCTAATCAGATGCAATTTGGTTTTAGCCTTTAATAAACTCCTGGATTCGGATCGGGATTCAGATCTGCTCCAAAACGTTACAGGTTCTTGCCAGACCCATACCCCATCCCTTAGCCAACATCGGTAAAGATTGGTTCAGTAGTGTTTGCTAAGAGGCAAACAAACAAACAAATTAACCAACAAACAGATTCTGTGGAACACATAACCATCCCGCCAAGGAACGGAGGTAATAATTTGGTTGTAGAATTATTGAAAGCAGTTCACTCAGACGCCATTCATTCATCTTCAGTAACTACTTTATCCTGGTCAGTGTTGCAGTGGATCCAGAGCCGATCCCGGAAACACCGGGCATACGGCAAGAATACACCCTGATTCCAGTTCATCCCAGGCAGTACAATATGTATACACTCACACACACTTAGGGGCAATTTAAAGATGTGAGAATGGGGTTTTCTTTTCAGAAATATTCAGCTTTACGAAAAAAGGATGTTTTTGTTCTGGGAAATATATTAATCTATTCGTTCAAACGTGCATCAAAGATGTGTGGCCAGCACTTCAACTGTGACAGCTATGGCCTTTGCTGTGACATCATTCCCTACCAAGCCGAGACCTCATGCCATGTGGTGTCTTTAATGATGAAGGTCATAAGAAATAATACGGGGGGCAGCATCCCATATGCCTGTCTCAGTGGAGGCATCCTTATTTAATAAAGCCAACTATACATCACGACATCACTGTCAACCTTTAACCTCCTCCTGCATAACCAGATTACTTTTGGAAAGCACAGATTGCAGTGATCTGTTCATCCTCATGTGTGTGTCTGTGATATCCTCCATGCGTTTGGCTGGTAACATTATTTTATTTTATCTTTATTTCATCTAAGAAAAACACACACATAAAAACTTTGATCCACAAAACCGGTACAGTGACAATGGACAGGACAAGAGACTGCAGATTACACGTCGATGTTACAATGTTCTTACAAGTATTTTTTACACAGGAACTTAAAGACGTACGTTTATTTATGCAGATGAAGCTTCGTCTAATTAAATACTTGCAAATTTACAGACTTAATAAAATAAAGCATCAAGTATTTTGATCTTGTTACAAATAGGATATTATTTTACAGGCGCAAAATAAGTGAAAGACAAAACAGGACCATTTGTTAAAAATTATTTTACTTTATTTCCTAAACAAGAAACTCCATGTGCAGCTCAAATTTCTTTCTTTTATTTTTTCAAAGTAAAATCTTTTACTTACTCATTTCCCGACCCGCTTTATTCTACTACTTCCACCTCTGGACGAAGGCCAGACTATCACACACACTCTCATAAACACACACACACACACACACACACACACACACACACACACACACACACACACACACACACACACAC
>JAOUQZ010000030.1:1639181-1650904 GCA_028564935.1 Neosilurus hyrtlii
TCTCTCTCTCTCTCCTCTCTCTCTCTCTCTCTCTCTCTCTCTCTCTCTCTCTCTCTCTCTCTCTCTCTCTCTCTCTCCTTTTTCTGCCACCAAACTCTCATGATGTCATTAAGCAGCTCTTGGGCCAGACTGCAGACAGAGGCTGTTTAACATTCTGGGCATGGGCAGCCCTTCGCTCGAAAAACACACTCTTGGTTCATTAAGACACACACACACACACACACACACACACACACGCACACACACACATATACACACACGGAGCAAATTGAAAGAAGGTGTCGGGAGATGGATGACAGAGTTGAAATGTGTGTTTAGTGTTATTTATAAGGTTATTTATACAGACTGTGTGGCTTGTAAATGTCTTATTAAGCATAAAACACACATGTGGTTATGTAGAAGTTAAGCTGTGGGAGTTTGTAAATAATCATAATCATCATAATCATCATAATAATCATAATCCAAGAGCCATAACTTTTGTTAGACAGGAAAAAAAAATAGAAGCATTGTGGTCCAGTGCACCATGCCAGCTCTGATTGTTAGGCATGCCCAACTGGTTGCTAGAATTTCACTGTTAAAAAAAAAGAAGACCTCAGCCATCCACGCAGTCTTCTAAAAATACATTTATCATGCACTCCAGATGCAGAATGAAAGATGCTCACTTGACATCTTCATATAGATAATTATCCAGTACACAGGGCGTATGAGATATGGGCTGCACCTCAGAAAAAACACCTTCCTCCCACGCATACTGGTTAATAAGAATCCCTCCCACTTTTCAAAGAAAAGTAAAAACAAAAGGGTTAGAGATAATCAAATTAGCCTGATGAGCCATTAGGCTCAAGTGTAAAAGCCCAACAGACTTTTTTTGGCATGTCTTTGGACTGTGGAAGGCAGCAGGAGTACCCGGAGGAAACCCGCGCAAGCACAGGGAGAACATGTAAACTCCACACAGAAACCCCCAATACAGTTTTGATGGTTAAATGTGGGCAAAATGTGGTAAATGGGTACCAATAAATACTGGGACGGTAACCTGTGATGGAGTAGCGTCTCATCCATGAGCAGGAGTAGCGTCTCATCTCCTAGTGGCTTCACGCTACAGAAACCGGGATAAGCTCCGGCTGTGATGAGCCAGTAGGTTTGGCTGTAAAAGCCCAGCAGACTTTACCTTATTTCAATTAACTGCTAGCATCTGCACTCTTCTCCATGGAAACTGATTACAGGTTAACATTTAGGTTTATTAATCTTGTTAAGTAAATACTTCAGAAACAATTTGCTTGTGCTGGCTGTAAGAGATAAACTGAACTGGCCTACATGTTTATCCAGATTAAAATATTTAACAGCTTTTCCGACACACATAAATTCTTGCGCTGCTGGTATTAAGAAAAACAAGTAATCATGACAGTAAATCTCTGATGTTTAATCGTAGCTCTGCATTTTGCTTATGCTTTTCTGTTTAGACAGTCTTTAAATATCAGGATCTGATAAACTCATCGTGTAAACTGTTTAATAAAATTAGAAGCAAGTTTACTCTGCTCGAATCATTTATCGTCACCGAGAAATAAACTCATTGAGTGGAGAATGCTGGAAGTAGACAGGAAAGAGAGAAAGAGAGAGAGAGAGAGAGACAGGTTGAAGAAAGGAGGCTAGAAAACGCAAAGAGAGGGTTACAGTCATATATCCCGACAGCCCACTGGTCTGACAGCCCTGCCCTTAACCCTAACCCAACTGAACTGAGTAGGGTGCCTAACTGAATTAACCAAGGTGCCCATCTTATATGAGTAGGGTTGTCGGACTAATGGGCTGTCAGAATGTCCCAAAGAGAGCCGTCTGTCTTTTCTGCTGGAGACTGAACTATGACTTTTGGATTTGAATCCATAGTAAATGTGTTGTGCTGCAGGGTTCTGCCTCTGCACTGACCTCAGTGAAATTTCACTTCAGAGGGACCACCATTGGACTATTTATAACGGTCGCACCTCTAACCACTGTTACCGTCGTTAGCACTGACTGATAATGACCTGCGTGTTTTTGCTCGTGGCTAGAATAGAATGCATGGTGCAGAAATGGATGGTAAGGAGAGAAACAGACAGACACAGGGAGGATGTGGGGAGAAATAGAAGTGATAAAGAGACAAAAGGTGAGAACAAGTGTTCCTTCTGAGCTCCAGGATCTTTAAACTGTCTGATACATTGATTTGTCCTGGCGAGCTTTGATGAATGAACCTCATTAACCTTTCTCCATCATAATGATGAGTAGTTAGGCAGATGTCTCATCTGTTTGTCTCACCCAGGTCCATTTGCCCCTGACCTCTTTTAAATCTTCTCCAAGGCCACCCACCTAATTTACACACACACACACACACACACACACACACACACACACACACACACACACGATTTTTTATTTTTTTTGTTAACTGCATTTCTGCTGCTTTTGATGACTAAGCTGGTTTTAAGTAACTTTTCAACCAACCTATGAGACTCGACCGTAAATTTTAGAATGAAATGCTTTCACATCTATTAGTCTGTCTGAATCCTAATCAGAGCAAAACTGATAACTGATTAATAGTTACAGTCTGGGGCAGCACGGTGGCGTAGTGGTTAGCACATCTGACTCACAGAAAGAAAGTGCTGGGTTTGAGTCTCTGGTGCGGCGAGGGCGTTTCTGTGTAGAGTTTGCATGTTTTCCCTGTGCTTGTGTGGATTTCCTTCAAGTACTCAGGCCACAGTCCAAATTCCTGCACGTTCATGCCCCTAGGTTTAAATATGAGTGTAAATGGTTGTGCGTCTGTGTTGCCCAGTTTACTGTCTTCACCCAGTGTTGGCTGAGATAGGCTCCAGCCTCCCTACCACCCTAGTGGTAGGATTAAGCTTTTTGGCAAATGAATGACTGATTGAGATGTAAAATTACCACCACCTGACTGGTCTGTGGCTAGGCAGCCCCATATGCAGCAAGTTGCAATCCACTGATGTTCTGACTCCTTTTATCAGATCCAGCATTAACAATTTCAGCAGTAGCTCTTCTGTAGGATCAGACCAGACGTACTAGCCTTCACTCCTCACACGCATCAGGGAACCTTGGGCAGTCATGACACTTTTGCTTGTTTACTGGTTGTCCTTCCTTGAACCACTTTTGTTAGATACTTACCACTGCATACCAGGAACATCCCACAAGACCAGCTGTTTTGGAGTTGAGTAGACTTGTTACGATGCGGCCTCTTGTCAAAAATCACTCAGATTCTTACACTTGCACATTTTTCCTGCTTCCAACACGTCAACTTTGAACTCTGACTGTTCGCTTTTTGCCTAATACATCCCACTGTTTGGCAGGTGTCTCTGTTATAAGCTAATCAATGTTATTCGCTTCACCGGTCAGTGTTAATAATGTTTCTAATGTTATTTCAAATCAGTGTATAAAAATGTCTTCAACGGTTCAATGCAGTCAACACACTACTAGGTTGGGAGTGGGGTATACCTAATATTCAAAACACACTGCTGTTCATTCTACACGATATTTTCCAGGATTTAGGTTTTTGGAGTATTCTGTTTTGATAAACTGACCAATAGAATTTCTTATTTAAAGCAAAAGTTACTATTACACGTATCATTAACCTTTAGTTTTTAATTGTTTATCAAGTTGCTGCACGGTTGAGCAGTGGTTAGCATGTTTACCTCACAGCAAAAAGGTTCCGGGGTCGATTCCCAGGCTGTCCCTGTGTGGAGTCTGTATGTTCTCCCTACGCTTGTGTGGGTTTCCTCTGGGTACAACGGTTTCCTCCCACAGTTCCAAAACATGCACAGTAGGCTGATTGGTGGTTCCAAATCGCCCCTAGGTGTGAGAGTGAGTGTGAATGGTTGTATGTGTGTTGGCCCTGCAATGGTCTGGTGAGCTGTCCAGGGTGTACCCCGCCTTCGCCCGGAGTCTTCCCCGCGACCATAATAGCAGCTTAATAATAATTAAGCATAATAATTAAGTAGTTTAGAAAAGGAATCACTGAAGACATTGTTTATGAACCACTCGTAGCAAGCGGTGTAGTCAGGGATAGTGGGGATTGTGTCATCTTTCTGTGTGTGAGTTTCCCATCATGGATTAAAGGAAGGGAAGTATAATATAAAAAAGGGGTTATTTTAAAGAGTAAAACCATGTGCTTGTAAATTTGAATCACTTTTTAAGGTTTTATTGGGTGGTGTAGTGGTTAGCATGGCCACCTCACAGCAAGAATGTCTTGGATTCGAGTGCCAGGCTCGGGGAGGGCTGTTTCTGTGTTGAGTTTGCATGCTCTCCCTGCGCATGCATGGGTTTCCTCCAGGTACTCCGGTTTCCTCCCACAATCCAAAGAAATACACTTTAAGCTTTTCCAAATTGGCTGTTCCAAATCGCCCCTAGGTGTGAGTGTAATCGTGAATGGTTGTGTTAGTGTGTTGGTCCTGCGGTGGCCTGGATGTACCCCGCCTTCACCAGGTGTCGATTCAGATAGGCTCCAGTCTTCTCATGACCCTAGTAGGAGTAAGTGGTTTGGCAAATGAGTGAGTAAAAGTTTTATCAGTAGAGCATTTATGGATGTATAATAAAACCAGACGTGATTAATGCAGAATGGCATGTTGAATTATGTGAAGTTAATAAAAGTACAGTGCAGTAACAGTGCTTAATTTTCTCTGCATTGCAACTTCACTTACTCAGTGGTACTACAGAGAGCAGCTGGCTAAATCCTTCAAGCGCAGCAAAGTCCAGCCCACCACCCAGCACCAGCACTGGCGAGCTTAGCCCAGGAGCCAGCACTGGTGTATTGCTGAGCACATTCTGTTCCCTCCTCTGCTTTTCATTCTATACCTGCACCATGAATTTTAAGTTTCTCTAATCTCTAAAATGAAATGAAGACTAACAGAATAATTTATTTGTTGTGCTGCTACTGTTATGTGCAAACTATAGATATATAAACATATTGCATATATAATACACATAAACATAAGTCTGCATTGACAACACTTAAACCTCCTAAAACATCACCCAAAGCTCTCACTCACTTATTTGCTGTCACTGTTAGGCTCGGGGGGACACAGCCACTATTTGACCGACCATTGCAGGGCCAACACACACAACCATTCACTCTCACATACACACCTAGGGGCAATTCAGAACAGCCAGTTAGCCTAATGTGCATGTTTTTGGACTGTTGAAGGAAACCAGAGTACCTGGAGGAAAACATAGGGAAAGTATGTAAAATCCACACAAAGAAACGTTTGAACCCAGGACCCTGAAATTTGCATGTTCTCCCCATGCTTCCGTAGGTTTTCTCCAGGTACTCCGGTTTTCTCCCACAGTCCAAAGATATTACGGATTAGGCTAATTGGCTACTACTTTACCCTTAGGTGTGAGCGTAAGTGGGAATGGTTGTGTGTGTGTGTGTGTGTTGTGTGTGTGTGGTCTTGCGAGCTGTTCAGGGTGTACCTTGCCTTCGCCCAGTGAAGATAGGCTCCAGCCTCCATGCAACCCTAGTAGGATTAAGTGGTTTCGCAAATGAGTGAGTGAAGAGTGCATAAACCTGTAACTGAATTATAGTGTGTGTTTATTTTTTCCATACCTGGTTTCTTGAATTTTTTTTCTTATTTCCTGAAATATTTGGGAACTGATGACATATTGATATCGATTTGCTGTTTTTTTTTTTTTGCAGCTACTCCAACAATGGTAGAGCGAAGTTTGCCTTCTTTTTGACAGGCAAATGCTAACCTTCCTGCCCTGATTTACTGTAAAATAGTGTGAGTGAGATCAAACCTCTCGAATTACAACTATTACCTGTACTGCGACTGAGGATTACATTTTATTGCATGCAGCTGCTCCTCATATCAAATCATGGCCACAGCAGAGCAGCAGGTCAAGAGGCTTGTATAATATATAGTCGATGATATGGGGCATGTTGTTAAGATTTCTCTAAATTTTCCAGGGTTTCTCAGTTATTCGAAACTTAGAGGGTCTTGCAGGAATAAGAAGGATTAAGGCTGTGTGATATGACGAAATGTATTGAGCGACAATTGAAAAACGTCTATCATTTAATATGGTGGTATTTTCCATCATTTGGATGCATTATTTGGGATTTGCAACTGGTGTTGTGAATGATAGACTAGACTGCTAGTTATTGCTACCCTGCCCAGGCTGGACCCTGCCTGTCCCTGCTCCAACTTCCCCCATGACCCTGTTGGATAAGCGGTAGACGATGGATTATGGATATATAGGTGCCGCAAGGGCTGTTGCACAGACCTGGTTATTAGCTGTGGATTGTAAAAAAAGATTTTATTAATCCCATCGGGGGAATTAGGCTCTGCGTTTTCACTCAACTGAAGCAGTGAAGACAGCATACACACAGGTGAGCAGTGAGCACACACTTCGACAGAGCAGTGGGTAGCCGTGCTGCATCACCCGGGTAGCACTTTGGGCAGGAGAGGTCACCTTTACCTCAGCTGAATTTCATGTAAACACATTGTTTATTAAGAAATGTATATTATCGTTTAGGACCAGGACACCTGTGTACAATAAAGAATCCTATAACGTATTATTGTGGATCAGAATATGTTTTGTTTTGGTAACTGGGTATTGAATGCATCTAAATATATATATATATATAAAATTCTTTTCTTGTTTTCATCATTTGAAAATCGTTTATATTTCTGGCCTGGCGTCTCGGTCCTGTAGTGGTTAGCACGTCCACCTCACAGCAAGAAGGTCCCAGGTTCGGCGAGGGCGTTTCTGTGTGGTGTTCTCTCCGTGCTTACATGGTTTTCCTCCGGGTACTCTAGTTTTCTCCCACAGTTCAAAGACATGCACATTAGGCTAGTTGGCTGTACCGAATTGCTCCTAGGTGTGAGTGTAAAGTTTAAATAGAGGTGTGTTGCCCTGCTATAAACTAGCTGCTCAGGGTGTACCTGCCTTCGCCCAGTGTTGGATAAGATAGGCTCCAGCCTCCCCACGACACTAATAGGAAGTGTTATATCATGTTATGTATATTTATCTCGATATGAAATGACCTATATCGGATATGACATGATGGTCATGTCGGATAGCCCTAGGAAGGACTGACTGAACTTAATAAACACAGCATTATGTGTTCTCACATCCTATCCAGTACTTTATATATTTTAAAGTTAAATTGAAGAGGGCATGAGCCTCTGTTTCACACGCCTGGCGAATTACATTCTGACGTGATATCGGCTTTATATTACATCTTCTAGAGGGGAATTGATTTTTCCCCCTGATGTATTAGTAAAATATGTGGAGCGGTTTCATACTGGTGTGTTACTGGATAACTTTATTCTTGAGAATTTTGTCATGTTAAGATTAATAATGAGGAAGCATTTATATGAATTGGTTCAGTTTAAACAAACAAAAAAAAATCTACAATTAAATCCATGCATTTCAAGTATATATTGCTTATATTTAAAAATAAATTCCTTACTGAGATCAAAGGCCTCTCTGTGTGCAGTTTGCTTCCCACGCCTGTGTGGGTTTCCTCCAGGTGCTCTGGTTTCCTCCCACATTTCAAAGACGTGCATGTTAGGTCAACTGGCTCCTCTAAATTGTGGTTAGCTGTGAGTATGAATATGAATGGTAGTTCTTCTCCATGCTCGCCCTATGATTAGATAGGTGACCTGCTCAGGGTGTACATCACCTCTTGCCCAAAGTCAGCTGGGATTGGCTGTAGCTGCCCCTGTGACCCTGACGGATAAAAGGTATAGGTAGTGGATTTACAAGCAACATTTAAGATTATTTATATGCTCTCATTCCCTCACTGATTTGCCATGCCGCTTACTCCTGTCAGGGTCGCAGGGAGGATGGAGCCTATCTCAGCCGACACTGGGTGAAGGCAAAGAACACCCTTACCATACCATCGCAGGGCTAACACACCCAACCATTCACACTTACACCTGGGGGCAGTTTGGAACAGCCAGTTAGCCTAATGTGCATTTTTTTGGACTGTGGGAGGAAACCGGAGTACCCAGAGGAAACCCTGCACGGGGAGAGCATGCAAACTCCACATAGAAACGCCTGAGCCAAGTACAGGATCGGAACCCAGGACCTTCTTTCTGTGATCCAGATGTGCTAACCACTACGCCGCCGTTCCGCCCGGTTTAATATGAATGAATTAAACGATATATTATATGCAGCTGTACATAGAATACAATTTTTTCATGTCCTGTCAAAAAAAAAAGGGAAAGTCATATTTCTGTGTGTAAAGGAGTATATCAGTCATTGTGCCTTTTTTCCCCAAATGCTATCCTTTTAAACGTGGCTCAAAAGAGTAGCAGGCGCAGTGACATTATTCTAAAGAAATGGAAAAGTAGAAAAAAGGGCAGCGAGACGAAGGAGCTCTCCAGTCACTCTGTTAAAGATTCACATTGAGAGTTAGAGCCTCTCAAAGAGGTTAGCGAGCTGGGCGGTAAACGCTCAGATGTGACTTAGGATCAGGCTTGTGTGTAATCTGATGTAGGCCTTCTTTGCTTGCGAGAGCGTTATAGCTTAAGGTATTAGGGCTCCATTCTAGTATTGATCATCTAATATCTTGGCTGAGCAAAAATGAAATGAGTGTGTAATCTCAAGGATGTACCCAGAGAAAGAGCAGTATAATCCTAGGTAAAAGAACCTCAGCTGGGGACAATCCACATTCAGCTCCGCAGTGAGCTCTCGGCCTAATGGATCAATGTATGATGGGGTCGTTTCTCCACGGTCATTGCTAATCCTCACTATTGACAGACTCCAACTTTTCAGAAGAATAACATTTGATAAGAAGTATGACTAAACTGATGAGGAAAATTTGTGAAATTGCTAAAGGGAGAGAAAAATCTAAGGAATAATGAGCTGAGATTTCAAATTAGTCCAAGGACAAGAACCAATCTGTTTCCCATTCATGGACTTAATGGTGCGGATATTGTTTGGTAGCAAAAGCCTACCTATATACTCTCACTCACTCACTCACTTGCCAAACCGCTTCCTCCTAATAAGGTCATGAGGAGGCAAGTACCTATCTCAGTCAACACTGGGTGAAGGTGGGGTACACCCCCGAACAACACAGCAGGCCATCGCAGGGCCAACACCCACACAACCATTCACACTCATACCTACACCTAGGGGCAATTCGGAACAACCCATTAGCGTAATGAGCATGCCTATGGACTGTGGGAGGAAACCAGTGTACCCAGAGGAAACCCACACAAACACGGGGACAACATGCAAACTCGGCACAGAAATGCCTGAGTCCAGGAATCAAACTCTGGACCTTCTTGTTGTGAGGCGAACATGCTAACCACTACACCACTGTACTACACGCTTCCACCACACGGACAAAAGTTTTAGAACACCCCGAATTCATTCATTTTCTGAACCGCTTAATACTAATTAGGGTCGCGGGGAGGCTGGCGCCCATCTTAGCCGACTCTGGGTGAGGGCGGGGTACACCCTGGACAGCTCGCCAGGTCATCGCAGGGCCATCAGACACACTCACACTCACACCTAGGGGTGGTTTGGAACAGCCAATTAGCCTACCGTGCATATTTTTGGACTGTGGGAGGAAACCGGAGTACCCGGAGGAAACCCACGCAAGCACAGGGAGAACATGCAAACTCCACATAGAAACCCAGGACCTTCTTGCTGTGAGGCGAACGTGCTAACCACTGCGCCACCGTACTACCCGCTTCCACCACAATTGGAAAAGTTTTAGAACACCCTGAATATTTGTATGATATTCATATGATGACGAATGACTGACGTACAGCTCAACTCAATGCTGTCGTAACAATGTCTTAGAATACGCATGGATATATAACGACGTTCTGTGGGCTTAACGTTGGACAATCACAGGGCATTTATAGGAAGACAGTTCAATAAACAGCGCATTCGATGACCCCCAAAGCGTACGAAATTCATATGTGTATCATAACACAGCTGTAGAACGTCATAGGGCATCGCATGACCTAGGAAATGGACCGCTCACTGAAAATTACATATCTAAACCTCCATGGTGAGCAACAGGTTCATTTCGTATGACACACCCACAGCTAGGAATTTGCCCATGTTTTTTTGTTGTATATCTGTACTGCAAAGGAGTGGCACGGTGGTGTAGTGATGAGCACGTCCGCCTCACAGGAAGAAGGTCCTGGGTTCGAGTCCCAAGATCAGCGAGGGTGTTTCTCTGTGAAGTTTGCATGTTTTCCCTGTGTTTGCGTTGGTTTCCTCCCACAGTCTAAATACACACACATTAGGATAATTGGCTGTTCCAAATTACCATTGGATATGAGTGTGAGTGTGAATGGTTGTGTGTGTTGGCCCTGCGATGGTCTGTTCAGAGTGTACCCCACCTTCGCCCAGTGTTGGCTGAGATAGGCTTCAACCCCCTCGTAACCCTAGTAGGATTAAGCGGTTCGGCATGTGAGTGTTGCGTGATGTATGTGACAGAGGCTTAACAGTGGCACTTTGCGGTACGTGTTGTGCCGTAATGGACTCTGTGATGCTCATTCGCTGTGTTGAGCTTTTCTTCGAGAGAAAATATGCGCACAAAATAAAATAATGATGCAGCCAGTATCCAAAAGCCTTTATTTTGGAGAATGAGTCAGCATGAGTCACCACCAGAGGGACGTTCTGGTTCAAAGAGGACAGTAGAAGATGTTTCCCTCTGACTGTGAGGTTTATAAAGATTTTACTAAACTGTTAATGTTTTGTGTGACTTGTTTGATCTTCGGTGGCCTTTAGTTTGCTCTGTATTCACATTGTCAAGACAGATCAGAATTCATTTTGGAATTTTACCCTCTCTGGTAGAAGAATGCTGTTGTGAGATATTTGCAGAAGGTCCTTTTAAAGCTAAGACTCCATATGATTGGTATGCGTGTACGGAATACGGCTTGTGGAATGCATGCATAAACTGTAATGGTTTCTTAAAGCACGGCGGATTCCATGTACATGTATACGGCATGCGTATTCCAGATGCGGCAAAAGCAATCGGTGCATGTAGCTATTTTTGCCGGATTCACACTGAAAATAGAAAATCATATTTAAAATTGAAAAAACACACTTACACACATCCATTCGTACTCACATCCACACCTAGGGGCAATCTGGTTTGGGGGGGGATCAGATTTTGCCCGCAGTAGGGAGTCCACTGTATCAGAGTAATGGATTATAGGCAGGCACACCTCTATCTTTCATCATAAAGAATCTCTCTCCTCCTCTCTGCTCTACCTTTCCTTCATGTCCCTCTTCTCACACTCGTTCCTACAGGCTGGCCAGGGCCAAGTGTCATTTTGGTGGCTGATGGGACTTCATTTAGAGAGAGCAGCAATCTCACTGGGCTGTGTAATTGTAATGGAAATGGGTCAATCAAGTCCCAGTGTGGTTGGCTGCCCCTCTCACCAATCCTACATACCCATAATGCTGCGGCAGAGACACACACAGAGAGAGAGAGAGAGGGAGAGAGGGTGGGAGGGGACAGAGAAAGTGAGAGAGGGACAGAGGGAAAGAGAGGGAGACAGACAGACAGACAAACAGAGAGAGAGAGCCAGAGAAAGAGACATACAGAGAGAGAGAGAAAGCAAGAGAGAGAGGGGGCAGAGAAAGAGATAGAGACAGAGGGAAAGAGAGACAGACAGACAAACAGAGAGAGAGAGACAGAGAAAGAGACATACAGAGAGAGAGAGAAAGCAAGAGAGAGAGGGGGCAGAGAAAGAGATAGAGACAGAGGGAAA
>JAOUQZ010000030.1:1651004-1663504 GCA_028564935.1 Neosilurus hyrtlii
CTCTCTCTCTCTCTCTCTCTCTCTCTCTCTCTCTCTCTCTCTCTCTCTCTCTCTCTCTCTCTCTCTCTCTCTCGAAGCTACAACAGGGACAAACCACAGGTAAACACATTATTCTGACTGTGGTGCACAAGCATCACGGACATTTTCGCAGCCAGCCTCTGATAATAAACTTATCTGATGTATATATTTCACAACGACACAGATTTCCTGCAACTGGAGCAATGTGTGATGCTCACTATGAGGGTGTCACTCATAACTGCCAAGGTTTTAGACATGACTGTGTGCGTAAACTGTCTATTTTTAACACTGTTTTTAACTGTATGCTTTTTCTAAGAGCACACACACACACACACACACACACAAACTTTACCTGTGCTATAAAGGGTGAAATCATCCCACCAATTCGACTAAATGAAGTACAGAAGCCCAATCCTATAGATCGCACTGCTGTCGGGTAAACCTACAATATAGGAACATACTATTACTCCAGTATGTACATATATCTCAGTAAAGGCATCCTTCCTACTATATAACTGTTACTTTATTCATGCAAATAAAACAAATGGCCAATACAAAGGTTGATATAAAAGCCCCTCACCTCTGCAGTATAAATATAAACCACATTAAAATTCATGGAGACCAGTGAACGCAGCAGGAACAGCAACACTGTGAAACCAAACCTGTAGGGGTAGAAAGAGATCACGGTCATTCTCTAACACTCTAAAGCTATTACTCTGCACAACACTTATGCTCATACAAGCTATCTCACAAAAATACACCAAAAGTGCTGACTTTTTCCCTCCACAGTGTGACAGCTAATAATCCAGTCTACAAGTGATTGAATCTTTATACGAAGAAGATATTAACAGACACTTCCAGAAAGCCCCGCCACCTACGCCATCATATGCCCTACATTTTTTAGGGTCTCTCACTTTGTGAGAATGTTTTGATTACATTGATGTGAAAAAATACTATTTTATAATCACGCACCTTGTCGATGCACCACTCGAGAGCCAACACAGATTCTTTAAGTAAAATATGTATATAAATCACCCCTACATTTTCTGAATTCGTTCTAAATCAAAAGATGGAAAGATTAACACTGACAGTTCTGTTCGCTGCCTTTCACTGTCTGATCTCCGTGTTTATTTGTATCACCTGTCTTATTAGTTTAATTATCCATTTAACAAGTTCATGTTCTGTGTTGCTGACTGTGAGACTGTATTTGGGGTGGGAGTGATGACGAGCACAAATTACATCATCACTACAGAGTACCAATCAGAACACTATCACTTCTTAAATCTCCATACTCCCAGCATGCACTTCTACAGTGAGACCCAAAATAAAAAACATTTATTATTTAAGTGTTTAATGATTAATTTGGAAAAATATGACATCTCTACACTACAAAAATGTGGGAATGTGGGCATTCGATTCAGTTTGAGTCATCTAGTCATTCACACTGAGGCACGATGTCTGCAATTTCAGCAATTCAAGACCAATTCAAGGAGGGGTGCTTTCAATCACACAAAGCCAAAATGCACAAATTAAATCACATGAGTCCAACATTTAAATAATATCAAACATTAACATTATTATTCTGAAACAATAATCATTTACATTATTAGGAAGAATGAAAGAAGTGAGAAAGAAAGAAAATAGACCACAGGGGTCCAGACGCTCCCGTCAAAAGGACCATGCTTTAATAATATGCCAATATAGAACAAGCATAGCAAGTGTGAAGCCCCAGCTTCAGGGTGCGGCAAGTAAATGTCCAGAAACCTAATATACAGTTTTGCCTCTGTGACCTTGAAAAGTAGGTCAAGGTCACTCACACACAAACTCATCCTAGTACTCATAGTAGTGAGCGTACTAAGTCTAAAAGCCCCAGCTTCAGTGCATGGCAAGTAAATGTCTGAAAACGGACAGATGGACGGAACGCATTCCTATAGCTCTCGAGGGGCGGGAGCTAAAAAGGAAAAAAAAAAAGACAGCAAATGAATGAATATCTTCTGACGTATCAGAACGGGGATTTCAGCAGTGTAGTTTAAGCAGTGTTTTTAAAATTGACTCATTAGAACAGTTTAAATAGTTTAAAAGAATGCCAGCTGTTCTGTTGTGAAACAGGTGCATGTACTCACATGGTGGTGCAGACATTCACCAGCATGAAGAAGATTGCTGAGAGGACCAGTAGGATGATCATGCTGCACTTTCGGCCCACGACATGCAAAAGGCCAATGTTCAGAGGGATCACTGCAAAGATACTCATAGTTATGACGCACACATGGATTATTTAAGACACTACACGGTGTAGGATCCACATCAGGAACTCACGTGCAACCTCGCCCAGGCTGCTGATGAGGAGGGTCTGGTAGTCGGCCATGTTGAACGGGATGCAGTAACACAACGCTTCATCCTGGTCATGTTTGATGCTGTGTTCTGCATCAGCATCAGTCACACAGAGCAGGTTCTTCTCCAGGAGCTCGGAGCTGCTCAGTACTGAGCCGTAATATGAGAAAGACGCCACAAACCTGCAGGCATGAGGATCGGGGTTTTTACAAGAAAATATGCTTTCTGTACAGCCTCTCATAAACACACACACACAATATGTTAACCATCTCTTTCTCTCTCTCTCTCTCTCTCTCTCACACACAAACACACAATATTATGGTACGATAACCATCTCTCTCTCACATACACACACAAACACATAAAATATTATGGTATGTTAACCATCTCTCTCACTCTCACACACACACACACACACACACACACACACACACACACACAAACATACACAATATTATGGTATGTTAACCATCTCTCTCTCTCTCTCTCTCTCACATACACACACAAACATACACAATATTATGGTATGTTAACCATCTCTCTCACTCTCACACACACACACACACACACACACACACAAACATACACAATATTATGGTATGTTAACTATCTTTCTCACTCACACACACACACACACACACACACACACACACACACAAAGTAAGTGTTTAGGAGGCGTTACCATGAATACCACAGCAGCAGTGATGTCCTCAAGTAAGCATGACTGACCAAAGTACCTGCATTTCCTCTGTTCTTCTGAAAATACAAAATATAACCACTTGTGTGAGTGAGAGAGAGAGAGAGAGAGAGAGAGAGAGAGAGTGTGTGTGTGTGAGTGTGTGTGTGTGTGAGAGAGAGAGAGAGAGAGAGAGAGAGAGAGGGAGAGAGTTAGAGAGAGAGTGTGTGTTAGAGAGAGAGAGAGAGAGAGAGAGGGTGAGAGAGAGAGAGAGAGAGAGGGAGAGAGTGAGAGAGAGAGAGAGAGAGAGAGAGAGAGAGAGAGAGAGAGAGAGAGAGAGAGAGAGAGTGAGAGAATAAGTGAGTGAGAGGGAGAGAGAGTGAGCAAGTGAGAGAGAAAGAAAGAGAGAGAGAGAGAGAGTGAGTGAGAGAGAAAGAGAAAGAGAGAGAGAGTGAGAGAGAGTAAGAGACTGAGAGAGTGAGGGAATGAGTGAGTGAGAGGGAGAGAGAGAGAGTGAGAGAGTGAGAGAGAGTGAGAGAATAAGTGAGTGAGAGGGAGAGAGAGAGGGAGTGAGTGAGAGAGAAAGAGAGAGAGAGAGTGAGTGAGAGAGAGAAAATGTTGTCTTAATTGGTTCACAAATCAACATTAGCATGTTAAAAAAAGTGTAAAAACACAAAAAGCTAAAGATTAAATTTTTTGAGCTCAACCCTTATTTACATCTAGCACACGAACACCACAATAAGAAGCATCCAACAGGCTGTAAGGAACGCAGGAGGTAAAAGCTAATTACTGTGACATTTTATTTAATATTATGAATAGAACAGGCAAAAAAGACACATTAAAATGCAGCTGGCAGCTACAAGAGTCCAGCCTCCTAAAATATTGAGGTCATTTTCTCTTTTCTTGTGTCCCTGTTTAACCCCTTCTGGTTCTCTGAATCTTTGTGTGATTAAATAAGAAACCGTAGAGCTTGTGAGGGAAACAGAGGAAGGCAGATTAAAGTTAGTTAAATAGTTTAAACCTAGAGTGTATTTTAGATCGCAGGTTATGCTAGAACAGGGCGGCAAGGTGGCGTAGTGGTCAGTACGTCTGCCTCACAGCAAGGAGGTCCTGGGTTCGAATCGACTAATTGTTCCAAATTGACCCTAACTGTAAGTGTGAGTGAGAATGGTTGTGTGTGTTGGCGCTGTGATGGTCTGGCGAGCTGTACAACGTGTACCCTGCCTTCACCCAGTGTCGGCTGAGAAAGGCCCCGGCCTCCCCACAGCCCTAAAAGGATTAAGCCATTTGGAAAGGGAGTAAGATGAGTGAGTAATTCCAGTAGATACTCACATGATATTACGCTCACAGTTCATATGTGTGTGTGAGAGCAAGAGACTTTGAGAGAGTGGGAGAGAGTCAGGACCACACCAAGACCAGGACTTACAAAGACACATTAATGGCCTCTGGTGACCTTTTCGCTCTGTATTTTCTCTTGCAGCATTTTTCTGCCTCAGTCCTTGTAAAGTAGTGATAAAGTTATGGACGCCTGCCCATCTGGAGGCCCAGCTCACCCAGAAAAGTAACCTTGTTGCTAAGGGTTAGATGTTCTTTTTATAAACCTTTTACCACTATTCCCAAAAAAATAACAGAATAAATAAAAAATCACTTGCTCGGAGCCGCTAAGCCACATTGAATGATGTTTCTCACCAACTCACTCACTCATTTGGCAAACAGTTTACACCTACAAGGGGCGTGGGGTTCCGGAGCCTACCTCAACCGACAATGGGCAAAAGCAGGGTACACCATGAACCGCCTGCCAGAACATTGCAGAGCCAACACACACACCCAACCAATCACGCTTCAGGACAATTTGGAACAGCCAAACAGCACAATGTTCATGTCTTTGGACTGCTGGAGGAAACCGGAGTACCCGGAGGAAACCCACACAAACATGGGGAGAACATGCAAACTCCACACAGAAACGCCCAAGCCCGGGACTTGAACCCAGGACCTTCTCTCTGCAAGGCGGACGTGCTAAGCACTACACCACCGACTCAGTAACTGAGCTAAATATTTTTGCATGATCTACAGATGTTTACCAGGTTAGTTATTTAAAGAGTTGATGTTTTTTTTTTTTGCACTGTGATCAGAGGATATAATAAGATGAAATGTATTTCCGTTACTGTGAACACTTGAGTGAAGTTTGAACTCAGTTGAAGAACAGAACTGTAGTTTATTGAAGAACGCCTGATTCAATGATCAAACGAATAGAATACTTTTTAACTATAAGAACGACACCTAATAAAATTGTGTTTTGCGCACGTTGTTTCATCATAGCTGTTACTGTTACCCTAATGTTGCTGAAACAGTTTGTGTGATTTGTTGGTTTCTTATGAAACAAACAGAAACTCTTGTCGTCACTGACTATTTTGCGTAACTAAAGGTGCACTCACACGATACAAATCATGATCTCCCTTTGCCCCGATGATGTTCAATGTTACATTGGAGGAAATCGGAAAACATCGGTACACCTCGAAAAACATCGTACAGCTACATCGCTGCATTTCAGGGAAAACTTCATGGAAGAGTGAAATATTTTGGAAGCTTTGAAGAATTTGGTGGATTTGTGTGTGTGTGTGTGTGTGTGTGTGTGTGTGTGTGTGTGTGTGTGTGTGTGTGTGTGTGTGTATGTGCTTGGAGTACATCGGGAAAACAGAAAAAAATCAGAGTAACATTGGTGTAACTTTGGCATAAAATTTAAAAAAAGCATCAGGAGACATTTCTGTCTTTTCAGATACAATCAAGTTCATTTTTCACTCACTCACTCTCTCACTCACTCTTTCACTCTCTCACTCACTCTTTCACTCTCTCACTCACTCACTCTCTCACTCAATCTTTCACTCTCTCACTCACTCACTCTCTCACTCTCTTACTCACTCATTCACTCACTCTCTCACTCACTCTCTCACTCACTCTCTCACTCACTCACTCATTCACTCTTTCACTCACTCACTCACTCTCTCACTCACTCACTCTCTCACTCACTCACTCACTCTCTTACTCACTCATTCACTCACTCACTCACTCTCTCACTCACTCACTCTCTCACTCACTCACTCACTCACTCTCTCACTCACTCTATCACTCACTCTCTCACTCACTCACTCTCTCATTTACTCTCTTACTCACTCATTAACTCTCTCACTCACTCACTCTCTCACTCACTCACTCACTCTCTTACTCACTCATTCACTCACTCACTCACTCACTCACTCTCTCACTCATTCACTCACTCACTCTCTCACTCACTCTATCACTCGCTCACTCACTCATTCACCCACTCACTCACTCTCTCACTCACTCACTCACTCTCTCACTTACCCTTTTACTCACTTATTTACTCATTCACTTACTCACTCACTCTTTCACTCACTCACTCTCTCACTTACTCTCTCACTCATTCACTCACTCACTCACTCTCTTACTTACTCTCTCACTCTCTCACTTACCCTTTCACTCACTTACTCTCTCACTTACTCTCTCACTCTCTCACTCACTTTCTCACTTACTCACTCACTCATTCTATCACTCACTCCCTCTTTCACTTATTTTAGCTAACTATAACTGGTATTTGACTGAAATTACTTTCTAATTGGTGAAATTAAACGTGAAATCTCTTGTAAACACAGCAGTATTTACATCTTAACTTTTATCACCCCATTTTCTGCAAACAGTTTGATTTTATTTTAAGATTTTCTTTGAGACGTGATGTGTTCAGCTGCTGGCTTTACTGCTGATGTAATATTAAGTACTCGGTGCGTTCTGAGACTGCTCATTCTATGCGTTCATGCTAAGCCAACAGATTAGCAAAAATATGTTTTTTTTTTTATCTTAGATATGATACCATGCTGCTCTCTCTCTCTCTCTCTCTCTCTCTCTCTCTCTCTCTGTCTTTCTCTCTCCTTCTCTTTAGTTGTGGATGGCATTTAGTTCTTTCTTTCTTTTTTTTTTTTAAACTTTGGCCCACCCTGTTTTGCCCTGACCCACCAATCTTTAATTTCTATCCTCTGGATTTCTGGATGATTTTAGTGTACCACTCATATCAAACTAAAACCATGTGACTGTGTCATAATTAAACAGAAACAGTGAGCGATATCAGCTACACTAAGTAAGCTGTTTTCAGACTACAGCCACTGACAAACAGGTCAGTGGCTGTATATCAGCTTATTCTTCTCCTCCCACTGTAACGTTTACTCAAAAAGACACTTAGAATTCTAATCCGAGTGTACTGCTGAGAGTCTGAGAGTCATGAACCTTGCTTTGGTATCCAGTAGTGGTTTTCTGGCAGTGCTGGAATTTGAACTCACAATCATCTTTTCATTTGCACTTAATCTCCAACCACTTATTTTTGCTTAAAATTATTTAAAATTAAAATAAATGCAAAACCAAGGAGCAAAGCATTCTGCCTAAATTCTCGGTTTAGATATATGTGACAAGAAAAACGGGATAGTGACAGAATTCATTATTCACTCATGTGCCGAACTGCTCAATCCTGTCAAGGTCACGAGGGGGCTGAAGCCCATCTCAACTAACACTGGCTGAAGGCGAGCCACACCCTGAACAGCCCGCCAGCTTTCCACCACAGGGGCAAAACACACAACCATTCACACCTACAGGCAAATTGGAACAGTCAATTAGCCCAACGTGCATGTCTTTGTACCCGAAGGAAACCCAAACAAGCTCGAGGAGAACATGCAAACTCTACCCAGGAAAACCTGAGCTTGGGACTCGAACCCATGACCTTCTTCCTGTGAGGAGGACATGCCAACCACTACACCGCCATGCCACCACAGTGAGAGAATTCACACAGAAAATGTTGTAGGTCAAAACAGAAATTAGTTCAACTTTTAATATAATTTCCCAGAAGAAGGAAAATTCACTAGTAGAGTATTTAAACCAGGCAAGCAATATTCTTAAATAAACATGACAATACATTTTACACACACACACACACACACACACACACACACACACACACACACACACACACACACTCACACACAGGGGTACACCCTAAATCGCTTGTCAGACTATCGCAGCGCCAGCACACACACAACCATTCACACTTAAATCCACACCTAGGGTCAATTTGAAACAGCCATTTAGCCTAATGTGCATGAATTTGGACTGTAGGAGGAAACCAGGGTACCCAGAGGAAACCCACGCACGCACGGCGAAAACTACACAGAAACACTCTCGCCAAGCTTGGGACTCAAACTCAGGACATTCTTGCTGTGAGATGGATGTGACACACACACACACACACACACACACACACACACACACACACACACACACACACACAGATAATTTGAGCTGCTGGTTGAAGAACACGTGTCCTTCAGTGGTGAGATAAGCAATAATCAGGCTAAGCTTAATTAGTTTTCCACGTAAGGTCTGCTTCAGGACCGTGCTTCTGCTCCTGTGTCCTGAGACGTCATTCCACTATGTATACATTGCATACTTGACCGATGGAGGCATAAAACCTGTCAAGCTCATCCTTCTTCTACAAACCACTTTTCACTACAGACTAAACATCTGTGAAAGATATTTGTTTTCTCTGATTGATTCGCCCGTCTGTTCCTGTGTCTGCTCCTTTTCCCTCAGGGGATTGTGCTTTAGGGTCTCGTTGTTGTTGCCTACATGCCGCAACTTGTCTTTAACCTAAATGCATATAAACTACACATTCTCTGATGTACTCAGTGACCTTGAGTTTGAGAAAGGTACCGAACAAATAACATAAACATTATTAATAGTAGCAGTATAGTAATTTGGTATTATAGCCTTATTTATTTAACATTTATGTATTTATTTGCTGAACCGCTTATTCCTAATAGGGTCACAGGGAGGCTTGAGCCCCTATCAGCCTCTTCTGAGCGAATACAGGGTACACCCTGAACAGCTTGTCAATCCATTGCAGACCAACACACACACAACTATCCACATTCATACTCACAACTGGGGGAATCTGGAACAGTCAAGTAGCCTAATGTGCATGTCTTTGGACTGTGGGAGGAAACTGAGGTTCCCAGAGGAAACCCGCGCAAGCACGGGGAGAACATGCACACTCCACACAGAAACTTCCAAGCCTGGGACTCGAACCCAGGACCTTCCTGCTGTGAGGCAGATGAGCAAACCTAATTGGATTATTATCTGGCAGATCAGGATACCAGTGACACCCGGATGTTCAGGGCAGACACACTGTCGGCTAGCTAGTGACGACATGGGAAAGCTGGTCTTACCTTCCATTATATACGTATTAAAAAAGACTCAGCTCAAACTTGAGCTCAACTTGAGCAAACTAAGCTTAAACTCTAGTGTTTTGACAGTAGCTCTGGTTCCTTCCTTGATTTTGTCCTGCCTCATGTTGTTTGCAGTTCGTGTGGCTGAAGCCTGTGTATAACTTAGTATTTGCCTCAGGTTGTTGCCACTTGTTTGCTTGTGCTGTGTAATAAATGTTATTATCTGCATTTACATTCACCTCCAGCTATATTTGACACATGTAGTGTAGTTTGGGTCAATGTAATCTTTTTAGGCAAAAGCTGTTATTATATTCCTTTAAATTTATCTCTCATGCATCACACTTTGCTTTGCTTATCCTCGCTTTGTCCATTGAGTTTCTGAAAGATTCTCTATATTCCACATGCCTGAAGGTATACTGACAACAAATACCATTTGATATGAGTGTGCGTGGGGTGGCACGGTGGTGTAGAGATTAACATGTCCACCTCACAGCAAGAAGGTCCTGGGTTTGATTCCTAGGCTGTGTGGAGTTTGCATTTTCTCGCCGTGCTTACGTGGGTTTCATCCAGGTGACCTGGTTTCCTCCGACAGTCCAAAGACATGCACATTAGGCTAACTGGTTTGTCCAAACTGCCCCTAGGTGTGAGTGTGAGTATGAGTGGTTATGTGTGTGTTGCGACTGGCGAGCTGTTTCCTGCCTTCTCCCAGTGTAGGCGGAGATAGGATTGAGATGAGATTAAGCGGTTCAGCAAATGAGTGAGTGAGTGTTGACTTTTGTTGAAATTTTCATGCAATATCATTGTTCCTTCGACGCTTGTAAAGTCGTATTAGAAAACTTCTAATTGTGGATTTCTAAATGAAAAAATGGCCACTGTTGTCCTCTCCCCAGGTTCAGCAGGAGGGAGCTTGAGTTGTAGTCTTTCTGATAGGGTTTAGGGAGAGGAGACAGAGTTTTGCTGCCGTCTCCTTGAAAAGCACCAGCAGGTTGATCAAGAAAAGCAGAGCCAGGCCTGGAATCGAATTGAGGCTATAATTCTTCTTTTTTGTGTGTGTGTTGGCCATGACTCCGGGTCTGGAGAAGGTAAATTGTCTATCTGGATGTTCAGTTGGAGCTGACAAAGTGATTTTTTTTTTATCAAGGAAAGACAGCATTTATTTCTCTTACTCTTTTTTATATACAGGTTGGAAAAGCAAGGGTATAGATGCTAACTTTACAGCCTGGAGGACAACACAGGAAGTTATTTAATGTTGAGCACATCTGC
This sequence comes from Neosilurus hyrtlii, assembly GCA_028564935.1. Classification (NCBI taxonomy): domain Eukaryota; kingdom Metazoa; phylum Chordata; class Actinopteri; order Siluriformes; family Plotosidae; genus Neosilurus; species Neosilurus hyrtlii. The sequence goes on from JAOUQZ010000030.1 coordinate 1,661,577, forward strand.
AAACAATTTAAGAGAATTCACTATTAATCTCTCTCTCTCTCTCTCTCTCTCTCTCTCTCTCTCTCTCTCTCTCTCTTTCTCTCTGTCTCTCGCTCTCCCCCCTCTCTCTTTCTCTCTCTCTCTCTCTCTCTTTTTCTCTCTCTCCCCCCCTCTCTCTTTCTCTCTCTTGCTCTCTTGCTCTATCTCTGTCTCTTTCGCTCTCTCTCTCTCTCTTTCTCTCTGTCTCTCACTCTCCCCCCTCTCTCTCTCTCTCTCTCTCTTTCTCTCTCTCCCCCCTCTCTCTTTCTCTCTCTTTCTCTCTCTTGCTCTCTTGCTCTATCTCTGTCTCTTTTGCTCTCTTTCTCTCTCTGTCTCTCTTTCTCTCTCTCGCTCTCTTGCTCTATCTCTGTCTCTCTCTCGCTCTCTTTCTCTCTGTCTCTCACTCTCTCTCTCTCTTTCTCTCTCCCCCTCTCTCTTTCTCTCTCTTTCTCTCTCTTGCTCTCTTGCTCTATCTCTGTCTCTTTTGCTCTCTTTCTCTCTCTGTCGCTCTCTCTTTCGCTCTCTCTGTCTCTCTCTTTCTCTCTCTCGCTCTCTCGCTCTATCTCTGTCTCTCTCTCGCTCTCTTTCTCTCTGTCTCTGACTCTCTCTCTCTCTTTCTCTCCCCCCCTCTTTCTTTCTCTCTCTTTCTCTCTCACTCTCTTGCTCTATCTCTGTCTCTCTCGCCTTCTCTCTCTCTCTCTGAGAAGTATGGATGTGAGCCTTTGGTGTTAAAGGCTAGGGCATGCTGATGGCTCATGTGACCCCCACTTTGAAAACCTTGAGGCAGCATCTTTTTCTAATATTGTGAATCCGAAGATAGATTTTAATCTCAGAAGGTCTGTAAATCCAATATTAGAGGAGCTCCTAGGAGAGAGTTAGAATAACAGTGAATCACATTTTTGTGGTGTGAATAGAATGGGAAATGTGTATACTGCCCTCTGTGTTGGTGAAGGTCTTCTATTTGATTGATAATATTTGTGGCAGAGTTGGCATGGCAACACAGAATTTCAGCCGAAGAACATGTGTAGCCGGTAAATGTGAAATGACCACAGACGTTTAGTTTTTGTTTTGTTACACTGATGGATGGGGATCGAACCCGTTGCTCACATTCACGTCAGTATTCAGTACCCTGGACTGATCCAATAGTACAAATAACAAGCAGAGTTATCATTTTTATCATTAGAATCTACTTAGCCATCGTCTTCCTCCCATTGTGTCCTAGCATTCAGCTGTGCAACCCTTGAGAGTAAAACTGCGGGCAGCGGTGGCCTAATGGTTACAGAACCGGGTTTGGGACTGAAAGGTTGCTGGTTCTATTCCTGAACCAGCAGGAAAATTGTGTGGCAGCGAGGGGAGTGAGCAGCACCTTCCCTTCCTCCACCTTTACAGCTGAAGTGCCCTTGTGTAAGGCACCTAGCCCCCAAGTGTTCTCTGGATTCCCACTGCTCCAAGTGTGTGTGTGTGTGTGTGTGTGTGTGTGTGTGTGTGTGTGTGTGTGTGTGCGTGTGCTCACTATCAATGGGAAAATACAGAGTCAAATTTCCCTTGTGGGATTAATATGCTTTCTTACTCATTTGGAGAACCGCTTAATCCTGCTCTCGGGAAAGCGGGTGCCTATCCCAGCTGACACTGGGCGACGATGGGGTACACGCTGAACAGCTCGCCAGACCACTGCAGGGCATCACACACACACACACACACACACACACACACACACACACACACACGCATTACTAATCATCTGCTCGGATAGAGCCTTACCTGACTATATGCTCATATACATGAGTCCTGGTTATGGAGTAATTGAATAATATGTATATATATATATATATGTCATGTCATGTCATTTTCTGAACCGCTTAATCCTAATTAGAGTCACGGGGAGACTGGCGCCCATCTCAGCCGACTCT
>JAOUQZ010000030.1:1694081-1714136 GCA_028564935.1 Neosilurus hyrtlii
AATTTTACTATGTAAAGCTGCTTTGTGACAATGTCAATTGTAAAAAGCGCTATACAAATAAAACTGAATTGAATTGAGGAGGTCCTCAAAGTATTCCTTCCAATACCTTCCAACTTCCAATTTGTCCACTGCCTCAGGAGTCCCACAGGCAAAAAGGACCTGATAGGCCTTCTTCTTCAGCTTATACACACATTCTTCAGATATATATATATATATATATATATAAAGAGTTTGATTTCAAAAACAGATAAGTTCCATTGTTCTAATTATGAGGAAGAACTACTTTTTCAGTAGCTTTATTTTGTACTAGAAAAAGTTTTTTTTGTAAAGATACTTAAAAATAGTTTTCCTCATAATTTAAACTATAGCACTTATCTGTTTTTGAACCCATCTTCTGATGAATGCTAAAAATAGGCTGCTACGAGTCAAATTATTAGCTAGAACATTCCCAAAATTGGTAAGTGTTTTTGCACAGATTACTAAAACAAAACAACCGAAACTTGTAGTAATTGTAATTTATGCTAAGATTTAAAAATAATAATGGCAGTAATAAATTATCTTAAAAACTACACATCTCCCATCTCATGCTTTATAAATTTTTATGTTGTTCTCAACAAGCCTGGAAAAATTATCAAATGTGCACCAGTGGCTGCGTGCATTATTTTGCATTTCTATGACATCATCATGTACATATATTACAGATGGTAATTGTTGATAAAGTGTTTTTCAAACTAGAAAAATTCAAAACTTGTGTTTTAATAAATAATATGAAGCATTTTTATCAACCCTATTTCCTCTGTGTATTTGAAATAGGTATGTTATGTATCATAATTAGGGAAGCACAGTGGTGTGGTTAGTACATCTGCCACACAGCAAGAAGGTTCTGCGTTCGAGCCCTGTCCCCAATGAGGTAGTTTCTGTGTGGGGTTTGCATGTTTTCCCTGTGCTTGCACGGGTTTCCTCTGCATACTTCAGTTTCCTCCCACTGTTCAAAGACATGCACATTAGGCTAGGTGGACATTCCCAACTGTCCCTAGAGTCAGCTAGGATGGGCTCCAGCTTTCCTGTGACACTACTAAAGGATAAACTAGTTTAGTAAACGATAATCTAGAAACTAGAGAAAATTAAATGACATTTAAAAATAAAATGAATGTATCATAAATCCTGCCCAGCCTTTTACATATACTTCTAATCCCTATTAATTTAGCTGGATAACTCACCCTGTGAATTAAACCAAACAAATTTGCCAGAAGTCAACAAATAATAGCCACTTTATTTTACACAATAAAAACTATCTTGACAATATTATGATTAACGTGAATGATGTACCACAAGGCTGAGATAAACACTATAAATGTTCATAAAGACATCAGCAAAAACATGAATCTGAACAAAAAATATACTTTTTGCGGTGGTTCTCATGAAACGCAATTTTACAGTTTTGTGTTTTGAGTCAGAGGTCAAAGGTTAAAGACATCTGGTACAACACTGTTTATATACACATGTAAACACACTCATTAGTCATCGTTCCAGGTAATTTTTTTAGTCATGATCTCACCCTGATGATTTTTGCCTTTATTCCAAAACTTATGACAAACAATAAAAAAAATCCTGTAAAAATATTAAATGTCCACCTTTAATTAATTGTTATTGACTCATTGTCTGCAATTTGTGAGGTGTCCCCAACAATAGTGATTACAAAACATTCTTATGACTCTAAAAAAAATCTATGGCAAGCTTGATCAGCAAAAATGAATGATATTAGAAATGTTTACAAAAAAGTTTTGCTTGACTTTAAATATATTTTTTCCTGTTACAATTCAATTATTCATTCACTCATTTTCTATGCTGCTTAATCCTAATTAGGGTCGCAGAGAGGCCGGCCCCCATCTCAACCAACTGGGCAAAGGCAGGGTACACCCTGAACAGCTCACCAGGCCATTGCAGGACAACAAATATACACGCAACCATTCACACCCAGGGGAAATTTAAAACCGCTATTTTGTTTGAATCTGCCTACTGTGCGTACTCTTGGACTGTGAGAGGAAACCGGAGTACCCGGAAGAAAGCCATGCAAGCACAAGGAGAACATGCACACTCCACACAGAAACACCCATGCTTGAGAATTGAGACCAGGGACCTTCCTGCTGTGAGATGTGCTAACCACTGTGCCGCCCTTATTACAATTTATTTAAACTCTATTTAATTGGATAAAAATATGAATGAATTATGAATAATGAATAAAATAATTACAGCTAATTTAAGAGGGCCAATTTATTTTCAGTAAATTAAAATAAAATGAAATTCAAAAATTTATTTTTTTAAACATCTTTTCCAATTAATATTTAAGTACTTACTAAAATAATTTGAACTATATGTGATGTACATAAAACTAGCATTTTTATCCTTAACCGCCCTCCCTTCAGGCTACCATTGGAAGTAGGTTAACAACAAACCCAATGGTGATATCTGAATTCCCATAATTGATTAACCCGTAAATGTAGCCCTCAGCCCATGCCCCACAATAAATGTATGCCCAGTCACAAGATGAAAACCAAAATATTGATGACCCATGATGGCGTTTTTGAGCGAGTGCCTGAAATGTAGTTTCAAGATGGCAGCTGCTGCAGCCATAATGGATATGAAACTGCAGGTAAAATTAATAGGCTTGTGTAGTGAAACAGTCCCAGTATCCACACCAAAATTGGTAATGATCAGTTTGTGAGTAAGTGCATACAGTTGGTTATGAAGAATAAGATTTTGAACACTCGAAACAGGATATCCCAGTATATAACACAAAGTACATTAACATGTTATTGGATTTATCTTTTTGGTGACCCTTGCTATGGATTATATCTATGCACGCATTCTTATGTTGCTTTGGTAATGTTATGCAGTGCCAAACATCTAAAACTTTGTTTATGAGATAATAAAGGAGTGTGTAAGGATATTTGAAAATGATGGGTAGGTCCATGATGCTGCATGCAGGGTTAACTGCCTTAAGGTTAGTTTTTATGGCTATGTCCTCAAAGTGGGTAGTACAAGTAGCACTCTTCTTCAGTTCTGTTGCCAACTTCTTACTGCATTTACAGAAAAGGTGCACCTTTAAGACACCAAATTAAAGAGCTAATGTCCTCCCATTGATTTTTGCCCCTTTAATTTGTTTCTTATTTATAGTCTGTCCTCTTCCTGCTAAGGGGGAAGAGATAGGGGCCAGGGGACTGGGGGACAAAAAGGACAGAGAGACTAGGAGTAGTCCTCATAAATACAAACCTATTTGGATCCATGGTACAAACTTTGAGATCTTAATTTTATGAATAACTATATTTACCTATTAATCCTCACTGAATATAACAGCCATTATAAGTTGAATATAAATTAAGCTAGTAAATTTGTTGCATAGATAGGCATGTGAATCACTTCGCATCTGCTTTATTAAAGCTTTTAGGACATTAAAACATGTAGTAATTTGAACACAAATGATGCCTTCGACTAACAGTTTTATAGAGACTGCTTTATTGAAATTGGCACGGTGTACGCTGGGACCATTTGGATACAAACAATGGAAGCGATAGAAATCATGGTAGATATAAATCTAGTACGGAATACTTTTTTAATATTATTTGTTGAAGATATTTTCTGCAGCACTCAGAATCCTTTCTTGATTTATTAAGAAACGTAAATGGGTGGTACGGACCAGTGCGCAGTGTTTAACTGCAGGTCTTAATTTTACATAGGACAGAGACCTGGAGACTGACCAGCTCTAATGTACATTAGTGTTGTTTATATATGGGCAGTTTTACAGTCAGGGAACAAAAGTCATGTTTGACCATTAGCGCATATATATTTTTGTGGAACTAATAATAATATTAGCCCAACGATGGCCTGGCAAGCTGTTCACAGTGTACCCCGCCCTTGCCCAGAGTTGGCTGAGATGGGTGCCAGCCTCCCAGCGACTCTAATTAGGAATAAGCGGTTCAGAAAATGAATGAAATTGTTTTTTTTTTGTTCTATTAAACATGCTGTAAAGTGGATAATGAGACATGTATTTGTTGTTTTAAGTGTCTAAGTCACTGATTTTGCCATGCTGACTGCACACTGTTTACAAGAATTTCTGTGAACCAACATAAATGTTTTGTCTGTCAAAAATGTCCCCTCCTAAACAAGGGCTCTGATTTGGGCTATAAATTTCAGTTTGAACCAAAATACCATACAACCTGTAAAGGTACATACTATGCACTAAACATTGTTATCAACAGTAACTGGAATGTCCTGCAAAGCATGGTACTGCAAAAGTTGGCATGTGACAGAAGGTTTGGTGTCCATCAAAACATGTCCCCTCTGAAACATTCATATTTTTTCCATAAAATGGGTTGTTCAACACACATGCCTGTATTTTTACAACGGATAACTTTAAGCTCTGAAATTTTAAATGTTAATCTAAATGGCCTTGAGCTAACAGATAAGCTCATCTAAAAAATAAAACATTTGACGTTGTTTTTGTCCCTGTGACACGTACATATGTTCCCTGACTATAAAACGGCCTGTATAGAAATTTTAGACCTGGGAATTTTAGAAATCTGATGTTAAATCAGTATTGGACTCCATATTTGCTTTTGCTTATTCACAATTATTCCCAGCATGATTGAGATGAACCTAAGATGAACCCAAGATATTTAGTGATATCACAGGGCAGAAACACGCTGACGGCTATGCAGCTACTCTTGACGACAATCAGCAATGGTTCTTTTACATGCCTCTCACCACAGACAGTGAGAGACATGGCTTGCATTTGATAACCCAGTTAGCTGCAGTGAGACAGTGGGACAGCAGTGAGAACCCATTGATAGTGGGGCTTGAACCCCGAAGCTTGGGATCAGTAATCCAGCACCTTACCACCAGGTCACCACTGCCCCTACAAATTTATTTTAAAAATTCTGTTTCTCAATCAGAAAAGATTTGATATTTGACTCTCTACAGTAAACAATGTCATGCCATTCAATGAGTCTAGAAATTTGAAGTGTAAAAGAAGTTTTAGATAAAACCCTTGATCTCTAATCCCTCAGACAGCACTGTGTCAAGAATCATCATCTGACAGCTGATATAACTAAATGGCTTGGGATTAGTTTGGCAAACCTTTGTCAAGTCCTACAGTAAGAAGTTACACCCACATACCTGTATGCCAGTTAAAACTTTAGTGTGCAAAAGAAAGACCATCCCACAGTGTAAAAACTATGTACCATGGTCGAAAGGTCTTTGTTGTAAGAACTGGACAGAATGTACTCCAGACCAAAGACAAAAGAAAGCTCATCCAGATGTTACCAGCAGCAAATCCAAAAAGGCAGTTTCTGTCATTGTATGGGTTTGCGCTCTACAAGACAAAGTAAAACCACATTATGCGCAGGTTACCAAAGCAGTACATACAAACTCCACACAGAAACGCCCCAAGCCAGGGAATCGAACCCAGGACCCCCTTGCTGTGCAGCGGACGTGCTAACCACTGCACCGTCATGCCATTAATCTTTTTAATTTTTAAAAATCTATTTTAATATACCATCCCAGAGTTTTCTGATTTTGTGGTTATCATTGTTATATTATTCTTGTATTATCTTGATTATTAGATGAAGTTGCTAATGTACAATACCATCATCTGGTGATAAGAAAGCTGATGATAAGCTATTAGACGTAATGCTAGACTGAGTCTCAGATGCTCCCGGCTGAGTTATCGGTATTACCAGATAATCACATAATCAGATTGTCGGTATTCCTGGACAGGCTGGTGAACCACTTTGACTTCTCAAGTCAGGTGCTTCAGTGGTTGAGCTCTTGTCTCTCAGGAAGATTTTATTTTGTTTTTTTAAATATAACAACATGTTCTCTGAGCACCACTATGTTAGGTATGGTGTTCCGCAAGGGTCTGTCCTAGGTCCTCTGTTGTTTTCATCATAAAATGTATCATAAAAGTTTGATCTCATAACTACAGTGTTATCCTCTCCTGATTGGCTCCCCATCCATATTACAGCAGAGTTCACAGGCACTGCTCTCATAGGGTTGTTTTGTTTGTGCCTGTGATCAAAAATAAGTCTATTGGTGAGGAGGCATCTTCCGCTGGTGCACCAACTACATGGAAAAGTCTTCCTACCGACAGACAGGCCTGTTCAGTTGAGGTATTTAAGGTGAAGATTATCTCGTTTTCTCTTGTGCATGAATTGTTATGAGTCAAGGGTGTTTGTGTACTTTTCTGATGTCCTGTATGATCGGATTGTTTTGGCTGTGCTGTGCACTGTACAGTGCTTTGATCTGTATGTGCCTGAAAAATATTCATTCATTCATTTTCTAACCGGCTTAATCTTAAGTAGGGTTGTGGGGAGGCTGGCCTGGGAATCGAACACAGGACCTTCTTGCTATGAGGTGGACGTGCTAACCACTGCACCACCATGCCGCCACATCTATTATTATTATTATTATTATTATTATTGTTGTTGTTGTTGTTGTTGTTGTTGTTGTTGTTGTTGTTGTTGTTGTTGTTGTTGTTGTTGTTGAATAATCATCTTTAATCATCATAATAAAATTGTTAAATTAAAACTAATAGTGAGTAAAGTATCTTGGGATAGCCAAATATATGCAATATATATATATATACACACACACACACACAAATTTAAAATTTCATTTATTTATTTATTTCTGTTCCTGATGATCTTCATCTCGTTTAGGCACGTGACACATTTTACATGTGCATTCATTTCGAGACATGATCCCCAAATGACCCAGGGTCAGAAATAAGACACGTAATAAGGTAGAACATCTGTACACTAGGTGGCAGTAGAAGTCTACACATGGACCTGCAAGCCCTCAATAAACCTAAAAACTTTAAATAAAATTTAAAAAAGAAAGAAAGAAACAACTTCAGTCTAATAAATCACTTCTTGCTAAAATGTGTACATTGCTATTTACTAGTAATAATATTCATAGCTCTGAGAGTTTAATAAGTCTTACAGCCATGAGAGGAAACATTTAATTCAATTTCTCAGAATACAGGAGTGGTTAGTACATCCGCCTTACAGCAAGAAGGTCCTGGGTTCGTGTCCGAGGGAATTACTGTGTGAAGTTTGCATGTTTGCAGTGCCTGCTTGCGCAGATTTCCTCTGGGTACTCTGGTTTCCTCCCACAGTCTAAAAACATGCACAAACTGGCTGTACCAATTGCCCCAATGTGTGTGTGAATGGTTGTATGTGTGTTGGCCCTACAATGGTTTGGCAAGCTATTCAGGGTGTACCCTGCCTGTGCCCAGAATTGGCAACCCTTGTAACTTTAAGCTATTTGGTGAATGAATGAATGAATGACATTCCATGGGTACATATTAAAAAATATATATTTTTAAATATTTTAAGTTATTTATTTATTTGTTTGTTTAATATTTTGCTACGATATATTAATTCTGCAAGGATAATTATTGCCTCTGCATTCAACCCATCCTAAGTGAGCACACACACGGAGCAGTGGGCTGCCACACACACTGTGGCGCCCGGCGAGCAGTTGGGGGTTAGGTGCCTTGCTCAAGGGCACTTCAGCCAAGAAGGCAGAGGAAGGGAAAGTGCAGCCCCACATTTTTCCTGATGGTTTTGAGAACCAGCAACCTTTCGGTCCCAAAGCCACTTTTCTAACCATTAGGCTGTGGCTATAATAATAACAACAACAACAATAATAATAATAATAATAATAATAAGCTGTTTTACCTGTTTGCTGTATGTTTCTTGAAGACAATATATTCAACTTTAATATGGAAACATCAGAAACTGAGTCCTACCAGATAATGTCCATTAATGACCAGGTGAGAATGAAACAGGTAAATATATCATGGTCCATTTAAGCACAAGTCTGACCAAGTGAAGAATCAATGTTCCCAGTAAGTGCTTGTGAGTACAGCATCCTCTCAGGCTCAGGCAGAGGTGTTACTATGTACCTCCGCATTCCTGTATGTTAGTACTACTAACTAACAGTTAGTGGTGTTCTGAATTAACTACATCAGTATTCATTTGATTATGGCATGATGGAGTAGTGATTAGCCCATTCGCCTCACAGCAATAAGGTCTTGGGTTTGAGTCCCGGCCTTAGGCGTTTCTTAATGGAGTTTGCAGGTTCTCCATGTGCTTATGTGAGTTTCCTCCCACAGTCCAAAGACATGCAGATTAGGCAACTTTCTCTTCCAAATTGACCCTGGGAGAAAAAAAATAAATACATGGATGGGTGAGCAGGGGCCACACGGTGATGTAGCGGTTAGTACATCCACCTCACAGCAAAAAGGTCCTGGGTTCAAGTCCCAGGCTTGGTAAGGGTGATTTTTGTGTTGAGTTTGCAGGTTGTCTCTGTTTGCATGGGGTTCCTCTGGGTACTCCAGTTTCCAACCACCATCCAAAGACATGCACATTAGGCTGATTGACTGTTCCAAACTTGCCCCTAGGTATGAGTGTGAAATGTTTGTGCATGTGTTGGATGTGTGATGGTCTGTTGAGTTGTTCAGGGTGTACCCTGCCTTCGAACAGAGTCAGATGGAATAGGCTCTAGCCCCCTGTGACCAGTAGAATAAAGCGCTTCGACAAATAAACCAAAGGAGTCAGTCACAAGGTGATGTCTTTTGTATTTTGGACATGGAAGACACCAGTAGTCTGCAGGGGGAGGTCCAGGTAGGTCAACACTTAGTTGTACAACCACAATTATTAAATTATTAAAATGGATATCAGCTACAATTTGCTTCGGGCTCCAAAGTGGTGGTGAAGTCAGGCCAAAATGTGATATCGTTGTGGTGATATAAACCTGTGTTTATGGCCACCTAGTAAATAAGATAAATAAAACATTTTTACAGTATTTATAATTTCCAGAATGTGATGTTAAAAAGAAGGGGTATGTTTGGAAATTTGGTGGTGGTCAGACGTGACATTGTGAAAGCACGCTTACTTGTTTTTTAAGTGTTAAAACTTGAACAAACACGTGAAAGCTGCAAAACAATTTATTTCAACACACAAAAAAATAATAAATTTCCACAAACTGATTTAAGATGAAGACAATAACCGATAATATTTGTACATATAATATGGCTCACTGAAACATATATGCAAAGTTCAGGTAAACATTTTTAAAACTTCATCAGAACATCTTATACACTAGATTTATTAAGAACTACTGCTACATTAAACTCGTTAACAGAAGTTCATTTCAAGGATTTAGGGTTTGTGAGTAAAATTAGACATTAAGATCCAGCAAGCAGCCATAAGTTACAAAATCATTTCGTATTATATAAGGTAAGGTAAGGTAAGTCAGTTCACCTCCTCCTGGATGAGACGCTAGTTCATAACAGGTCACCATAACAGTATTTTTTCCACCTTCGTATTTTTAAAATTGCCAAAATTAACAAATGGATGGACGTGACAACAATATTGCATTAACGATTCAGACAGTAATACTCACTCACTCACTCATTTAACTGCTTAATCCTACTAGGGTCACAGGGGGGCTGGAGCATATCTCGGCTGACACTGGGGAAAGGCAAGGTACACCCTGAACAGCTGGCCTGACCACTGCAGGGCAACACACACACAACCATTCACACTCACACTTAGGGGTAATTTGGAACAGACAGTTATCCTAATGAGCCTATCTTTGGACTGTGGAAGGAAAACAGAGTACCTGAAAGAAACCCACATGGGGAGAACATGCAAACTCTACACAGAAACGTCCGAGCCTGGGACTCGAACCCAGGACCTTCTTGCTGTGAGGCGGATGTGCTAACCACTAGGCCACCCTACTGCCTACACTGAGTTTTACTTAGGCAAAGTAACTTTAATTTAATACCATAAAATTAATAAATTCTTGTCACTTTAATTAAGTCCTTAATTTACTTATAGTCCTTAATAACATTTATTTATTAATTTATACATTGTATTATCACGCTTTCCATAGTATTATTTATTAAATCTGTAAAACACTTAATTGAACATAAAACAAAAATCCAGGATGCTGAAGATATTTGGAAAATTAAATTAACTGAAAATTAAAATAGAATTGATATAAAACATTGTGGAAAAAGTCAGGACAAGTGGTGGACAGACGTGACGGTGGATAGACGTGACATAACGCGTTAAACAAGTCCTTACCAGTGTAATATTAGTAATCAAGTAATAATTATTGTGCCTCTTAATATCTTCTTAATTATGAATGCAAATGTTGTGAAACTAAACAACAACAACAAAAAAAACTCCTAAAAACATAAACTCCAATAAAACCACGGTGGATGGGCGTGACATCGACGTTACGGAAAACTCATTCTTACATGTTCTAGTCATTCTTTTCCACAAGAAGACGCTTCATGTACAAAAAAAATCTTTTTTTTTTTTTTTGTTTTTCATAATATTGAGAGATAAAACACAATAAAATTTCTTGTCTATTTACAAAACCCAAACATTCATAAAAATGATATGTTGAAATTGAAATTTGACATTTCCACATATGGGATACATAAAGGGGATGAAGACAATAAACAGGGTATAAACAACCAGTACCTGAAAAAGGAACCATGCCTAATATATTTATATTATCTGATAACGGTCACTGGAGCCTGTCATTTATTTGAATGTTTGATCCGTCAATTTATTTAGTGCAAAAAGCTAGTTGGTCAAATAAGACATTAAAAACACAAATGTGGTAGATATGAACATTCCTTAGCACTCACTTAACACCCAACTGGAGTCTATCGCAACTGACTCTGGGTGAGGGCGAGGTCCAACGAAAGGCCCACACATAGACAACCATTCACACTCACATCTCGCGGCAATTTGTAATTAGCCTAACGTGCATTTCTTTGGACTGTGGGAGGAGACTGGAGTTCCTGGAGGAAACCCACACAAGAACAGGGAAACATGCACCTTGATATAGACAACTTAAAGCCTGGGACTCAAACCCAGGACATGCCAACCACTAGGCCATGTAGCTAATCAGCAAATGGTACTTTTGAGAAAATAGCAATTATAGTTACAGAACCAGTTTCTGAATATCTGTATCTGAAACTCCCGAACATCCAAACACTAAATGAATCCATCTCTCCACTAATCAGTGCCATTGTACAAGTGTCTTCCCAGCAACAGATGAGTTCTGTTCACACCGAGTCGTGTGTGTTTTGATTCTTCTCATTGGTTTAGTGTTATATGATTGGGGGAATCCTTCTGGGATTCTGTAAGTAGGGAGAGGATTCTGGTAGTGAATTTGGATAATAAGGAAATACCCTGAGCAACCACAAAAGCCATTTGAAAATCAGTAATATAAGTGGATATTTCTATTGTTTTACAACAACATGGATATGGAACCCTTTCTTAAACAAGTATTTTAACATGGATAGATTGTGTTTATGGATAATTGAACTTGGTCTTGTTGAAGATTATGCTTTGAAGGATGTATTTTTAGCGATATTGCATTTTCGTCTTACTTTCGATTTACTTTGGCTCTTATTCAAAACACAACCTCGCGATTTAATCTGTATTATACCGGAGAGGGTCACATTTCAACATTAACTAAATCTATTAAACGTACTCATGTAACAATATAAGTGTGAAGTTTTTCTGTAGATATGAATATTTTGATGCAAATATTTGAGGTATACAAAATGGCACCCTAAGCAAATCATAGCCAATATTCAGTGCGACAGTAAATCTCACGTAGAGGGAAGACTGAAGCATTTACAATAACAGATTGAGTAGTTACTTTGCAGTTTCTATATATATATATAAGACTATACACCACGTTTTATACACAGCTGTCAAACGTTTTCTGTAATGGAAGTCTCCTTCTCACTCAGTGCTCCCATAGTGATTTAAATCATTCGTGGTCTCCTGCAAGGTGGTGTGGGAGATTTCCTCTTTGTTTCCCTTAAGCTTTGCCTTAAAGAAATCTGACACGCAGATCACCTACAATGAGTGAGAAATGTCAGTTACAGCAGTGTCCAATATTTTTACCTGAATAACTGGCATAGTTTAAAGAACAGGCAAAAAAAAACAACAACAACTGTACAAGGGTTTTGCAATATACACACAAACATACAGTACTGTGCCAAGGTCTTGGGTGCCCTATGTTCCTTAAGTATGAACTATGTTATATATTTGAATTTTATGACTACATGCATTATCAAGTCAGTACAAAACATTTTAGATTTCCAAACATTACTTTTCCAGCAAAAAATTCAATTCTATATCCAGATACATCAGCAAGAGCAGGTATTTCACTGAATATTTATAGGGACAATTATCGTGGATTTTTTATTTTATTTTAAACAAACCACCGTAGGAAAGCTTTGCAATATGCACATAAACATAGATACAAACATACACACAGGGGGGCACCATTATAATGCGAAAAATTCCTCATTTATTTTCTCTTTTATGCGTACGAGGGCATGCTTGTTTAATATATGTGAACGGAAGTGTGTGATTTTTATTTCATTCATTCATTCATTTCACTCATTTTCTTAATACTAATCAGGGTCGCGGGAAGGCTGGTGCCCATCTCAGCCGACTCTGGGTGAGGACGGGTTACACCTGGACAGCTCACCATGCCATCTCAGGGCCAATGATTTGTATTTGTTTTATTCAGAAGTTCACTAGTTTATATCTGATTTGTTAGTTTAATAACAGTATACTGTTATTTTTGCCACTAACTTTCCTTATATGAACGGGGGGGGTCACATCCAATTCTCACGATATCACACTTTCACAAAAGTGAAACAGTGGCCTTTTGACACTGTCTAAAGCAAACTATTAAACCGAGTATAGCAGATGACAACCTAAAAAAAATGTATACAAAAACCACCTAATAATGAAAATATACATCTGTTCATGTGGAGAGATTGGGAAGGCTTGACTTTCATTTCACTTTAACTTTATTATTCACAGTAACCTGACTCAGTACCAACAGACATACTCACTATAAATACTGCCACAGTGGCACCCAGTATGAATCCAGTGAGAACATCACTCCAGTGATGTTTGTAGTCTGAGATTCGTGACAGACCCACATACACAGATGCCGAAATCAAGAAGAACTGGAAAGTTGGCCTTAACAACCGAGCCCAGTCTGCCTTCATTCTTGATTGCAGGTACAGCTTTTCAAAATTAAACAGAATGATATTAGCATTGCTAAAGGATCATTAGAAAAATATGGTCAAGTGGTGTCTAAATAAAATCAAGGAACGAGTAATCAAAGCATGGTGACAGGTAGTGTAATATAATAAACTTGTAGAGACACTTACTGCAAGAAACAGCATACAATACATGGAAAAGGAAGAATGTCCAGAAAAAAACGAAAGCCTGGGGGGAAAAATATTATACTCCTTTGAGTTAGGGTGGATATAATAATTACACCAATTAGAAGAAGAGAGAAAAAAAGGAAGAAAAATAAATACATGAATGGATGATCATGGGCTCGGCATGGTGGCGTACTGGTTAGAATGTCCGCCTCACAGCAAGAAGGTTCTAGGTTTGATTCCCGGGCTCGGCATGGGAGTTTCTGTGTGGAGTTTGCATGTTCTCCACATACTTGCGTGGGTTTCCCCCAGACGCTCCGGTTTCCTCCCACAGTCCAAGGACACGCACTTTGGGCTAAATGGCTGTTCCAAATTGACCCTAGGTGTGAATGTGAGTGTGAATGCTTGTATGTGTTGCCCTGAAATGATCTGGTGAGCTGATCAGGGTGTACCCTGCTTTCGCCCAGTGTCGGCTGAGATAGGCTCCTGCATCCCCGTGACACTAGTAGAATTAAGCGGTTTGGTAAAAGAGTGAGTGATGAATGACTACAAAAAGGGTATGTAATGCAGACAGACACGTAAATATAAAAAAATAAAACTGACAAAAAAACCAATAAAACACTGACAGAAAGTAAGTTTTATTTTTATTTTGTTTAATTTTTCTGTTTTAAATTTAACATTACAGTTTGGAGAACTAGGCCCTGAACTGTTTTCTAAGTTCTTACCTGCCTTCAGTGACCAATGCCTTGTCTCCTGTGCATGAGAAGTTTTCAATGTAACCTGATTTACAATCCACAAGGTTCCAGTTGGGCTTACATATACTCAGGAAATGTGGCCTCAGACGACCAATGGTGTACTTTGCGATGTCTGTCAGGGACTGATTGATTGCTGCTCCAAAAACAAATGATCCAACAGCTTTGTAGATGCGAGCCACATAGTTAGTGATTAAGGAGGATCTAGATCTGAGATATATGGAAATGCACTCTCCGCCAATGATCTGTATTTAAAACAGAGAGAGAACAGATGCAATAGAAGTCAATAAATGTGTATATACGTCTCTGCGTTAATGATCATGTTTAATGCGCTACCCTACTGAATTTGGAACTTTGATTTTAGTTTACTTTCTGATTTTATTTGATGGCACAGTGGTAGGGTGATTAGCACTTCCGCCTCACAGCAAGAGTTCAAGTTCCGGACAAGGGTGTTTCTGTGTGAAGTTTGCATGTTCTCCCTGTGCTTGTGTGGGTTTCCTCCAGGTACTCCGCTTTCCTCCCACAATCCAATGACATGCATCAGGCTAACTGGCTGTTCCAGATTGCCCCTAGTTGTGAGAGTGAATTGTTGTATGTGTGTGTGTGTTGGCCCGGTGATGGTATGGAAAGCTGTTCAGGGTGTACCCCGCCTTTGCTCAGTGTCAACTGAGATAGGGTCCAGCTTCCCCGCAACCCTAATAGCGTTACACAGTTCTGCAAATCAGTGAGAGTGAGTGAGTGAGTGATTGCTTACTGGCTCAGCAATTACAGTGATAATTAATTGTCTATTAAGGTACTGAGTAAAACATTTGTATACATGTGTGCATTGATATATAGTTTTAGAAAGACTTTCAAAATTCCCTGTTTGGAAGGAATGAAAAAATAATAATACTTACAACAAATAATGTGAATGGAATCATTATTCCCATTAATAGCTGATAAGATATAGTATCCTCCTTGTACGGGTACTTGATGGTGTCATCACTGCAATAAAATCCTCTTTTGAATGGGGTGTGTTGGGAATTTAATATTGTAAATGGAAGTCCAGCTGAAAAATAGAATGATAATGATAGTAAAGTTGAATTATTTATCACGTCTAATACCACAGAGGTGACAAGTGGCTGAGAAATACAGCTGTACCATCGATATTCTTTTTCATTTTGTTGAATAATCATCGTTGGGGTTTTTTTGTTTTGTTTTTGTTTGTTTTTCTTCCTCTTTTCATGTGATTGGGAAGACAACAGTACAGCGGCTAAGCCAAGTCTGACTTAACCGAGACGACTACAATGAGCTGTTTGTTTTAACGTCACGTATCCTCTTGACTATCCTATGAAACAGCAGCCTGGTCTCACCAGCGGTCTAAACCACAACAAAATGCTGATAGATGGAAATGTTTCTAAATGTTTGTTACTTTTGCAGCATTGTGGAGAAACACTTATTGCTTAGTTTATTCAAAAATTAGGAAGCTGGAAAATAACTTGATCAAACCAGGATGTTTGGAAATGTGGTGTAGTGTGGAAACTGAAGAAAGTAATTTCTGCACCAAAGCATGCCAATACCAGCCGTAACATGACAACAACCAAAAACTCCGATAAAATAGAAGGAGTTGAGACATTAAGATGTGTATAACATACAGCCAAGATAGGTATCATAATGTGATGAAAATGTTATCTCTCTAAGAAACTATCTATATAGTCAGGTACCACATTCTATGGAGGCTTTCGGTAGACTTATCCGTAGCAAGTAGATGTTTCTTTGCTGGCGTACCAAATTTCAGACTCCTATGTTGTCTAGATTTAAAGTTATGGTCTATTAAAAACCATTCCAAATCAATATCATCTAAGAAGTCCACTTATTTATGATTTATTGCTTTTTTACCTATTCTTTTGTGTTCCCATGTAACAGGGCTGGTAATATGGCCAAAATTTCATATCACAATATAGTTCGTTTCATAGTCATAGTGTGAGACAATCAACCCGGAGATCACTGGTTTAAATCCAGGTTGATGCCAGAGCCATCCGTGACCGGGAGTCCATGGGAGCTAATTGGCCGAGCTCCCACGGGAGGGGGGGATGGCATACGCTCACTTCCCTGTCACTCAGCGATCACCAGCCAATCATAGGCATCTCTGAGCTCATTCTATTAAGGAGGCAGATATCACTTTTCTGTCTGTGTGTGTTAGGCTGCCCCCAAATACACATGCGCAGCAGTTCGAAAAGAGGCGGGTGGTAGATTATACACCAGCATTTTTGTCCTAAAGGGCTCGTTTGGTGAAAATGTATTGATCCATGCCAGGGGTGGAAATTAACACTAATCCACTGGCCTGTGGTGAGTCAATAATCTGTAGGTCGAGTGAAATTAGCTAGCAAGTCACTCTGCTGGCGACTGGACAAATTCACCAGGCAAAGAAGATCTAGTGTTCCTGACCAGTAAATATGAAGGAGGACTAGTAGTTTCATAATCTCACTAGTCCTGTTGGCCAGTAGCTTAGTTTTGCTAAATTCCTTCCCTGCAATGTTATTGTAGGCAACTAGAGCAAAAAAATATAATTCCGACAAGGATATTGAGGTAAACGTATGGCTAATAAACAAAAACACTGAAAATACCAATTTTTCATAAAAATGTAAAAATTTATTTTTTTGACTTCTGCACAGCATGAATGAACTTCGGACCATATGGAATGACCGTATGGTTTAGCAATTGAAATTAAAAAATATGTGAACACTATTCCTGAAAGGTTAAATGCTGTAATCAAAGTAAAGGGTGGCCACAATAAATATTGACTTTTTTTTATCTCAAAAGAGACTGTTATTTTTGTTATTACTATATATTGTTGTTTGCTTACTTATTCTCATCAATATGATCCAATATTACAAGAAAAAAATACATGAATAGCACTTGTTTTCTGTTTTATCTTCATTTTGTGAAGTGGCGACACCTTTAAATTTTTCTGAAAAATTGTTATTTTCAGTGTTTTCGTTTATTAGCCATACGTTTACCTCAATATCGTTGTCGGAATGATTTTTTTTTGTTCTAGTTGCCTACAATAGCATTGTTCAATACATTTTCACCAAAAAATTATAGCGAAGTGATTTTTACTTCTTTTAATTAGGAGCCCAAAATGGTGGTGGATAATCTTCACTGTTCACTACTGTATATATTTATATATAAGGGGGAGTGGTGGCCCGGGGGTGGGGTGCTGGCTTTCTGATCCGAAGGTCGGAGGTTCAAGCCCCACGATCAATGGGTTGTCACTGCTGTCCCCCTGGTGCAGCTGACTGGGTCATCATATGCCGGCCATGTCTCTCACTGTCTGTGGTGAATGGCATGCAAAAGAGCTTTCATAAAGAGTAGGCTGCAGTTCCGTCATCGTGTTCTTCCCTGCAGTGGCCTGACGAGCTGTCCAGGGTCTGCCATTGGCCAGAGTCGGCTGAGATAGTCACACACCTTGTCGATGCGCAACATTAAATATGTGAAGACCACATTGTGTAGCATTTTTGTATTTTATGGAATGGCATTTTATTGAACTTCCAGGATGTGAACTTCAGAGGCCACAAACCTGTGTTTGCCTGCTGAAGCATCATCAGTGCTTGTTGCCAAGGTAACCCTCTCGCATGTCTCCCGCTTAAAAATCTTTCCGTGTGAAACTGTGAGCGTTATAAAAGGAGTTCCCTACAGCAGATCCATGATGGCTTTTATTATCCTTATCTTTTGCTACTGTACATGGTCGTGTGTCGCTCGTCACTTCCTGTGTGGACACGCCTTTTCTGTATTTCTTACAATGTGTCTAAGGGAACATGGAACAGATATAGGTATAGATCTGAAGATAGGAATACCTTCTCAGAGCAACATGTCAAGTAGTATTCGTTTTTAGCAGCTAGCTAGAGTCTAACAGCACAGCTCAGTTTCATTTAATTGCTTACAGGGATTTTAAACAAAGGTCTTGTGTTCTAGTTCATCTAAATTATGAATAGGGGCGCTTTACTCTTACAATTCAGTGCCTGGCTGTGTTTTATCACATTTTGCAGTTCATTTGCACTCAGCTGGTTTCCCTTAAAGTGACGAATCCATTTAGTCACAGAAATTCTTGCCACGTCGTGTGAACATGTGCAGAGATGTGGATATTTTCAATGAACTGGCCATTAGTGCGCATGTGTAGAATACAATGTGTAGAATACCAATAAACCTCACAGAAACATTTGTGTATAATAAATGTATGCTAACAGGCAGCACAGCGGCGTAGTGGTCAGCAAGTCCACCTCACAGTCTGTGTTTATGTTAACAATAACAGTAACAAGACCTTGTGACCAGAGGAACAATCCTGCACGTTCAGAAACAGGAGAAGGCATACGATTTCAATAGAAACAAAAAACAGACAGCAAGAAGGTCCTGGGTTCACGTCCCGGGCTCGGATGTTTCTGTGTGGAGTTCTCCTCGTTCTTGTGCTGGTTTCCTCGGGGTACTCCAGTTTCCTCCCACAGTCCAAAAACATGCACGTGAGGCTAACTGGCGGTTCCAACTAGCACTTAGGTGTGGATGTGAGTGTGAACGGCTGTGTGGGTGTTGGCAGTGTGATGGTAAGCCAAGCGGGTCAGGGTGTAACCCGTCTTCCGCTAGTGTCAACCATTTAAGTGGTTCAGCAAATGACTGAACTAGTGATGAGCATAAACCAGGAAACGCTAAAATGTGCAAGGCAGGGGGGTTCTTTAGGAACAGGGTTGGGAACCCCTGCTCTAGAATATCATTAAATTAATTAATTTTCTGAACCGCTTAATCCTAGTTAGGGGAGGCTGGTGCCCATCTCAGAGGACTCTGGGCGAGGGCAGAGTACATCCTGGACAGCTCGCCAGGCCATCGCAGGGCAGAAACACGCTGACGGCTATGCAATGGCTCTTTTACATGCCTCCCACCATAGACAGTGAGAGACATGGCCGGCATTTGATAACCCAGTTAGCTGCACTGGGGGGGACAGCAGTGACAACCCGGTGATAGTGGGGCTTGAACCCCCAACCTTGGGATCAGCAATCCAGCACCCTACCACTGGGCCACCACTGCCCTAGAATATCATATTAATAACAAATCAACCCATATATACAAGAAGAAGCTAATAAACAGAGTGTATTTAGCACAGGGACTGAAGAGTCTGTATGTTCTTTCAACAGGAACATTCTTTTGGACTCTAGAAGAAGCAGAAAGTGTTACATTATGATGTCATGTGGTACAGCTCTCAGATCCCCGGATGTAACTATAATTAAGCACTTTACCTGTTTGATTGCTACCTGGTGCAGGTGGTATTAGAGACACCTGTATGTTTGGAAACACAGTGGAACCTCCTGGGCTAAAGGAAAGAGGGGTTCACTCAGAGAAGACTTACCAAGAACAACACAGGTGACATCCAGGAGGATAAAGATATATCCTTCTGACTCCAACATCTCTCTCTCTCTCTCTCTCAAGGTACAGCACTGTTCACTAAACCCACTCTCTTCCTCCAATAACAGGAGCGGACTGATTTACTTCCGGAGGCTGAATGAGCGAGAAACCAGAGGGAGATCAAACGGGCCCATAAAAACATCTACATATCACAACATTACCGTCACCACGCGCTCAGCAGCCAATAATACCCCTACTGTCGGGCTACAGCTCACCATCATCATCATCATCATCATCATCATCATCATGCGACTGGCAGTGCGCGCGCACTACCGTACTACCTAGTATATAAGACCCTCAGGGTTCGCGCTACTATGTAATACTATGTAGCGAGCTAGTGTTCTGCTTCTGCCCAGCCCAGCAATCCCTCTGAGACTCCGCCCCCTTTCAAAACGGAAAGAAGTGATTCTGTGTTAACCCTTTCAGGCCCTGGAACTTTTAAACAGCGTAAACACGAAATCCCTCATTTATTCAGTACTCCCTGTTCAGTGTATAGGAAATGAAATACAGAGGACTGTATAATCAGGGATAGATATTATTCCCCGGTTTCCTTCTGCCTTTTAGTGAATGTACAGGATCACAGAC
>JAOUQZ010000030.1:1728735-1740698 GCA_028564935.1 Neosilurus hyrtlii
CCAGGAGACTCAGTTTCATCCATAAAACCTCAAAAAAGTAGCTGTAATTGATTAAGCAAGCAAGCTGTAACTATCGAAGCGTCGGGGATACTATGTTTTCCCAGTCTGACTGCTGCCTCCGCACTCTAGTTGTGCCAGTTCTGTATGGATTTATTTTATGTTCATGTTGAATGGTCCCTACCACATGCCCTACCAGCCTATCCAAACTCGGTCATCTTGACCTGTTTTTCAAGGTCACGGGGTCAATTAATCAAAAATGCCTGTTAACACTCTGGAGGGTACGGTTTTTGTAGAATCGGTTTCCAATTCATACTTCTTATACTTAGTGTCACCATCGTCAAGCCTACTGAAACTGTGTCTGTGAAACTGTGATATATGCACGTGATCATGTTAAAAGTCAGATTTGTAAAATTTAGCACAGGAGAGTTTATTTATACCAGATATGCCCATGGACGTCCCTGTTACCCTTGTAAAAACAAGTTTACCTTGACCTATTACCTGATTTCCATGTCACAAGAATCAAATTGTGTGCCCCCTCTTCCGGCTGCTGAGCCTCAGGGCTGTGTTTAAAGCATGACTAGTCTGTTATTAGCCCTACACTACAGCGGTGCACTGCAGCAGACTGAGCATGAAATACACCTTATTAACAGAGGTCTCTGCTTTGTATGTGTGTATGGAGATATATAACTATGTTACATATCACTATAGTTAACTGACCCATTGCTCCTTATATTCTGCGAACAAGTCAGCATGTCTGTCAAGATATTTTGCTCAAGGACCAACTGTTGCAGCTGGCTGGTACTGGGGCTTGAACCGCCAGTGTTTCGATCAGTAACCCAGAGCCTTAACCACTGAGCCACCACCAATTTGGACTTGTTGGTTCCATTCATGGCTTTGGAACATATTAGACAGCAAATGTTTCTCTTGTTGCAAAATGATTCCGTATTTCGCTTTGTGCATCTGTTTTTTAAGCATGTTGCGGATGTCAGAGGGGCTAGTGTTTAATCATAAGCAGCCATGGCTATGTTTCTCTCAACTGTTTGGCACGCCCACAGTGTGAGTGTGGAACAGCCACACACGTACATGCCCACTGCCTAAAGGGGGTGAGGCACAGTATGAAACAGTGCTCACAAAGATGCATAGCCTCACTGTTCTCCATGGAGCAATACAGCTCTAAAACCCTGTTATTTATAAAGTGTTGGTACTATTAAAAGGTATGGGGTCAGTGGTGCGGTGGTTAGGGTGCTGAGCTCATGATCGAAAGGTTGTGGGATCGAATCCCCATCCGACCACCACCATGCTGAGACCCCTGGGCAAAGTTTCAACCACAAGTTTGCCCAGTAAAAATACTGGGAAGGTTACCTGCGATGGGTTAGCGTCCCATCCGGCCTGATGAGTTCAACAGACTTACCTACTATTGAAAGGTGGTATTGTGTTGTTTTGAACAACTGTGTACCACAGTACCTTTCTAGTATAGATATACTATTATATACCGCGTGGTAACAAAAGCAAAACACACACTAAAACAATATTTCTATGGTTTATTTTTTACATTGTTTTAAATCATAATGGGGACAGATGAGCTTGAGTGCTCACAAAAGCAGATGTCTCTTTGACTCTTTTTAAAAGGTTAAGCATATACTATGCGGAAACAAAATCTAAAGGAGATTTCTATAGTTAATATTTACACATTTTAACCTTGACATTAAGGCAGATCAGGTTAGCCCTGTCCTTCAGGTCAGGATAGCACTGTGTTGGTAGCAGCGTCTGTTCTGATCTGAGGAGCCTACTCGGTGAAAAATGAAAGTAATGTAACAGTGAAAGTAAACTGTGTTTCATAAAATGAAAATAATGTAACATAGTGAAAGTAAACTGTGTTTCATAAAATGTTTTTGTATATACTTTGGGTAACACTATGGAAAACACAAACAAATATAAATATATGTTTTAAAAATACAATTTTAATCTTTTATTTTTCATTTTTAAAATGTTAGATGATGCCACAACTTGCTTCAAGTAAACGTGATGAACTGTGGGTGTCTGTCATTTTGATTCAAGCATTATCCACTCGGAATAAGGATCTCCAGACAGCAGACCAATCATATTGTGCCGTTCCCATGTAGAATCTGCTAATATAATATAATTGTGTGTGTGTGTGTGTGTGTGTGTGTGTGTGTGTGTGTGTGTGTGTGTGTAAAATTTGAGTTATTATAATACGTGTGCTAATCAAGGGTTTTATTATTCTCTTTGCTTTTACAGTCTTTACGAAAAGTGGGTAAGGACAGCACAGTGCTTCTGATATGTGTCACAGTTTTTCTGTCATACCTTCCAGAGGCAGGACAATATTCCAGCTTTTTCTTATACCTAAGACAAGTAAGTGGCATTTCAGTCACAGCACAGAGATTTCTTTAGTATTTTATTTATGAATTACGAGTCGTTTGAGTGAATGCACACTATATGTCAAGTTCCACTTTAAGTAGTTTTTAATTCTTTAAAATTTTAAGTTTTGTTTGTTTGTTTGTTTTTGTTTTTTTAAGCTGTGTACAATGTTGAACTTCATGATGTTTTTCTGTGCTTTTGGTTTTCAGGTAATTAAGTTCTCATCAGCAGCAATTGCAGGGTTTATAGCAATGGTTGGAATCCTGTCCATTATAGCACAGGTATTGTGCATTTCTTGCAGTTAAAGCACATTCGTAAATATCCAGTGTTATCTGCTTGAGCTAACAAGTCTTTGATGTTCATAATTGTAGGAATATTACTGTCAGTTTAGAAAACTGGATTTTTAACCAGTTGGGGTGGGGGGGGTGGGGGGGGCATTGTACTACAGAGGCACATGGTTCACATGTATGGTAAATATGAAAGGAATTTGCATATGAATGAACAGCGGTATATACCATTCGTTCCTATAAATCAGCCAATGTTTGTCTGTGTGTAAACATCAGCTTGTATTATGTGTAGACGCCCCTCATTTTCTTCATCTGACTTGTTAGTTTAATATCTGTATGCTGTTATTTTTGCCATGATCAATGGATTCATTTATTTGCAAGTCCTATTGTAATTTTTAAAATGTAAGTAAAAACCACCTGATGATGAATATATATACATGTGTAACAGGAGAGATTGGAAGGCTTGCCTTTCATTTCACTTTAACCAGATGTTCACTGACTGTTACTGTACTTGCTCTTGCCGTGAACAAGTTGTAAACGTACCAGAAAAACTTGTATACCTTTTGTGCTGGCGTTGTTCTTTCCTCCACTCTCCAAACACTTTTAAATTGAGTCGAGGTTTATCTTAGGGTTGTTCATAAAGGATTTTGACCATTCAAATCTCTGTGGAGAGAAAAAGGAAGCGCAGCAGCTGATGTGATATTTGCAACAAGAACAAGGACATGAAACCTAGTTTTTTGGATCTGATGTAAACAGCCAGTTCAAACCGTGTGACCTGTTAGCTGATTGTATCCATTATAAATCGAGCTTACTAATAAAATGCAGGTTTAAAAAAAAAACCTTAAATGGATTTAAAGTCCATGTGCAATGGATGTCAGTGTGCAGTGTCCTCCCACATAAATAGGTATCTCCCGTATAAACAGAACCCTAGGAAGGAACATTTTTGCAGATATTGCATGGTGTAAACATCAACAGTGAATAGCATTGATTTTGCGTTATGACAGTTACTTCTACTGGGCAGTGTAGTTATGCCTTTTGATATTTCGGGATTTCTGCAGTCCATATTTTGTGACAAGTCTGGGTGGATATTTAATCTCCTGATGACTTTTGTTACGTGTTATCACACCCCGGGCGCCTTCAAACAAAACCTCATCAAACCTTCCAACAAAAAATCATGTGAAATCGAGGTCAACGATGTCTACAGTGAGAATTTTGTGGATGTTTGGCTGCATGGAACACTTCAGAAAACGAGTTTCATTAAAGTCAATACACCTGAACAATGCCCCAACACCTAAAGACAACGGGGCCAGAACTGTTTAATTACTATACTGAGATCCTCAAGAATCATCCCCAACAGAGTATTCATAAATGCTGTCTGACATGTCAAAAACCTTTCAGATGCATTGGGCAGCAACTGGTAGGATTTATAGTCATGGGGGAGGGACATAAATATGTGATTAAGTAATTTATTTGGATGCAAAATGAGTAAATGCTCCCGAGGGCAGGATGATTCATTAGACATTTAAAAGTGTTTAACAGGAAGAGAAAATGGAGGGATTTTGATGTAAAAATACTACAAATAATAATAAAATTTTAATAAATGTTTTTTGGCATATTTTACATATAACAAATGATAAATTAACAAATAACACTGAACACAGGATTAAACATGGAACTTGGTCCTTAACTGAGCAAATAAGCAAGAGCCTTTGATTGGATAATTACTGCAATTTTTTAATATGTTTCAGCTGGTAACATGTTATTTAACCTTATTGATGCAGTCATAGTCGAATTATGTAGTTATTTTGTGCTAATTATGTATTCTAACAGTTTACCTATTGTCTTCATTTCAGACTTTGCTTCTAAGTGTGCTTATGAAAAAAATTGGTAATAAGAACACCGTGTTATTGGGACTTGGATTTCAGCTATTCCAGTTGACCTGGTATGGCTTTGGGTCAGAAACATGGTAGGTTTGGTCAAAAAAAGTAATACTTGTTGAATACAATAAATAGCAGTTCTGTACCAATTTCTACATTTTTGTGACAAATGGTTGTAGGATGATGTGGTCAGCCGGCACTGTGGCTGCTATGTCCAGTATCACCTTCCCCACAATGAGTGCCCTGGTGTCCTACATCACAGATCATGGCCAGCAGGGTAAGAGACCATCAGGCGGTCACTGACATCAGTCACGTGGCTGCATTTAATTGCAAAATGTTGTTATTTATTAAAAGATATCTTTGTGTGATTAATGTATTTTTGTGTGCTTAAACATAAAACTAACAAAAAAACCCAATACCTTATATATGAACACATAGCAAAATAACAGAAATAAATTTGTCCTACAAAGTAATTCTTTTTACTTTATAATGTTTTATAAAACTGAGAATTTCATCTTTAATGTAGGTGCAGTGCAGGGAATGATAACTGGGATTAGGGGCCTGTGCAATGGTCTTGGTCCAGCTTTCTTTGGATTTATCTTTTTTCTCTTCAATGTGGAACTGAATGAGATGGAGCCAGTGGACCATGACCCATCTTCAGCTGTCAGTAATGAGGTATGGATTTTATGAAATCTGCCCCAGTTTTATATATAATATGAGTGATGTGATGTGTGCTGTGTACATATTTCACGGAACAAATGTGTGCCGTGACAGACATACCTCAACATATAAACCAATCAGCCATAACATTAAAACCACCTGAGTGATCTGCGGTTATGCAGCCTTGTACACAGTGAGCTACAATGCAGTTTGTGTTCTGACACCTGTATAATTTCTATCACTGGCATTAACACTTTTAGCAGTTTGTGCTATAGTAGCTCTTCTTCCTTCACCCCCCACATGCTCATTAATGAACCTTGTGTTGCCATGGCACTTTTGCCAGTTCACTGGTTGTCCTTCTTTGGACCACTCGTGGTTGGTATTTACCACTGCATACCAGGAGCACCCCACAAGAGGAGAAAAGGCCCAGTTGTTTAGCCATCACAATGTGACCCTTGTGAAAGTCACTCTGATCCTTATGGTTTTTTTCCTGCTTCCAACACATCAACTTCGAGAACTGACTGTTTACTTTCTGCCTAATTCATCCCACTGCTTGACAGGTTCCATCGTAACAAGATAGTTAAGAAAGACTACCAAGTAAAAGATTTTATTAAATACAAACTGAAATAAAACACTTTGGGGAAAAAAATATGGTTAAAGAATGTGGGCGTTTGCTTGAATATTGACAATTCAAGATGTCTGAGGTCATTTCCTGAAAAAGATACATAACACCAAATAACGCTCGCACCAAATTTCATGCTTATATCACAGAATGATCCATTACACTGATTTTCGGCACTAAGCAGCTCCACTACAAGGAACAATCCATATATGATAATAGTTTATTGCTTGTTTGTTTTATTTATTTATTTTAACTTGTTCTTGTACAATAACTTTGCCTAATTTCCAATGTCTTGTCTATCAGAAACCACTCATTCCAGGCCCTCCCTTCCTGTTCGGAGCCTGTACAGTTCTCCTAGCACTTTTGGTGGCCTGCTTCATCCCAGAGCGCCGCAGTGTGATGGTGAAAACATGCAGCACACACGTTTCACCTGTTGAAGGAACACACTGTAACAGCTCTGCTCCTGGAAGTGATGAGGACATTGAACCTCTCTTGCAGGACAGCAGTATGTAGCCAAATACTGATACTACCTGAAGCCTCAGCTCTTTGGGAACATGCAAGAAATGTAGTGCAGGGGTGCAAACAACATGTGATCTGGAATGACATGAACCAGTAATAGAAATTAGGTTTTTTTTTTTTTTATTTTATTATTATTATTATTTTTGAATAATGTATTTGTTTCAAGTTTGTCTGAAAATGAGATTTTGAACTTTTTAAATAAGTTTTAATATAAGGTACGCTTTGATTATATTTGCCAGCTGAGATGTATTAATGTTATGCTCTTAGTTGAAAATGTGCCTTCACCATGCATTTGAAAACTATGTTTCTGTTACTCAGTCTCTACTGAATGTATATTATATAATGTTCCACAGGTCACTGATATCTTTTACTTTTGAAATGTGTAGCACTGTAATAATCCTCTATTAAAGAAAACCTGAAAGACAATCTTTATATGGAAACTATGGTAATTAAAGTCCCTGTATAATCTGTTGCTTTGTTAGCTATGGAGCTCATGAAATATCTATGTTTAGAGTTTGGTGTTATTTAACAACCACGCTATGACCACATTGAAGCTTTATAATGTGACCTATCAACTAAAATGCACATGGTATTGTCATATCTTTAGCTTATCTAGTAGAATGTTGTACTGAGATCTAGTTAAAGAGCCGTGTAGGAGCAGTATACCATATTGCACAAACTGGTCTAAATATTTGTGTAAGTTTGTAAATTTCTTTACTATATATTATGTATATGCAAAAAGGGGCTATTTATTTCCCCAGGTAAGACGATATAACTGTACTCGTGTACCCTCAGCTTGTGGTTACACTTCAAATAATAACTGCTACCTCAGTCTGTAACATTGGGCCTGGCTGATTTTTAAAATCAAATTGATGTGCTATATTTGAATAAGATGCCCAATATAATTTTACTTCATCTCAGCAATTAATTTCTGATTAACACTTACATATGCAACCAAGACATTCCTGATCATGTACAGTGAGGTCCATAACTATATGGACAGTGTCATGATTTCTCAAAATTTCTCTCTCTACACCCCCACAATGGGTTTACAGCCACTATTTATACTTTTATAGTACCTTTATTTATAGAGGTTCAAAAGTAAATGACAAACGAGCATAACTATAAATATCAGCATAACTTTAAATACTTGAGTGCAAACCCTTAGCAGTTAGTGACTGCCTGTAGTCTGGAATCTAAGGACCTTACGAATGGCATGTTTCCTCTTTTAAAAATACTTTGCCTGACATTTACTTTACCCACCTTCAGTTGCTGCTGGTTTGTGAGTGGTTCTGCCTATAGTTTTGTTTTCAGTAAGTGAAAAGCATGCTCAGTTGAGCTGACTGACTAGACTATTTAAGAATGTTTCATTTCTTTGCCTTAAGAGGTTCCTTGGTTGCTATTACTGTGTTTTTTGGTTCATTATCCATTTGTAATGCCAAGTACCTTCCTATCAGTTGTTTAGTATTTGACTGAATCAGAGTAGAAAGTATATCTCGATACACTTGAGAATTTATCCTGCTTCTTCTGTCAGCAGTAACATCAATAAACACCTGTAACCCAGTTCGACTGGCAGCTATACAGTCTGTGACCGCCATATTTAGACTTTCATTCTTCATACCCTTCTTTTTCCATCGTTATTCTTGGTTTCATATGTCCAAAGAATCTTGTTCCAGAAGTGGGTCTGATCTGGTCTTTCTGTTCTTGAGTGTTTCCATTGGTTTGCATCTTGAGGTGTTCATAAATATAAAGTCATCACTTGATTATAGATTTTGAGAGTCATAAGCTTACCTCCACAAGAGTGTGTTTGACTTGACTGGTTGCTGTAAATGGGTTTTTCCTAACTAAGGAATCAGAGCTACAATCAGTTTAGTTGTCTACTGTTGTCTTCCAGGTCTTTGGTGTTGCTGAGTTTACCAGTGTATTTCTTTTTAAGAATGTGCCAAATCGTTGATTTCACCACACCTGAAGTTTCTGTTATCCCACTGAGAATTGTATTTACTTTTTCAGCATACAGACTGCTTCCTTTTCTTGGATGGATACACCTTCAGAACTAGAACTTAAGAGTTCATACTGTATGAACAGCTGGCAACTGCAAATTGAGCATGTGGAATAAATTTCAGACATTTCAACTCCTTAATTTGTCATGAAATAATTGAGAGAGAGAGAGAGAGAGAGGTCGTAACTGGCCATTAACCTGCTTGTCAGTCAATTGTCCAATTATTTTTGAGCCTGTGTAAATAGGGGAACTATGTGTGGGAAAATTGCTTTAATTCCTAATAGGGATTTGTGTGTGTGTTTGTTTTTGTTAAACTTTAACTAAAAGAATCTCCACATCAAGTCTTATACTGGTGACAATAACAAACACTGTCCAAATACTTATGGAGCTACCTGTATTTGTTACTGATATGTATAATACTTGTTTAAATGTCTTCTGTTAGGAAGTAATACTGTCAGAGTTCATAGTATATCAATAAAAACGACAATTCTGTTTTTTTCTATGATTCTGTACAATATACATCACGAACGCACAGTATAGAGTTGTCAGTCACACCATTTTATTTTTCTTTCCATGCTTTCACAAAATCTTTGCTATATTAAATCATTATTTACAACACTGAATATGGTTCATGCCTCTTTAACACTGTTGTACATATTTACAATACAATTGAAATGTCTTTTCCACTGAAACAACTGTTATAATTTACCTGCAGAAGCACACCCGAAAAGCTCCCGGTAGTTTCGTTTGGCCGAACTGTAAAGGCCCAAGAATGCACGAACATAATGTCAAACCATCACGGTGGTTACTGCAAAATGAATGCGTGTGTATACATGTATTCAAAAATATATATCAGATTTTAGAAACCAAGTGCAGTGCCTTTGTAAGCTTCGTAACATGGACTGAATTTACTTTATATGCAGCGTGGGTAATCAGCATTGCTTACAGATGCTTTCGCATTTGAACCTTTCGTGACTGCTGCACCTTGATATTTGTTCAGTGTGGTTGTGTCTCTGATTTCCAAGTAAAACAGTTATAGATAATAATTGTTCTTATTCAAGAGCTTGTGTTAGCCCTTATACGGTACGTAGGGCGGCATAGTGGCTAGCACGGCTGCCTCACCGCATTAAAACCACGGGAGTGACTCCCGGGCTCAGGCGTTTCTGTGAGGGGTTGGATGATCTACCCAGGCTTGTGTGGGTTTCCTCTGGGGACTCCAGTTTCCTCCCACAGTCCAAAGACATGCATGTTAGGCTAACTGACTGTTTCAAATGGACCTTAGGTGTAAGTGTGAGTAAGGCATCAGCTTCCCCCCCCCATCCCTAATACAATTAAGCAGCTCGGCGAGTGAGTGTTATACAGATGTTGTGGGCTAATAGGCATTCAATACCAGAGTGCCCTTTTTAATCTTTTAATAATGTAAAGACAAAATTATACAAATCACTGCTCCCAATACGTGTCAAATAAATATTCACGTCACAATAACTAACAGCAAACTCATCCATTGCATTGCAGGCCATTGTCCAGCAATAAGAGTTTGGTCATAGTAGAGCACTTAACTAAGGAAAGTGTGGCATTTTCCAGAATTAAATCTTGTGAGATATAAACCCGTTCAGTATCAGTGTCACGCACACACTCACACACAAACTTCAGTATGTAAAAGGTAAACTGTCTTCTGTGAAATATAGGAGTATTATTGTAATCTTGAATATAACACCAAAACTTACAGAAATCTTTACTGGTTATTCCAGATGTTTCAGTTGGCTGCGGAATCTTCTTGTTGATTAAAGAAGGCAAGTCAGGGACACTTTGGTGGTATACACTGGTGCCGTTTCTAGAAAGCAGTAGCAGTTATTCCATTTTAGGTGCATAAAAAATCCACTATGAACAAAAATTAGGTTAATATGTGATAAAGATAAAGTGTCAGAATCAATATTCCTTCAATATTATATCAAGTTCATGTATTTGTAAATCCTCCTGCTAGAGGATAAATGACCTTTTCCTCTCCGTGATGCAACATTTTGCTCGATTATTCAAACAGATTATACTTAAAAATGATAAAATGCTCTCAGAAACTAACTAACTGAGAGAAACTAACTGCCAATAAAACTACCTTAATTTTTTCAAAGATGTTCAAGCCGAGGGAAAAGAGAATAAATAAATAAATAAATAAATAAAAGTTCACCTATAAAAAGTTTGTCAAAATGTCCCTTCCATGATGCTCTTATTTTATCTCTTTTCACAAGTATACTTCAGACAACCACAATAAAAATATAGTTTTCAAACCTACGGATGAACAATAACTCCATGATTAGTAAAACCGAGATACTAAATGTATGTACTGTGTTATGGAGGATTAAAAATGTCCCATCCGTGATAAAAAAAAAACTGGAACCCCCTATAAAATCACACGTGTCTTATTCACGTGTATATATATATATATATATATGCACACATAATAAGTTTGTGTGAAACTTCACTATTATTAAAGCTGTCATTAAAAACAAACAAATCCTGTTAATTAGCATAATACTGAAACTTGGGACTGAATATGTAATTCAGATTTCTTTTATAATTTCTCCCGATTACTAATGTAAGCACATTTTTTGCTGCTGCACTGCCTACGTAATTTAACTAAAGGTCATTTACTTTTTATCACTTGCAAAAGTTTTTCATCATCATTCTGTGTGTTGCTTATATGAGAGTTTGATCGAAACTCTAGGTGTCATTGTTAACAACCCTAGGAGAGCTTTCTGCTCCGTGACCTCGCAGGAGTAACGCTTATATGGTGTAAATAATAATCACTCTCACTCACTCATTTGCAAACCTCTTAATCCTATTAGGGTCGTGGGGAGGCTGGAGCCTATCTCAGCTGAGACGGGGTACACCCTGAACAGCTCAGCAGACACAGGGCCACACACAACTATTCACACCCATATCTACATCTCGGGACAATTTGGAACAGCCTGTTAGCCTAATGTGCATGTTTTTGGATTGTGGAAGCAATCTGAAGTACCCGGAGGAAACCTACTCAAGCACAGGGAAAACATGCACACTCCACACCGAAATGCCCGTGAATGGGCCTCGAATCCAAGACCTTCTTGCTGTGATGGTGGCATGCTAACCACTACAGCACCGTGCCGCCCTACGTAATAATCAGGATAACAATCATTCATAAATTTGCCTGAAAAAGTGTAAAAATATTAATTAGCAGAAATTCAGTTTCTTACTATACATAGTGTTGAAAGTCAAAAACCCATTAGCACCTACTGTAATCACCCTTAAACCCAATAATAAAAGATAATTTAAGGAGCTTTTTTTGCAATATCATTGCAATTAATACTTATTATTATTTACATTTATTTATTATTATTTACATCATATGAGCACAGTATGTTAACGCATAGTGCTACAGATATAATCCTTAATCCTTTAACTTCTTCAAGGTGAACAATGTTAATGATACCAAGAGTGGTTATAAAAAAATGCCAAGTTTTAGTGATGTAAAAATCTAGACCAAGATAAATACACTTTCACACCTCAGGGGAGGCTGGCGCCCATCTCAGCCGACTCTGGGCGAGGGCAGAGTACACCCTGGACAGCTCGCCAGGCCATCGCAG
>JAOUQZ010000030.1:1740798-1752301 GCA_028564935.1 Neosilurus hyrtlii
CACCAGGCCACCACTGCCCCACCTTTATTTTGTACAATTCAAATAAAAAACAAACTGAAATCTTCTAGGGGAAAAAAATTAAAATAAATCAAAGAGCTTTCTGAGCTGACTCCTTCATGCTTTATACTCAGTTTTATCATGTTTGCATATGATTGGCATGCTGCTGCTGGAGAGAAAGGTAATTAAATTTCTATGGTCCACAGTCAACATCTTTTCCCCCACAACAAATCAATCATTGGTATGTCCAAATAATTGGGGATGTGGCTGTGTTCAGAATTAACTAGTCAATTTCAAACTCATGTTAATTAGTATTCAGTGCATACTTGCCATTAGTGAAAGTGACTTAAAATGTTTTTATTTTTTAATTATTTTTATTTTTTTATTTTTTTCAGACAACCACAATAAAAATATAGTTTTCAAACCTACAGATAAACAGATGAAAAAAATAATAATAAATAAATAAATTTTAAAAAATTTCGAAAAACGAAAGTGACTTAAAATGATTGACCCAGAAAAAGGTTCAGATCTAGTATGATTTTCTTGACATTGAATTGATTGCACTTTACAGTAAAAGCCATGGTTCAAAAAACATGGAAGAGATTTCATTATTAAAAGGTATCAGTCAGGAGAAGGGTTCAAAAGAACTTTCAGATGCATTAGATATACCACGCAACACAGTGAGGACAGTCATAGAAAATATGGCATAATACAAAGAACTGGACGTCCCAAAAACATGCACATGAGGCTAAATGGCTGTTGCTAATTGCTTCTATGTGTGAATGGAAGTGGTTGTGTGTGTTGCCCTACAGTGTCGGGTGAGATCTTTTTGGCAAATGAGAGAGTGAATGGGTGAGTGGGAGCGAGTGAGTGAGAGAGTGAGTGAGAGGGAGAGTAAGTGAAAAAGTAAGTGAAAGTGAGAGATTGAGTGAGAGAGTGTGTGAGAGAGTGGGTAAGAGAGTGGGTGAGAGGGAGAGTAAGTGAAAAAGTAAGTGAGAGTGAGTGAGAGAGTGTGTGAGTGACTGAGTTAAACAGTGAATGGGTAAATGGGAGTGAGAAAGTGAGAAAACGAGTGAGTGAGTGAGTGAGTGGTGAGTGAGAGAGTGAGTGAGTTAAACAGTGAATGGGTGAGTGGGAGTGAGAAAGTGAGAAAACGAGTGAGAGAGTGAGTGAGAGAATGAGTGAGAGGGAGAGTAAGTGATAAAGTGAGTTAGAGTGAGTGAGTGAGTGAGTGAGTGAGTGAGAGTGAGAGAGTGAGTGAGAGAGTGAGTGAGAGAGTGAGTGAGTGAGAGAGTAAGTGAGAGTGAGAGAGTGAGTGAGAGTGAGAGAGTGAGTGAGAGAGTGAGTGAGAGAGTGAGTGAGAGAGTGAAGTCAGGATATATCTTACCTCTGTCTTTGAGAGTCTCAATATAGGTCTGCATAAACTCCTTGTCATGCTCAGTCTGCT
This sequence comes from Neosilurus hyrtlii, assembly GCA_028564935.1. Taxonomy (NCBI): domain Eukaryota; kingdom Metazoa; phylum Chordata; class Actinopteri; order Siluriformes; family Plotosidae; genus Neosilurus; species Neosilurus hyrtlii. The sequence goes on from JAOUQZ010000030.1 coordinate 1,742,243, forward strand.
CGAGTGTGTTATCTCTGTTATCCTCACTGTCATCCAAGTTTACTGGATTATCAAATAATTTTATGAATCTGTAAAAAGTATTTTAAAGAATGTATGTATATATTTTAGAAATAAATTTCACTATATATTTATAGGTTTTTCTGGCTAAATGCACGCTTACTTTAGATCTGGGTTTTCTGTAAGGTAAGCAGGAAGGCTGGTCAGTTCATCTCCACTGACAACAAGCATTTTGAGGGTGACGATATTTGCTATCGACATCGGTAGATATTTCAATTTGTTTTTATGCAGGAACAATGTTTGTAACTCTTCCAACCTTAAAAAAATAAACCAAGAAATGAACAAATAGTGAACATGAAGATACTTTGAACACTAAATATATTTAGTGTTTAATGTGTTTTATTTTGTTTATTTATTTAATGATTATTTTAAAAAAAAATTCCGAACATGCTAAACACACCTGTCAATATCCTCTGGCAAATCACGAAGACTGTTCTTACTGATGTCCAGCCACTGCAGGCTTGACATTCGCAGTACACTGACTGGAATAGTGGCAAATTTATTTTCTGCTACGTCCAGATGTTTAAGTTTTTTTAAGTTGCTCAGCTAATATAAGAACACAGTAATGTTAAAAGTATAAACAACAAACATCTGATATGTAAAATATACTTTAATGTAAGAATTAAGGGCTTTTAATTTGTATTTAGACTTAAATTACCTCGAAGGGCAGTTCACTGAGGGCCAAGTTTGCTGTCATTTCCAGCTTTTCCAGATTTTCACACTCTCCAAGTTCAGGTGGAATGCTTGTTAACTTATTATAATTCACATTCAGTTCCTTTAGGTTCACCAGTTTTCCTGTCAGTTGAGTCAGGAAGTTTGTAAATTATGAAACACATACAGTAAACATGATTTCAGTAACAGTACGTACAGCATTACTGACCGATCTCAGCTGGAAGACGTGCGAGTCTGTTTTTAGGCAGGTTTAAGACACACAAGTCAACAAACTGTTCGATGTATTCAGGCAACTTTTGAATTTGCGTTCTATGAATGTGCCATTCTCGCAGATATGTCATATACTGCAGATCTTCTGGTAGTTTCTGTAATGCATATAAAATCACAGGTTTTTTTATACTGTTATATTAATTTTATAACTTGTTTCTTTGAAACAATTTGAATATTTACCCTCCACTTATCTCCACTCAGCTCAAAAATGAATTTTTTATCTTCGGTGTCGATGCCTAAATGAGAACAAAGTTTTAGTTAATGTTATATTAATAACATCTGCAGTATTGTACAACTTAGTAAATAAGACTGGGCAAATCTACCAATTCTACCTATTCAGGAAATCATTCACATTAGCACATTAGCAGGTGATGAACGTGATGTTGATGTTTATATAAGTATCAACACCATATGAACTCTTTTACTCTCTCATTCATTTGCTGAACCGCTTTATTCTACTATTAGGGTTGTGGGGAGGTGGGAGCCTCTCTCAGCCAACACTGGGTGAAGACAGGATACACCCTGAACAGATAACAAGACCAACACACACACAATCCTTCACACACTCATCCACAACTGCAGGCAATTTGGTACAGCCAAATGGACTGATGTGGATGTCTTTTGGCTGAAGAAGGAAACCAGAGTAAATCCATGCAAGCACAGGGAGAACGTGCAAACTCCACACAGAAACGTCGTAACGCGAACCCAGAACCCAGAAGAGTCTGGAACTCGAACCCAGAACCTTCTTGATGTGAGGCAGACATGCAAAGCTACTACGCCACTGTGCCACCCATCATACAAACAATACAATTTAATTTCTGTTATTATGTGGACTTTTAATTACTATTAATAACAGAACTGTAATTTCAAAAAGTTTGTAATATAATATGTCGGAACCCAGAGCCTTCCCTGGGTGGACATACGCCGGGTGCGAGCACCGTTCTCCTAAGCTCCAAAATATTTTAGTATACTTCAGTATTCAATCAAATAATTTCACAAAGCAGCTGGTCAGTTGAGGACTGATCAAATTGTCTATAAACAAAGTTAGCATTCAATTCAGAGATCAGCGATTTTCACTGTGTGTTTATACTATTGAAAAACCTTACAGTCCCACCTTCGGCCGATCCCATGATTACTTTTTCCTATTAGTTTCGTAATTTCTTATCAATTAACTTCCTCCCCTGCTATTTCGTTTTCCCTTATCTTTATTTTCTTTAGATTACGCCCCTCGTTGCTTGGTGACACCTCCAGTGTAATCTTATGTTTTTTACGTCATCAATTAATTAATTTTTCCTTATTTTCGGGTTGTTTGGTTTTTTTTTTTTTAATTATTGGTGCTTCCCCATAAGCACCGTTCTTCCTTGCTCTGTTTCATTACACTTTGCTTATTTGAACAGTAAAGACCTGTTTGGAATGTTCTTTCCCACGGTTGTCTTTCACTTCGTCTCAACTTTGTCTACCATTTTGCTATGGGTAAGTGAACTTCTTCTTTTCTCTTTTATTGCCCTCTTTTAACAGTTACTTTATTTTTTGCTTTATTGTGCTTACTCTCCACTGTTACGCTGCTCAGGCATGTTAGGTTATTGTTGAAGTCTTTCTCCTAGTGTTCGTGATCATCCCAACACGACTCCTGTCGTATCTCCTGTTACTCGGGACCAGTCTACCCAAGTGGATTTCTGGGATTTCCGGGCAACACCTCATGCCTCCCCAAATTCACTTGATTTTCTGGGGTCCCCCACCTACTCCTCAATGTCCCCAGCAACGCTTTCTTCTGATACATATTCTGTCTCCATAATTCCTCTGGACCGTCTGACTGATCTGTGATTTTTAATAAAGTCTTATTTTTTATCAACCTTTTCTTTTGTTGTAGTTACTTTTACTGGCACACAAGACACAAGGGGTCCAAAGGTCTGCTTGCTTTACTGGTTTAGTTCACTTATTAATTTTCCACTTTCATAAAGATTTGGTTTACTTATTGGTTTTCCACAATCATAAAGGTAAATTACGTGTACTATATCACTGTACCTACTGATTATATGTACCGTGTTTAATCAATTTTTTATATAAGTTCTTTACTCTTAGATAGCATAGTGTATATGATTCTTTTATGTCTACTGCACACAGGATACATATTTGTCTCTGACAATATGTGTTAAAAAAGAACATTAACACTCATGGCTATGATTAACGTTGAAGGTTAGAGCACTTCCACACACCAAATGGGACTGTAACTTGCAGGATTTGGACAAGCAGCTGTGTGGTCATAGGAAAAGTTAGTAAGAAGAATCAGAATAAAACTTGGATTCTGGAGCAATGGAAAAAGGTCATGTGACCTGATGAGTCTGGATTTACCCTATTCCAGAGTGATAGAGATGTCTCAGAGCAGTGTACCCATAATGCATAGTGGCCTCTGCAGGCAGTGTTCTGACTTGAGTTTGATTCAGTTGGTCAGGTCGAGGCTCAGCAACATTAAATAAAATGAAGTGATTTGATGCCCTGAATATACTGAATGACCAGGTGATCAGATCAATTAACTTTTTCTTCCCTGATGGTACGGATATAAAAAAAATCCAGGCTCAAATAATAAAGCGTGGTTCAGGGAGCATGAGGAATCATGTTCACAAACGGACTGGCACCACAAAGTCCTGACCTAAAACCTGGTGTTATAAAATATCCAGTTGCTCAAGCAGTCTACACTTTTCTACAGTCTACAGACTTTTCTTTCTGGTTACGTCATGGTTAGCACATCCATCTCACAGCAAGAAGGTCCTCGGTTTGAGTCCTGGGCTCAGGTGGAGTTTACACGTTCTCCCCATGCATGAGTGAGTTTCTACCGGGTACTCCAGTTTTTTCCCACAGTCCAAAGACTTGCCCAATAGGCTAACTGGCTGTTCCAAACTGCCTCTAGGTGTGATAGTGCATGTGAATATTTGTGTGTTGCCCTGCAACGGTCTTTCAAGCTGTGCAGGGTGTACGGTGCTCAGCCTCTCCGCGACCCAAATAGGATTAAAAAATTTGGCAAATGAGTGAGTGAGTGAGTAAATGAGGGAGATTAAACATACTAGTCTCCACTGTGGGTAAAATATCCATTTCTGTGAAGGCTGATCTTTCCAGATAGCACTGGAGGGCAGTAATTTCCTTGGTCTTCATTTTTCTGCATGCTATACGATACTGCCATTGCTGATTTATTCTAAAAAAAAAATAATAATAATAATAAAGAATATCCAACGTCATGGTGCTGTCTGTAAAAATATTGTTGATTTATTAAATTTTTTCATACAAAATAATTAATAGGAATCATCAGTGATAATGTTTCCAGAATCATATAATGCATACAGCATACAGGAGCCTGTATATTCCCAAGAAACAACAGATCGTCTTACTTGGACAGGGCACTTTTGTTAACCCTTTCCTGTTCTTTCCTTTGACGCTGCTTATATTTTTTAACCCGGCCCTCCCATAGGTTGCGTATCACTGAAAGGTCATATACAGGAATGTCAGTTCCAGTCCTGTCCACCCTCATGTTTAATATTCCTGTGTTGAGAGAGTTCCTAAAAGCAAAAACACCACACAATACACAATACACATCTTTTAAATGTTTACATCTCCTTTAGAAAATATTCAAATGGCAATAATACTTAATACATATTAATACACCTACTCACTGCCTAGCACTGTAAGAAATGTATAAAGTGATGTATATCATTTAATAAATATATCACATAAGTTGTTATTAGCACACTGCAGTTGATTACCGAGATGTTACATCACCTGCCATCTGTAATATCAAAGTCATACAGAGATACCAATAATAAAAAAGGTGCTGAAATTAAGACACCATTTATTTATTACACCTTAATAAATATTCTTACCTGTGATATCTATTCTATCTGCTCCTTTCCAGCTTTAGCTGCTTGTTTACCAGAGTGAAACACAATTCACATCTATGAGTCATCTATATTTAGTATGTCTGGGTAAGATCCTATTTTTACCTCGACAGATATTATTTACCAGAGTCACACTCACTGAGATGTCACGTTAGCAACTTCACACATACCACTTCCCTAAGTGACTCATTTAAATATAACAGTGGTGTGAATAATACACACAGGAAAACAATATCAGTTAAGGAATCAACCAAAATGTTCACAAAACTGTGATATTTTTAAGGTTCATGTGGTGGCACTTGGACAGCACGTCCACTTCACAGCGACAAAAGGTCCCGGGTGGTCCTGGTGTGGAGTTTGCATATTCTCCCTGTGTTTGCATGAACTACTTCTGGGTAATCTGGTTTCCTCCCACAGTCCAAAGACATGAACAGTAGGCTAATTAGCAGGTCCAAATTGCCTCCAGGGTATCAAGGTTAATGGTTATGTGTATGTGCGTGTTGGCCATGCGAGGACTGGCAAGTTTTTCAGGGTGTACCCTCCCTTAGCCCAGAACCAGACGAATTAGACAACTGCCTCCCCATGACACTAGTAAGATTAAGCAGTTTGGCAAATGAATGAATGAATGAATGAATAAATAAAGGTCCAAAACTTTACACTTAAAGGCCTTGTTAACTGTGACCGAACACATCCCCAGCTGGATACAGGTATTACTCACTCACTCACTCACTCACTCAATTGCTGAACTGCTTAATCTTTTTAGGGTCACAGGGAGGCTGGTGCCTATCTCAACCGACACTGAGAGAATGAAGGTCTTGCCAGATCAGCACAGGGTAACACACACACACAACCATTCACACTCACACTCACACTCACACCTAGGCTCACTTAAGAACAGTGAGCCTGATATGTTTCTCTTTAGACTGTAGGAGGAAACCAGAGTACCTGGAGGAAACCTACACAAGCATGGAAAGAACATGCAAACTCCACACAAAAACACCGGAGCCTGCGAGTCGAACCCGTCACTTTCTTGTTGTGAGGTGAACATGCTAAGCACTACACCACCGTGCCGCACTCAGTCATCCCAGTACTATCACATATATTTAAAGTGGATAGAATGATAATTCTATAACCATTATTTATTATAAATAATAATTGTACCCACTGAGCCAGGAACAGATATACCTGTGATGGAAAAAGATACAACTGAAAGATATCAGAATACTTTGAGAGGACAGACAAGGTGAAAAGATGCTGAATGGAAATCACCCTCAAGTTTTCTATGGAAATATAGAACCCCAGTGTCACGCTGCCTTGCAACAGAAATGAGAACATATGATAAAATGAGTTTATTAGAATGGCAACAGATCCAAAAACACACTCCACAGGAAGCGAGCTACAAATAAGTAGGCAGGGAACATACACCATGTTGCATTGTCATGGACCAAACACTGAATCTGCAACAGGAATGCAAAGCAGGTCATGGGCAGACACAAAACACAGGAATAAAGGCTTGGCACAAAATGTCAACAACACAATAACAATACTTCACGATATATCTTTGTTCGGGTGCGTATATATTGTCTTCTCCATTACACGTTTGATAGAGTTAATGTATGGTCCAATCATCTGCAGCTCATTGAGCCTCCTGTGACATGTTGTAGTTCTTCTGCCTTAGAAACACGGAAGGAAGTTTTGCGCTGTGAATGAAGCTCTGCTACACTGAATATACTGTGGAGTAGAATGGGAGGAAACTGTGACACTCAGAAGTGATGCCAAAATTGACAAAAGGCATTCAACCTATTTCAGACAGTTCTGGATATGTGATAGAATCGGGAAAACGATGCAGTTGTTTCCAGAAGATTGGTCAGGTTGCTGTGCAGCCATAGCAATAAGTGGAAATATAATAGTGATTCTCGGTGTATAATGTCAGGGTCTGCTTTTGCTATGATCCTCGCTCCATGTGTCCAGATAGCCACGAATGTGAAATGGATTAAGCACCTCCGGTACAATCAGCAGAGATTCATGGGTGTGGGGTGGGAGGGGATCAGATGCACTGTATGGCTTTGCGGAACAGGTTTGCAATTCAGAGCCGTAGATAACGGAGGATGTGTGCTTCTAGGAGAATAGTGTTGCTCAAATATGCTGTTGATGGGAACATAACTAAGATTATAAAAACATTAACAAACAAAAGGGACAAACATGTTGAGGACACTTAAGGAAAAAATAATAGGGAATGTGCATGATTCATTTGGATGTTTTCAGGAAGCTGGAAGAGTATATTGTTCATGGTAGGGGATGTGCTAGTTTCTATCTTAGCCATGCTGTTGGTAACATGCTGTGTCCTGCCTACTGTTACACTAGTGATTAAGAATGTGATGGACGCCCCTAGAGAGGGAGAATGCAGGGTAATAATTGAGGGAGAAGAAGGCACAGAAACTGGAAAGATGGACGGCGTAAAGAGGGAACCCAGAGTATGCAGAAACAAGGACTGTGACGATGAATTAGAAGCAGTCTTAGATTGTCACCTCAGAATTAGTGAGAGAAAAGAGCAAGTCAAGAGGTGCAGACATCTGAAAGGTGATTTCATCCTCATTCACTTCTCCTCTTCTTAGCTGTCAATCAATTTTTTTTTATGAGTCGATGTGACTATGTCAATCCTCAGCACCCTTCTGAAAGAAATGTCTGCATTTAATAAGCAATTATTAAATAAGGTGACGTATATGGAGAATTATTCGATCAAGGAGATGTCATCCAGTGAGTAATCCACAGCCTTTGACCGAGGTGAATAACACCCTCCGAAATAGAAAAGTTTTCCATATCACATGAAAGTCGAATTCTATAATAGTTTTATTATTTCATTCAAAATATTTTTATAATGGAGGGAAATTGGCTAATTTGTTTTGTAGTGTGGCAACTACTAATTTATGTTAGCTAGCGAGATAATGTTAGTAAGAGATAGGTAGGGCACAGCCTGGGACAGCACTGACCGCTCACTGACCATTTAGCACTCAAACTTAAACTTAAAATAAATACTAATTAAGGCACAAAACTTTAAACCTAATTATATTAGAAAATCTGGTGTACAAATGAAAGAGAAAGAGAAGTTTTGCTTAAGACTTCTCCATATAAACATTAGATTATCAACTGAATCTAAAAATAAACATTATTTTAGACCAAGATGCTGAGACAAGTCCTCAACATCGATCCCGGCCAATACGTTATGTACGAGACATTGTATCGAGATGTTCCGAGAGTGACAGACAAGACTGCATACAGAAGAATGGAGATAACTGGCTACTGCTATTGACATTCTGAGCTCCCAGCAAGCAAAGTAGTGCTGTGGACCCCGACCCATGGGAGACGGACACTGGCACAGCAAGCCCAGAGGAGCTAGCCAGGTGTATGATGGAGCGGACGGATTGGCAGTGTCGGCGGTGTGCCCGACTGTGCAGGACCTGACTATGTAGGGCACACATATCATTGTTTTATTCTTTATGTAGTGTACTTGTATAGTGATTAGAGAGTCATTTGGGATCACTATTCAAATGTTGCTGATTTTTAAACTGTAAGAAATTGTGGTGGAGTATTGGTAAAGCTAAGAAGACCTCAGGATGACCATAATGTCCAGCAGCACTGCTCCATGTCCGGATGTCAGGGAAATGATCCACAGCATACCAAGGATCAGAGTGATTTAATCAAACTCCGTGCCACTCCTCTTGAACTGGCTGTGACCTGTATACCTGGGATGACCCAAACCAAACAGAAGATCAGCCCTCGGAACACTAGTGGCATTTACTACATCTCTCAGCTTGATGAGCGTCCCTGTGTTTGGACAGAGGCTTTGGCAGCTTGTCTGCGTAACAATAATGAATTAGCCTAAATCCGAATTTTGGCATATCCGGATTGTATCCCATTGACTTTTAAAGGTCTGAACGGATTTATACAAATGTTTCTCAGTCTGAACAGTTTGTTTGTGTATTGGTCGAGTGATGGCGGGCCGAGGAAAAAGTTAATGACTGGTCTGTAAGGGGATCACAGACTACTCAACAGCCAATAAGATTGCGAGTACTGTGGCTGCCTTGTCAAAAAGACTTTTATTATCATTAAGGAGGATGCCAGTTAAGTCTTTTCAATTGCTTTGGGAATAAATGTTAAATAAGTTAAGTGAGAAAGAAGTGATGAGAAATTTAGCTGAATTGGTGTACTGTGAAAAAGAGACGAGGGGAGGTGTACTGAGTCACGGGAACCGAGAGGGGTGTAGAACAAAAAAATAATAAAAAAAGAAACTGATTGAGCTGCAAATCTCTGAAGACTCTGGCTACAGGGTTTGAAAAAAAAATCTACTGCCCCATTTGTCAAATAAACCTAGCGTCAGGCAGCACGGTGGTGTAATGGTTAAGCACATCCGCCTCACAGCCTGAAGGTCCTGGGTTTGAGTCCTGGGTGTTTCTGGGTGGTGTTTGCATGTTTTGCGTTGCATGGGTTTCCTCCAGGTACTCCGGTTTCCTCCCACAGTCCAAAGACATGCACATTAGGCTAAGCGCTGTTCCAGATGTGTGAGTTGGTTTTGTGTGTGTTGCCCTGTGATGGTCTGTTCAGGGTGCGGTTAAGATAGGCTCCAGCCTCCCCCTGACCCCCCCAGGATTAATCAGCTTAGCACATGAGTGTCTGAGTGAATAAACCTGGAATTCTATACACCGGAAGTGGATTTTCATGTTGTGTCACTTGTAAATAAGTGGACAAGAGCTGCCCAGGTAATTCAAGCGCGCATGCGCACCATCACGTTCCGGGAAGCCTCCTATCTTGAGTTTCTTCACGCGCGGATTAAAGGCGATTTCTGCTAAACATTAGTTTTTATCGAGTTATGAGAGGAATTTAAATGCCACACTGCATTAAAATGCGGAAGGAGCGGGAACTATAAGGCAGAGTTCAACGCTTTACAAGCTGCACATGACGTGTAAGTAAAGTTTTATTTACAACTGATTTGTGCGCGTGGACAAAACACTGGGAATTTACCACCACCGCGCGCGCGCGAGGATCATTTCAGTGAATAAACGTGTGCACGAGGATCATGTCGTTAAATAAACGTGTGCACGTGGATCATTTCTGTAAATAAACGTGTGCACGGTGATCATTTCTGTAAATAAACGTGTGCACATGGATCATTTCT
>JAOUQZ010000030.1:1752401-1763877 GCA_028564935.1 Neosilurus hyrtlii
ACGTGGATCATTTCTGTAAATAAACGTGTGCACGGTGATCATTTCTGTAAATAAACGTGTGCACATGGATCATTTCTGTAAATAAACGTGTGCACATGGATCATTTCTGTAAATAAACGTGTGCACATGGATCATTTCTTTAAATAAACGTGTGCACGTGAATCATTTCATTAAATACACGTGTGCATGCTGATCTTTTCTGTAAATAAACGTGTGCACGTGGATCATTTCTGCAAATAAGCGTGTGCACGTGAATCATTTCATTAAATACACGTGTGCATGCTGATCTTTTCTGTAAATAAACGTGTGCACGCTGATCTTTTCTGTAAATAAACGTGTGCACGTGGATCATTTCTTTAAATAAACGTGTGCACGCTGATCTTTTCTGTAAATAAACGTGTGCACTCTGATCATTTCAGTAAATAAACGTGTGCACGTGGATCATTTCTTTAAATAAACGTGTGCACGTGGACCATTTCATTAAATAAACGTGTGCACGTGTATCATTTCATTAAATAAACGTGTGCAGGAGGATCATGTCGTTAAATAAACATGTGCACGCTGATCTTTTCTGTAAATAAACGTGTGCACGTGGATCATTTCTGCAAATAAACGTGTGCACGTGGATCATTTCTGTACATAAACGTGTGCACGTGGATCATTTCTGCAAATAAACGTGTGCACGTGGATCATTTCTGCAAATAAGCACGTGCACGTGGATCATTTCTGCAAATAAACGTTTGCACGTGGATCATTTCTGTAAATAAACGTGTGCACGTGGATCATTTCTGCAAATAAACGTGTGCACGTGGATCATTTCTGCAAATAAGCGCGTGCACGTGGATCATTTCTGCAAATAAGCGTGTGCACGTGGATCATTTCATTAAATACACATGTGCATGCTGATCTTTTCTGTAAATAAACGTGTGCACGCTGATCTTTTCTGTAAATAAACGTGTGCATGCTGATCTTTTCTGTAAATAAACGTGTGCACGCTGATCTTTTCTGTAAATAAACGTGTGCATGCTGATCTTTTCTGTAAATAAACGTGCGCACGAGGATCATTTCTGTAAATAAACGTGCATACGAGTATCATGTCTGTAAATAATCGTGCATATGAATATCATTTCTGTTAATAAACGTGTGTGTGCTGATCTTTTCTGTAAATAAACGTGTGCACGCTGATCTTTTCTGTAAATAAACGTGTGCATGCTGATCATTTCTGTAGATAAACGTGTGCACGCAGATCATTTCTGTAAATAACCGTGCATACGAGTATCAATTCTGTAAATAAACGTGCACACGAGTATCATTTCTGTTAATAAACGTGTGTGTGCTGATCATTTCTGTAGATAAACGTGTGCACGCAGATTATTTCTGTAAATAACCGTGCATACAAGTTTCATTTCTGTAAGTAAACGTGCGCACGCGGATCATTTCTGTAAATAAACGTGCACACGAGGATCATTTTTGTAAATAACCGTGCATACGAGTATCATTTCTGTAAATAAACATGCGCACGAGGATCATTTCTGTAAATAAGCGTGCGCACGAGGATCATTTTTGTAAATCAACATGCAGACGAGGATAATTTTTGTAAATAAACGTGCGCACAAGGATAATTTCTGTAAATAACCGTGCACTCGAGTATCATTTCTGTAAATAACCGTGCACTCGAATATCATTTCTGTAAATAAACGTGCGCACGAGGATCATTTCTGTAAATAAACGTGTGCATGCTGATCATTTCTGTAGATAAACGTGTGCACGCAGATCATTTCTGTAAATAACCGTGCATACGAGTATCAATTCTGTAAATAAACGTGCACACGAGTATCATTTCTGTTAATAAACGTGTGTGTGCTGATCATTTCTGTAGATAAACGTGTGCACGCAGATTATTTCTGTAAATAACCGTGCATACAAGTTTCATTTCTGTAAGTAAACGTGCGCACGCGGATCATTTCTGTAAATAAACGTGCACACGAGGATCATTTTTGTAAATAACCGTGCATACGAGTATCATTTCTGTAAATAAACATGCGCACGAGGATCATTTCTGTAAATAAGCGTGCGCACGAGGATCATTTTTGTAAATCAACATGCAGACGAGGATAATTTTTGTAAATAAACGTGCGCACAAGGATAATTTCTGTAAATAACCGTGCACTCGAGTATCATTTCTGTAAATAACCGTGCACTCGAATATCATTTCTGTAAATAAACGTGCGCACGAGGATCATTTCTGTAAATAAACGTGCGCACGAGGATCATTTTTGTAAATAAACATGCAGACGATGATCATTTTTGTAAATAAACGTGCGCACAAGGATAATTTCTGTAAATAACCGTGCATACGAGTATCATTTCTGTAAATAACCGTGCACTCGAGTATCATTTCTGTAAATAAACGTGCGCACGAGGATCATTTCTGTAAATAAACGTGCGCACGAGGATCATTTCTGTAAATAAACGTGTGCATGAGGATCATTTCAGTAAATAAACGTGCGCACGAGGATCATTTCAGTAAATAAACATGCGGACGAGGATCATTTCAGTAAATAAACGTGCACGAGGATCATTTCTGTAAATAAACATGCACACGAGGATCATTTCTGTAAATAACCATGCATACGAGTACTATTTCTGTAAATAACCATGCATACGAGTATCATTTCTGTAAATAACCATGCATACGAGTATCAATTCTGTAAATAAACGTGCACACGAGGATCATTTTTGTAAATAAACGTGCACACGAGGATCATTTTTGTAAATAACTGTTCATACGAGGATCATTTCTGTAAATAAACGTGTGCACGAGGATCATTTCAGTAAATAAACGTGCACAAGGATCATTTCTGTAAATAAACGTTCGCACGAGGATCATTTCTGTAAATAAACGTGCACACGAGGATCATTTCTGTAAATAAACGTGCACACGAGGATCATTTCTGTAAATAAACGTGCGCACGAGGACCATTTCTGTAAATAAACGTGTGCACGAGGATCATTTCTGTAAATAAATGTGTGCACGAGGATCATTTCTGTAAATAAACGTGCGCACGAGGATCATTTCTGTAAATAAATATGTGCACGAGGATCATTTCAGTAAATAAACGTGTGCACGAGGATCATTTCAGTAAATAAACGTGTGCACGAGGATCAGTTCCTGTAAACTAACGTGTGCACGTGGTTAATTTGATATGTTTTGGTGTAAACCCAAGTCTCTTTTTATATTACATTTTCTTTCAGAAAACCTGATAATAACAGTTGAAATGGAGGTTTAATCATTGGGTGATTATGGAATGGAATCAAAGAAAACCTTTAAAATTGTATTTCTTGTATAATATAATTGTGTAATATAATCCGTGTATAATATTTTCTTTATACACGGTCATGGAAGACACATATTATTTCACCAAGAGACGTGGTTTAAATCAGGAACAGCTTATTCAGTCAAAAAGAAAAATTAGCAAGTGTGATGATCTAACCGAAAGCCATATCAACCCTTCTGATCGTTTCTCTTTTTATTCTCATTTAGTTTAATATGTTTCCTGTTCGACATCATTCAATTTTGGCCCTGCACTGATGAGATTGTTTTCTTTAGGCATATCACTATGTTGAGACTAGTTTAGCAAAAAAAAATACTATTTCTTCACTGTTTTGTCTTTAGGTGACCTTGTCCCGTTTCTCTGATGCTCAGGGAAAGTTGATCTGCATTTATGATTAGTTCAAACATTTAAACAACCCTATATTTATTCTTAACGTGTCATATCATCATGTTTCACATTAAATCATCATTTAATCATTTACAAAGTTCAACTGCAAGTTTAACAATCATAACCACCTTGTAGGCTAACATGGTCTATACGCCTTTCTTCTACCACACTAATAAGCTTTTCACAGAGACAAGCTCACAAAGTGTTTCATGAAAGCATGACGTAGAAATAGAACAACAAACATAAGAAAATGAAATAAAATTTTGAAATCACCACCCACAGCCCACACTTTCAGAACTCTTTTATTTGTTAATATTATCATTATTATTATTATTATCATCATCATCATCATCATTATTATCATAATTGTTATTATCATTATTATTACTATTATCATTATTATTGTTTATTATTATTATTTTTATTATTATTAATAATAATAGTAATATTATTGTTTGTAAGGATTATTCTATGTTGGGAAAACCCCTCTTTTCTCTGTATCTCCCTCTCTGCCTTTTTCTCCTCGACACCTTCGATCTACGGATCCGGGAGCAGCTTGAAACAAACAGTCAACACAGGAGTTCTGTACGACAGTTTATTTTCAAGACAGTCTCAGAAAACACTCAAACAACTTCAGTATTTAAAGAAGTCTAGGGGGTTGTGCTTTTCCACAACAAAGAATATGTGTGTTTGTGTGTGTGTGTGTGTGTGTGTGTGTGTGTGTGTGTGTGTGTGTAAAACAGGGTCAAAGAGGGGACATCCTTTGGAATTTCACTAAGTGCAATTAGACTATAAATCTATAGAATCTTATCTATGGAATTTCACTAATGGACCCTTTATAGTCTGATACAACACAGATGTGAGATAAGAAATAAAACCTAGATAAACACAGAGAAAAAGTCACATGACCCAAACTTAAAGGTTAATGCATATAGAATACATGAGGAAGATAATAACGAGAAATATGAAAACAATAAACAGAATTAAATATTTCCCTTTATTGTTACTAACAGTAGTATTAGTACTATTAATAAACTTATTGTTATTATTAGTATTATTATCATTATTATTAAATGGGTCATTCTGCGATTCTGCCTTGTCATATATGACATATAGCTATTCATAAAGGCTGAAATGCAATTTATAATAATTTTTATTCAGTACATGGCCATTTTTGCCTTGTCTGCAATGGAAAGCATGGAATCTTTATCTAACATATAACCAAATAAAATCTTTTTTAAGTAATAGTTTTTGTAAAAAAAAAAAGAACAATTATATATATATATATATATATATATATATATATATCTCCACTTACTCTCTATCTCTCTTACCCACTCAGTCTCCCTTAGTCACTCAGTTACTCCCTCTCTCTCACCCACCCACTTACTCATTCACTCCCTCCTTCTTTCTCTCTCTCGACTCTCCATTCACTCACTCACTTCTTCACTCTCTCCCACCAACATTCTCTCTCTCTCACTCGCCCATTCAGTCAGTCTCTCTATCTCTTTCATTCAATCACCCACTTACTTTTCTCCTTTACCCACCCACCACTCACTCAGTCAGTCACTCTACATTTTACTCAACCAACCTCTCAGTATGGTTGTTAAGAGTACCTTAATGAATTTTAATAAAATTCTTGAATGTGGCTAAAATAATTTAATTGAATTGTGGTTCATTTTTCAGTTTAGGTTGTTATGAGGACTTAATTAAAAATTAAATTGTGTTGCATCTTTACATGTATATCTAGAAAATATATGTTTTCATATCTTTTATAATGCTTATAATGTTAATTTATGTGATGTTTAAAAAATTATATAAATATTACACACCATCACACATGTGTATGTATGTATATACATAAAGATATATGTGTGTGTGTATGTATGTATGTATGTATGTATATGTGTGTGTATATATATATATATAAAAATGAATGATTTCCCACATAGTGTTAGCCAGATGCCTGTCTTCCAGTCTTTGAGACAGGCAGAGGGCTGGTAAAGTAATGAGACTGGTAAATTCATACTGAGGCTCATCACTTTTATTCATTCCATTAAAATCCCCAGTGGTAAAACAGGAAGGTTTATACATATCAGTAATACAAAATTGTGGCAATACAAAATTATTCAGTAAATATGACTTATAAAATATGTTAAATCGATAAGAATGCCTTTATTCAAAGAACAGAGCACGTATGGTCACATCACTCTCAGCTTCCGAAAGCAAGTGCGCTTGAGAGTGGGTGATTTTAATTAGGCAAGAGAGAGAAATTTACTCTTTACCACACATATCAATGAAATAAGCCATTGTTTATTAAAAATAAGGCATTTCAACTCCTGCACCACACTCATGAGTGCACTTCTTGTCAAGTGCTGTGCAGTTTGTGACACAACCTGTTTGCTTTGCAGTGCTGAGTGACTAGATTTCAAAAACTAGATTGCCCATAGGTGTTTATTAGCTTAGACAAAAATTAAAAGGAGAGTGAAGAAATGGCTCATTGTTGTTGGGATAATTTCAGTCTCTATAGGTTCGCGTGCTCCTCTTGTCTAGTCTTCTGGATACAGGAGCAGCTCAAGAACAAAGAGTCAACTCAGGTTTCAACCCAAATGACACTTTATTATTAAGCCACTGAAGACGCATTTCAAGACATGCAGTATATATAGTCTCAGGGTGCACATATGCATTTCTGAGAACCAAGAAGAACATTTCCATAGATAGTTACAGACAGTTTCACAAACATGAAGTAGTCTGCAGCTGACAGACACGATGTAACACACAGCAGATACTGCTTTAAAGTTATGAACACATACCAATCTTTAATACTTAACTTCTATCTAAAAGCAATTTATATATTCTCACAATTGTCTTGTCTTCAGCAGGAAAAAAGTAAAAAAAAATCTTTATTTAAATTGACAAATAATATAAGTAGAGCATTAAAAACCCATGTCCTTCAATGTGTTTCCATGTTCACTTAGCCTCCCTAATAACTGAGGTACCTTTTTTAGTTCTTGTTAAAAATTAGTTCCTTAACACAGCAACAGTATTCCAGAAAGGAAGCGCTATCACTCTGGTTTACACTAAACAGTTTAACCTGTTGTGAGAGTCTTTGTAAGATGGTAAATAAATTATATTTTAAGTGGATATATTATATACTCTGAGAAAGTGGTTAAAATATACTATTTTTTTCCCCTTCCACAAACAGCTCGGCTTCAGTTGTGACGGAAATCTGGCTTGACTTCTCTGAGTGAATGTCCGAGATGGCTTCACATCGGTACCATACCAAAAGCGGTAAGTACCTGTTGTAATAATGATAAAAATAATAATAAGGGTAAAATAATGTTATATTTCTGTTGTATACCTTCAGCACTGGAAAAAATTAGACCATATATATTTTTTCTTAAATTAGCAATTTCATTACAGTGTCTGTTGTGGAATTCCATCGCAAGCAAATGTAGTTTTACTTAATGAGGTACATAATTAGGTAATTACTTTTAAATGAGGAAATGTATTACTGTCCTCATGCATTAGGACCAGTTTTGATGGCAAAATAGTGCTAGTAGTACCTTACATTTTAATTGGAATGCAAATTCCAATTCGCCGTGCCAAAAGAATTTAACAGAACAGTTTTAAGTGTGAAAAAGAAGGGCTAATTTCTGGCTTTGCTGGCTGAGGGGTACAGTTGCTTCCATTACAGTTGTTTTCATTCTCAAAACTTTAAAAGCTGCAGTTCATAAGAAGGTCAAGCAGCAGAGAATAGAGACAACAAAGCTACAGACTGGCAGAGAGCGAAAACGACTTTGCACTGACCAGGATGACCAAGTCCTTAGAATGTCATTTAACAACTGTAGGTTGATATCAGTTAAACTACAGAAATAATGGCAAATAGCAGCTGAAGTTAAATAAACAGCAAACTCAATTTAAAATAGGTTCCTTCAGGCAGGGTTAAAGTCATGCAAAAGGTACAAAAAAAAAGTCTTCATTAATGAGAATCTAAGAAGAAGAGCCAGGCTAGCTCCCGAGTGGCGCATCAACAAGGTATCAACCCAGAGATCGCAAGTTCGAATCCGGGTTGATGCCACAGCCATCCGTGACCGGGAGTCCATGGGAGCTAATTGGTCGAGCTCTCATGGGAGGGAGGGATGGCATATGCTCACTTCCCTGTCAATCACAGCGATCACCAGCCAATCATGAGCATCTTTGAGCACATTCGTACGAGGGGGCGGATATCGCTTTCCCTCCGAGTGTGTTAGGCCGCCCCCAAATACGCACGCGCAACAGTTCGAAAAGAGGCGGGCGGTAGCATTGCATGTGACGGAGGGGGCATGTGCTTGCTTACGCCCCTCCTTGGTCGGTGGTGGTTGCGTGATAGGGAAGGCAAAAGTTGATGGGTGGGAATTGGATATGACTAAATTAGGGGAGAAAAATGTGGGAAAAAAAATCCAAAAAAAAAAGAAGTGCCAGGCTGATGTTTGCTGAAGAAAGATCATCATCTCCAGTTTTCTGCTTTTGCTACCACATAACGAGCCCTTTAGAGACCTTCATGCCACAGTGTCTCGTACCCATTCTGAAATGTGATGGAGGATAGATAACGATCTGGGGTGCTTCAGCAAGGCTGAAATGGGGCAAATTTTTGTTTGCTAAGGACACATCAATCAAGCCATGTTCAAGGTTATCCTGGAGGAAAACATGCAAGATCATGGCCAACCCAATCTCCAGACCTGAACGCCCTTAATAACCTCTGGAATGGGATCAAAAGGAAGATGGATGGTCACAAGGTATCAGAGTAAGCCAGGCTGATTGAATTTTTGCACCAAGCATGGCATAAAGTCATTCAAGAGCCATATGATGACTGGTGGAGGCCAAGACACATGGAAGCTTTGATAAAAATATCAGGCTTTTTCCACCGAATACTGATTTTGGAATTCATTTTAAGTTCAAACATTAGTATTGTGTTGTTTAAAATTGAACATGATCTTGATTTCTATTAATGAACTCTTAGAAAGGCTGTTAAATGGCAACTTTTACAACTAATTCAAAGTTTTAGTGTATACTACATGAAAACATAAAAGCAAGCTGAAAGAAAATATTTCTAGTAGATTTTTACATATTTCCACCATGATCGAGGGAGATGAGCTCCACTGGCTCCACAAGCAGAGCATAATCTCTTTCTTTGTTGTATATACTAAAGCACACTGCACAGAAACACAAGAAAATCTAATTAAAATTGCATTTTTGTGGATTGATTTTCCATTTTTATAGTGTTATGATGACACTGCCAGCTCCAACTGACTGTGACCAACTTATTTGTCTTATTTATCAACTTATTTGTGTATTTGTCAGCCATTTTGATTTATCCACTCTGGATAATTAACAGTTTTTTGCCAAAGGCAAGGTTGATTTTGCTGAATAGTCTATTCGATTCAGCGATGTCCACCAAGCCTAGTTTATTTTTTATGTATTTTAACCTTTAAAGAGACAAGTCACATTGGCCACATGTGCTCTGAACAGAGCTAAGAGCCACATACATCGGTGGGCAAAAAAAGGGGCCAGTTAATTTTGAGCCTCTGAAAAGGGGGGGATTTTGGGGGGTACTGAGTAAAAATGACTGTAGTTCCTAAAAGGTTAATGCTATACTTTTGTTATATCCCTTAAATCACATCTGAAAGTCTACAGATGTTTATTACTACTTCAGTTTAATTTCACTGTATGCAGACCCATACACAGCAAGCTGGAATGCATTGCGTGTTCTGACATTTTTCCATCAGAGCCATCATTAACAGTTACAGCAGTGTGTGCTACACTAACTCTTCTGTGGGATCAGACCAGATGCACTAGCCTTTACTCCCCACAGGCATCAGTGAGCCTTGAACACTCATAACACTCTTGACAGTTCAGCAGTTGTCCTTTCTTGGACCACTTTTGGTAGGTACTTAACACTGCCTACCAGCAACACCCCACAAGACCTGTCGTTTAAAGACATAAATATACCCAGTCATTTAGCCATCACAATGTGACCCTTTACAATGTCACGCCAATACTTTTTCTTTGAGAACTGACTCTTTTGCTGAATACATCCCTCCAGATCAGTGTTATTCACTTCACCTGTAAGAGGCCATGATTTTGTTAATGTCATGGTTTATGTATGTGTGTATATTCATACATTTTCTTTTTTTGTGCAATTACAGCAGGTCGTGTATCTGTGAACAGGGTAGCAATGAAGAAAAAAGGTTCACACAAGTGAGTGACTTGGAGTTGTAGGAGTGACTTGGTTAGAAAGCTCTTATGACAGAAACCTACCAAAGTAATGAGATGACACATTATCTTTGATGTGACACTGGCTATAACGATTGAAAACCTCTATCTCTCTGTTAACCAGGCATAAGCACAAGCATCATGTGGCGCTAAGCAGGTCAATTATTACACCTGTACCTAACATTGTTGGCTGCAGAATAGAACACCAGTGGAAGGAGGATTGTTGCAGTCCGATATCACGTTGGACTGGGATGGTGCTAGACCAGATTCCAGTAAAGCCTTCCCTCTACCTCATCAAGTATGATGACTGTGATTGTGTATATGGCCTGGAGATTCTCAGAGATAAGAGGATTCAAGGTCTTGAAATCGTGCCTGACAAAATTGGTATGTATTCTTAAAGAAACATAAAGGTCTGATTATTTAGGCCATTTTAATTGCAATTAAAAAGGACATCTGGGACATTATTTGACGTGAACCATTATTTAATGGACAGCCTTACAAAGAGTTACAAGAATTTTGTGTGATTTCAGTCAGGCTAACATGTTTACAGGTATTTTAAAAGTCCAGTTTCATTCGAAGGCACAAGAATTAGATTTTTTTCTTGCGTCATTCCTGAATGTTATTCATGCCCCCTGTTAGTGATTGGTGTTAATGTTTTAGCTGGTCAGTGTAATTTGGCCCCTTGCCCTAAAGTGAAACACTGTACTTTGGACATTAACGTTGTATGTATTTTAATTAATTAATTAGTTTTTATTATTATTGTATGAATTTTTATGCCCTCCCTTTTCATAATTCTATTTTACAAATCTACAGATAATACAGATCTTGCATTTTTGTTGCTGTGTTTGTATTCAGTTATATTTTCTGGTATTCCAGCGCCGTATAGAGTAAGTGATGCTCGTCTAGCTGAGAGGATGTTGGGTCGAGCTGTGGAACACCAGTTTGAGACTGACGATGGGTCAAAGATTGGATGGAAAGGGTTGGTGCTTGCTAGAACTCCCGTCATGCCAACATGGTTTTTCATTACTTATGAGAAGGACCCTGTTCTTTACATGTACCAACTTCTTGAGGATTATAAAGACGGTGACCTTCAAATACTCCCAGATTCAGGTGAGTGAATGCTGCTATGTGGAACTCACGTAAATCAATCAGTTGACCTTTGTTTAAAGTCAACAAGTAAACTGATCTATATAAATGTTACACATATCCTATTTTGTTTTACTTATATTAGTATATATTGCACAGGAAATGCACAGTCTGATTAACCCCTTAAGGGTTATACATTATACAGAGTGGATAATGTATGAATTAAAATGATGGACAAACACTTTGTTCCAGTCACATCCACCTTGCCTTTGATAAATAATATGAAATGTACCACACTGCCATAGAGCCTTCCTTTAGACCAGGGGTCTCATACTCAATTTACCTGGGGGCCGCTGGAGGCAGAGTCTGGGTGAGGCTGGGCCGCATCAGGTTTTCCACAAGAAAAGCTTTGT
>JAOUQZ010000030.1:1780328-1795356 GCA_028564935.1 Neosilurus hyrtlii
ACACACACACACACACACACACACACACACACACACATATATATATATATATATATATATATATATATACACATACATACACACATATATATATATATATATACATACACACACACACACACACATATATAGATCTCCTAAAATCCACAATCAGTTCCTTGGTCCTTGTCGCATTAAGCTGCAGATGATTCAGCGCACACCATGTGACGAAGGAGTCCACAGCAGTCTGATATTCCATCTCATCATCTCCACTGATACATCTAACTACAGCTGAAGGTGGCAGGTCTCTGTGCCGTAGCTGAAGTCTGTTGTGTAGAGGGTGAAGAGAAAAGGGGAGAGGACGGTCCCTTGTGGTGCTCTGGTGTTGCTGACCACCGTGTCTGACACACATTGCTGAGGGCACACATACTGTGGCCTTCTGGTCAGGTAGTCCACAATCCAGGACACAAGAGGAGCATCCACCTGCATCGCTGTCAGCTTCTCACCCAGGAGGGTCGGCCTGATGGTGTTGAATGCACTGGAAAAGTAAAAAAAAAACATGACCCTCACAGTGCTCACTGGCTGGTCCAGGTGGTGTAGACACGAATGGTGTCCTCAACTCTGAGACAAGGCTGGTAAGCAAACCAAAGGGAGTCCATATGTTGTCTAACCATGGGTCGGAGTTGATCCAGTATCTCGAGGATGTTTCAAATCACCCCGGGTGTAAGTGTGAAATGTGTGTTGGCCCAGTGATGGTCTGGTGAGTTGTTCAGGGTGTACCTTGCCCTTGTCCAGAGCCAGCTGAGATGGGTAACAGTCTTACCGTGACCTTAATTATGATTAAGCAGTTTAGAAAATGAATCAATGAATTAATATTTTCAGACATTGAAAAATATTACATATTCTTATTGATGTATTCTTTCCTAGTTTGCACAACCTCGACACCACAGGGAGGAATCTGGAGGTGTGTCACAAAGCAAGTTGAACTTACCATGGGTTAACTCAGGGTTAATTAAGTGAAGTGAGAGTTAACAAACCCTGAGGTCCTACACTGGTGTTAATCTGTACTACAAAAGTGATTAAGACATCTATAAATTAAATCGGTTTTAACTCATCACAAGTTCACACAGCTTTGAAATCATGGTGCAAGTTCCCTATTTTAAGAAAGGGAATGTGCAGTAGGTCAGTGTGCGTTACCTTGAGAAACTGAATGTACTATATTTATAATGTATATAGCATATACTGGTGTGTAAATATAATTTAATAATTTGTAAATAAATAATGTCCCTGCTGAGCACAATTTGAGACGCCCAGCCCTGTTATTCGCACTTTACCAGTGTTTGGGACTGGAAGTCTCTATATCTTTCATAAAGTACATCATCAGAGTAAAATAACGGATTTATGTTTTCTAAATCCCCTCTCACTATCCGCTCAGTGTGCTCCAAAAATGCAGATGTTCTGCCAGACGTTTTCCTATTAAACAATATCTACTGGACAATGGAGGAAATTAGACAGTGTTTAGATAAATAAGTTGTTAACACACCTCATGGAAATGTTGCTCAGCTTTTATAACACCGGTTAATCCAAAAGTTATTCCCAACATCACAAAGTTTCTCATTAATATATTGGGATAAGTCATTAATTGTGCTTCATAGCACAGGCCTGTTTAAAACTGTATTTGCAGTGCACATAACCCCAGCTGCCATTTGCCATTCTTGTTGTAGATCACTAACCATCCTTTTTTGACAATCATCCTGTTCAGTCATTTTCACCCTCTACAAGTCCACAACTTTGTTGCCCCCAATGTCTTCTGCTCAACCTTGTTCTCATGAAGTGCCACAATCTGATCTCAGTATCCAGAGTAAGCCAGAATTTAACGCCACTACTTTTTTTTACTTCATGCGACGAATAGTATATTTTTGTATTCCAATTAAATTTAAGACCCAATTTTGCCATCCAAACTGGTCCTACTGCCAGAAGACAATGATGACTACTGCAGTGATTTTTATACCTTTAGTAACTCAATAAGATTTTGTCTAAATAATCTCCAAATTGATACCTCATTATGTAAAATGAGGTGCACTTGCATCAGAATTTCTCCACAGACACTGGAATGAAATGGCCACCATACACAGAGACGCTGTAAAATTTAATGTTAAGTTGAAACACTTTGCAACTGTTTGTTACAGAAAACAAAAACTGTAAAACATGGCCCATTAACTGGATGGCACAAAAAAGTAAAAAAAAAAAATTCTACCACAACCTTACTTTAATGATAAATTATTTAGTAAATGTTACAAAAGAAAATCTAGTCTCAACACTTTCACCATTTCAACAGGAAAACCACATTCCAGAAGAAAGGCTGGGACTTCAACTGCTGTGTGTGTACATTAACCAAATTTATTTATTCAAGGCTTTATTTATGGGTTGTGTTTGAACTTTAAAACATTATAGTAGTGGACTTGAAGGATATACCTAATCGATACAGATGCCCATCATTTTGATTTTCTGCTGAAAAGGACAAAATATTCATTATTGTATGAAAAATTATAATTACATTTGAAATATGTTTAGCACGTAATAACTAAACAAAAACTTCACAAGTGTAGAAGTTTCAAATAAAATTCTGCTGCAGCATGCATCTTAAAAATTTAGTTTAGTTTTAGTTTATGATTCTAGGCTTGAAGTAGCATGTAAGAAACAGAAGTGTTAATCCCTGGTGAGCATTTCTGTATTGCCAAGACATGCAAGAGTCAAAAACAACCGTGAAGCTCAGTGTTCATGTTTGTATGAATGCAGTATCTTCTGTGGCATGCAGCCTCAGCTACTTCTTCTTCTTCTTCCCTTTCTTCCCTCCTTCTCCTTGTTGTGCTCCTGCGTCACTTCCTCCACTTTTCTGAGTCCTTGTCTTTAACTTTGGAATCATCTCAGCAACATAGAACATAACATCTTTTTCTATAAAAATAAAATTTTAATTAATTACATTGCCACTCTTCTTGCTAAATCCTGAAATAAAAGCATAAATAAGATATTATACATCTTAAATCCATCTTGTGGTGTCGTATTACTCTGTGGCGGTTAATCCTTAGTGTTAAAACTTTGCACCACTTATCAAAGCACATACTGGTTTGGGGAATAATCACTAAGAGCACTGCACTCCTTGGTCATGGTAATACAACCAAGTGTGTGGTTTATAGACTTTTGCTTCAGATCCCAAATAATAAAAGGCTATGCTTAAAAACACCGCCACCCAGCAGTTTAAGATCAAAATATAGATACCAGTACTACCCCACTTTGCTTTTAGAGCAGCCTTACTTATGCCTGCCATGAAAGTCAAATAATTGCTCCATTGCACGATCGATGTAAATAATCACGATCGTTTTCCTGACCGAATTAACTGGCGTAATTAATGTGTGCTTTTTTTTTTTCACGTAATAAAGCTAAGCTGAGTGTTTTCCTTCCTACACATTAGTCTGTCTAGCTGTAGCTCACTTTCTCACTACGGTCATCTCCTGTGTCTCTGACTGACAGAGACATGGAGAGGAGGGGAAACACAACACACTACCGTTCAACCACAATCCAAACTTCTTTATGATTTTTTACTACAATGGAAATAGTATTGTTAATTGTGATAGTTTCTGGGATATCATCCCACAAGAGTCATTGTGACAGGCGTCAATCCTCATACAATCGATTCCACAAGATGATGGAAACATTCTGGTCCATTCTGGAATGATTGCATTAAGACTTTGATATGTCAGCTGAACATTCATACCTGCTATGGTGTACACATCCCAAAACTTTTATACTGGATTCAGATCCAAGGTCCGGGAGGCTGCTAAAGAACACTGAATTTACGGTCATGTTCATGAAAGTAAACTGAAATTCATTTTGCTTTAAGATACGGTGCATTATCGTGATGGCAATAGGCATTCAAAGAAGAGTAAAGATGGGCCACACACGACACACATGGCCAACAACGATACTCAAATAGACCGTCATTCAAACAATGCCCAGCTCGCATTGAGGAGTGCAGTAGTTTGCCAAGAAAACATTCCCCACACCATGAGCCCAAAGTGTTGACACAAGGCAGGCTGTATCCATGGATTTATGCCGTTAATGCCAAATTCTGACCCTAATGCAGAAACTGATATTCATCAGACCAGGTTACATGCTGTGCAATCTGAGTTGCTTTTCTCCTCACTAAAGTTGTGAGGAATCCATTTTTACACCTCAGCCATCAGGCTCTCGGGGGTACTGTTTTTGCAGTTCTCATTACGGTCACTATTTTTTCTGGACTATTTCTCAAGAGCTGCTAGGTAGATCATTCCAAAATTCTGCATGCAGGTTTCATACGGCCGCAGCACTCTTGACCAGCTCTACTCACAGGATCTATAGCAGGGGTCTCAAACACTGAATCTATGATAGATTGACCAATCAAGTCTTTAAAGACAGATCAGCTGATTAAATGAGTTAAGTTAGGTGGGTTGCTGCTTAGCTGAAACAAAAGCCTGCAGCCACAGCACAGCCTGATCTATAGGATCCTGGAGGGGGCATGGGAGTTTGCCCAACCTGTCCACATGTACTTCGTGGACGCGAAGAAGGATTTCAACTGTGCCCTTCGGGCTATCTTGTGGGGTGTGCTCCAGGAATATGGTACACCAGTATATTGGTTCCTGTATTGCCGGAACCAGAGGTTGGTCCGCATTGTTACCATTGGTAACATGTTGAATTTGTTTCCAGTGGGGTTGGATTACACCTAAGGATGTCCTTTGTGACCGGTTCTGTTCATGACAATTATGGATAGAACTTCTAGGCACAGCCAAGGTTTTGAGGGGTTCTGGTTTGGTGGCCATAGGATCTTGTCTCTGCTTTTTGCAGATGATGCTGCCTTTTTGATTTCATCAAGCCGGGACCTCCAGCTCTCACTGGAGCAATTCGCAGCTCTGTGTGAAGCGGCCTGGATGAGAACCAGCACCTCAAAGTCCGAGGCCACGGTTCTCAGCTGGAAAAGGGTGGAGTGCACCATCTGGGTCTGGAATGAGGTCCAGCCACAAGTGGAGTGAATATCGTGGGTCTTGTGCACGAGTGAGGGAAGGATGGAACAGGAGATCCACAGGCGGATCGGTGCAGCCACTGCTGTAAAGCAGAGCTTGTACCGGTCCGCCGTGGTGAAGAGAGAGCTAAGCCAGAAGGCAAAGCTCTCAAAATTACCAGTCGTTTTGTGTTACTAACCCTCACTGATGGTCACAAGCTTTGGGTAGTGACGAAAGAACGAGATCACGAATACAAGCAGCTGAAATGAGCTTCCTTGGCAGGGTGGCAGCGCTCTTCCTCAGAGAT
The DNA here is from genome assembly GCA_028564935.1 of Neosilurus hyrtlii. NCBI lineage: Eukaryota > Metazoa > Chordata > Actinopteri > Siluriformes > Plotosidae > Neosilurus > Neosilurus hyrtlii. The sequence continues at coordinate 1,785,651 of JAOUQZ010000030.1, forward strand.
AGGGTGAGAAGTTCTGCCATCCGGGAGGAACTCCAAGTAGAACCATTGCCACTTCACATTGAGAGGAGCCAGCTGAGGTGGCTCGAGCATCTGGTTGAATGCCTCCTGAACGCCTCCCTGAAGTGGTGTTTCGGGCATGTTTAACTGGGAAGAGACCCTGGGGTCGACCCAGAACACGCTAGAGGGTTGGTGCCTCTCGGCTGAAGGAAGTGGCTGGGGAGAGGGACGTCTGGACCTCACTGCTTAGGGTGCTGTCCCCGTGACCCAACCCCAGATTAAGCAGAAGAAAATTACGATAAGGTTTCATATGGTGCATCGGAGTGCACAGGCTAGTCTCTCAATTCCTTGTCAAAAATAACCTTATCAATTTTGTCTGGGCCATTTCTCAAGAACTGCTGGGGGTGCGCATATATATGTATGTGTGTGTGTGTGTGTGTGTGTGTGTGTGCGCGCGCGCGCAGAGTTAACCTGGGAAAAATAAAAACTTTCATAGTGCAAGCATGACACATATGGAAAATAAAATGTCATGAGAGGATACAGTGTTGCCCGTTGGCATGATGTGTCTTAAGTGCTCATGGTTAGCTTCTTCGAACTGGGCATGTTCTGCTGGGGGATGGATTTTTAGGTGCCTAATTAGGTTTGTTGTTCCAGATGTTTTTATAATGGTTCACCATGGTTGACTTCGGCCTTACATGTATTGCATATTCCGAGCTTTTCTAGTCTTCCACACTGATGACACATTAGTCTGTGGCTATAAGCCTGTGTGCGATTGTGACGTTATTCCCGCTGTCTGACCCATAGAGGACCGGCAAAGACCACCATAGACTGACTCCCCTCGCTAGCCAGCTTCTCTGTGCATTATCAACTTACTTTAATAGTTTTAAGAGCTATGGCAACGGCAATGTCCTTCAGAGAAAAGGTGTTTAAAGAAAAGCCCTCCAAACACTACTGAAAAATAAGTACATTTTCAAAAGCAGATGGTTTTAACTTACATATATGAAGTCGCAAACTGCTAAAATTCACTTGATTGTTTGAAATAGCCTGTTTGAAAAGACATTTGTAGAGTAGAAATTGGTGTAGAAATCTGTAGTTTCACTCTCACAGTAGGGTGACATTGTGAGAATAGGAAGTATCGGTTCTAATAAGGCGAATTGCCAGCAAAAGTAACAGTATACAGATATTAAACCAACAAATCAGACAAACTACTGAATAAAATAAAAAACAGGCACATCTGCACATAATCCGGCATTACATTTACATACATCAGACAGGCATCTGCATGTTTATAGGTACGCATGATATAATCCCAGGGCACTGAACAGCAGTTCCAGGTTAAAGTTATTCAACGTCATATCCACCACAATTTTAGCAGTACAATGCCGCTTCCTTGTATGAGAATGTATTACCTTTTCCTACGAAAATAATTGTAATAACAGTGTGTTTAGATGTGCAATGACATGCACTATGTATGCGTTTATCAAGGTTGGGATTAATTCCCCTTTAATGTCACCAAGGAGTAGATTACCATTTCGACTTTACCGTTACACTCACCTCTACAGCTCAAAAACACTAAATAAATCAGTGTGAGTATAGTTGGGGTACTGAAAGAAACACAGGGAATCTATGCTCCAGTGCAACTCACAGGTTATGTTATCAGTTAACTTACTAGAGGTAAATTTTTCCTGACACAAGTTTCCATCCTCTTGTTTGATCTGAACTCGCACTCGTCCTCTGAACTGTACATCTCTGTTCCATTCCCGTGAATACATCTTGTTCTGGATGGGGAAAGCCAGATGAAAAGCAAATTCATGCTACTCCACATGCGATTACAGAACAGTCACATAAAAGTCCATCCCATAGAAATCCTTCCCTAGAAACATCTTTTAAGCAAGCAAACATTATTACTTTACCACAGATCAATCAGAAATGCGTGAACAAAACCACAAGGAGAATTTTTTTCAATTAGCTATTAAACAGAATCATCAGATTGTTTTGTGAAGAATAAGCAGAACATCAGCCTCAGAAGCTTCTATTACCCCATTTAGCAGAGAAAGCTACCTAACTTATCTATTCGATTCCGCATCCCATAATGCATTGGGCCACTTCTGTGTTTCCCTCGCAATGTATTCTTTTACCTGAATGGGTTGCAAGTCCCCTGCAGAACCTATTCCTAAGACAAACATTCATTCACACTCACACTAGGGGCAATTCTAAGTGGCCAAAAACCTAGTGTACATGTCTTTGAACTGTAGGAGGAAATCACTGCACCCAGAGGAAATTCATGTTAGTATTGGGGTGGGGGAGAAAAATCCACACAGAAACGCCGTCCACCTGAACCCAGGAGCTTCTTGCTGTGAGGCACACATGCTAACCACTATCTTGCCGTGCCGACCCTCCCCAAAAAATGATACATTTTGCAGGATTAATACAGTGTATCAAAATTCCCCCACATTTCAATAGGGTTCAAATACGGATTGAACTAGACTATTCTTTAATTTCATTATTTCTTTTGGGGTAACTCAGGAGTGGATTTGCTAGTGTGTGCTTGGAGTCCTGTCGAAAAGGTCCACCTCTGGTTTAACTTCAGCAAAGCCACCATGCTTCTCCATTGGTATGTGGGTCAGATTTATCCAATCTCTTTCTGACTGTAGATTTCTGACCTTCCGCATTAAAAGTTAAAAGAACTTACAGTAGCTGCAGATGCTCTGAAGAAATTCTGGGGTTCCTAGAGTCTTCTTTTCACAAACTACTTGTATTCAATCTTAATTTCCAGGAGTGGCCAGTCCCGGACAAACTAGCAGTCAATTGATGACATCACATGTAGATTATTTCCATTACAGTAGAATTATTCATTTCATTGGTTGGAGTTTATCAACTTTGTCCGTAGACACAAGTACAAGCTCTAAACCAAGGAGTGGGTACCCAGAATGATAAAACACACAACCGTACCTCAATTATAACATTCACTCCTGCTGCAGTCAGAACATCCTTGATTTCAGCACAGGAAGGGTTTTCCACAGCCTAGGAAAAACGAATTAAAAAAAAAATGTTACGATAAAATAAAATAAAAACCCTGAAAGATCGCATAAATAACACCTGAGGTAAAGCATGACAAGAACCGTTTAAGTACAAATCAGCAGGAGGAATTATTGACCTCTTTGTAAAGATACGTACGAAAGGTTAAAATAAATTCTGTGGTTAAAGAGCTTATTCTCTCAAAATATTATGACCAAAATCTAACCACACAAATCTATTTTTACCAGAACAATATGCTGCACAGAACAAATAACTGAAGCATGCTTTGACTCTTATTTCCGCTGCTCAGGTTAAGTGGTCCTCCGTGACTTCCTGTTTAACTGGGGTATGGAGGTCGTACAGATGTAGCCAGCCAGCTGCAATGAAATCGGTCTGCTACTTCGTGGAGTGGCTGGCTAGCTGCTTAGCCAGTCATAGATGTGACCCTAACCGGCTATGAAAAACACGGCTGGCTATTAGTGGCTAAAGTTAAAAACATGTAAAGGATTTATAATTTGGCTGCATACCCAAAATTGTACATTCTCTAAATAATGCTAAAACAAATCCTGTAATGAATTTATGTAATCATTGCATTTATTGGGGCATTAATTGTGATTTGTGATCTTATATAACCAGACGCACACACAAACATGTAGAAATGTATACACATATTTAAAATTAATAATAGATTTGTTGAAGCTTTTCGAATGACGGTTATAACCGTTTCTAAAAGCATGGACAGATTATAACATCTAGAAATATATTTTTATTCGTACTGTAGGCTGAAATGATAAGTAATACAACCATGTGGAGGCAGCTATTATAAAAGTTAACGTTCAATAGTGATAATACAGGAGAACCAAGTTAGGCTAGCGTAAATAAATGGCCTAGTATTAGGTTTTGCCTGTTAGAGGCGCAATTTAAGAATACGTCATGCGAGGGTCTTGTCCGGTCCTGTGTTTATATCTATGGTCGGCAGCTAAATCAGCCAGTTTATACAGGAAGCGATAATATGCTAAAGGACTTTAATCAGTGGCAGCTGGCTTTTTCTACGAATAAGAGATATCAGCGGCACACAGGTCTATAGATCTTCTGCAATACGCGTCATAACCTGGAAGCGTATGAGAAAACACTGCGCCGGTACCATACTGATTGCCCCGTGGAGTCTGTGAATGTAGAACGTACAGTAAATGTGATGTAATCAGTTGTTCCAACAGCACGGAGGGGAAAGAGACAAGTGTTTTTTCTGTGTCCCTGCAATTATTAAAGCCAGGGCGAGCATGCTGAAGAACTTTCCAGAGCTGATTTGGATGTGAAGATCCGCGTTTGCAGTGACCATTTTATTATAACTGGTGAGTTCACATGTAAAGATAATACACTGAGCCTTGATTTCATAATAATGAGAAAGCTACTCATGAGAAATAATTATATTGAAAGCAGAGCAGTGACTCTGGTGGAAGTTGGGTTGTCGCTAGTTCGGCTGGGTAGAAGCAACGAGTCGAGAGCATGCTGAGTGAAGCCCCAGCTGTTAGTGTGCTTCATTTCTAACGGCACATAATGTGCATTGGTTTCATATATGTATATGAAGTAATATTTTTTCAAGAACATTACAGACTGCTCTGTGTTCAGTCTGCACCCGTTTGCGACACGTCTGGTCAATTCAGTAACACAAAGCTAATTTCAGAAGGTATCTCTGTTGTGCAGCGACGGAAAGACTATGAAAGTAATTAGAGAGCTATTGTGCCAGCCTGAATCCTTTGGCGTTGTAAACTGTTTGTGTGGCCTCCAGTATGGGAACGTGCTGTTGTAACCAGGGGTAACGTCTGGGCACGAGACCGTATTTAAGTAAACCTATACAGCTGACTTCTCTGGTCATGTGATCTTTATAGATTCAGTCATATTGAACATAAAGTTTGTGTCAAAGTAAACAAACATTTAATTTAACACTTACTCTATAACCTGACAAAGTTTCATTCCATCGTATTGATGAATGCTGGTTCAGTAACGTAGCTATGTTGTGTGAAAAACGTGAAATTTCCATGGTGAAAAAGCTAGAAAAGTTAACAGGTGGGCAAGACGGCAGTGAGATGCAAAAACACAAATCCAGAAATCTTGGAGAAAGTTATGTTTAGCACAATTAAGCTAAGAAATAGACTTAAGATTAGCCAAGTGTGATTAGGCAATTAAAATTCACAGTAAACTAGTCACCTGTTTGCATATAGGAGTTTTTACTGCTGCAGTTTGACATTTAACTTCATATTTTATTTTTGTATAATGCACTTCAGCTTGCGTTATATTTAATTTTGCTTTAATGTTCATCGTATCTACTTCTGTCTCTGCCAATCTGTGCAGTCATAGCAGAAGTAATTTCCTCAGGATGTGGCAGCAGTAATGGATGAATCTGGTCTTGTGAAATCTTTAAAATGATAAAAAAAATTCATCATATGACTGATATGTAGCTAACTAAGTTTCCTTAATTAGATGCAGCTGTTAAAACTGTCATTGTTCCAGTCCTTCAGTCAAAAAATAAATTGTTAAAGATGTAACAATGTCGGAAATCTAAGTCAGCATACAGTTAAATGTTCTATGTAATTAAAATTTTTTTATTTTATTTATAGGGTCCACAGTAATTGGCTGACGCAGATGCGGCATCCCAATCGTTGTCGCACTGAATTATTTTTTACTACAGGCAATGACGGTTATAAAAAAAAGTAATTAAATCCTGCACCCAGACTTTGGAGAAATGTCTGTGGGCTTTAAGAGTCTTATGGTTTGGGAACCATTCACAGGTATACACATTTGTTACTTGGTACTCAGGTTTCCTCCCACAGTCCAAAGCCATGTATGTTAGGCTAACTGGCTGTTCCAAACTGATCCTAGGTGTGAGTGTGAATGGTTCTGTGTGTGTGTGTGTGTGTGTGTTGCCCTGCGAAAGTCCGGTGAGCGTTCAAAAATGTACCCCGCCTTCGCCCAGTGATTGCTAAGATGGGCACCAGCCTCCCCACAGCCCTTGAAAGATTAAGCAGTTCAGCAAATGAGTGAGCAGGTATGGCACCCGTTTTAATTTGATTCGGCTTCTCCACTTTACCACTTTCACTGCACCCACATAACATAAAAGTTCTCTAGTGCTACTTTAACTGTAGCACTGACTGTAAAAAGGCATCCAAACAGGTGACAAACATACAACTGATGAAGACCAAATGATGCAGCATCTTAAACACATTAGCCACAGAGATTCTTTCATAGCCTTGCTTTTCTTTTTTTTTTTTTAAACCCATCTTTATCGAGGATGACAATAATTCTGGAGCTGATGCCGTTATCTCTTTGCCTCACCTTCTCAATCGGTATTCTTCGACCCTCCGCTAATGTCTTTTTGCTGTTAATGTAAGCTGGATATAAACACAAGTACCTGTAAGAAGGAGAAACAACTTTGTTCAGAACACTCATATTACATAACTGCATGATCCAGAAACAATCAGTCAGGAAGAGAACTGAAAGAGTTTTTTCTAAGCCAATGAAAGACCCAGGAGTCACTAGATCAGATGGGATGAAGCAAGCAGTAAGTGTTATTTGGTGATCAGTGGAGTTCAACTGAACTTTGTTTTTTTTACAAAAAAATCTCATGGATTATAAGCCATGAGTAAAATAACTGCAACTAATTAAAAATAATTAAAATTCTCCATAACTTAAAAAAAGAAAATGAATTAAAAACGTTATTTTTAAGTATTGTCTGACGAATTGTACACAATAAAAAACTATGGCTCATTTTAAACGTATTATTTGATGTACAAAAGTGAGCATGTGTCCATAATGGCGCTCCATGCAGCCTTAGCTTTACCCCGGAAGAAGGGTAATAAACACACACTGGCGGATGGTAACTTTTGACTTTCATTCACTAATTAAATCGGTAAATGAAGGCAAATGTGTAACATATTCATCAGTTAAGAGACAAACATCTCGATTTTATTTGTTTTAATTATATTTGATTCATTTAATTCGACTGGTGTTTGAACAGGAAAAACTTGATTTTGTCCACCGGAAATAACGCACACACGGGACTGCATGTTGTCCGGCGTTCTAACAATTTACTGTCGACAAACATTAACGTAGAACTGAGAACAAACTTGATCTTAAGCCTTAACCTTAATCTAGCATTAATCCTAAAACTTGAACGCTAATGTTAACTCTGAAGTCTTAACCACAAACATAACATCCAACAGCTACTGTAGTAGCATATGTCAGTAAGTACAACCGGTGTTAGTAACATGCAGTTAGGAAACTAATAATAAACTCACGTACCTTTCTTTATCAGCTGGGTTGTTTGTTAAATAAGCCATCTTTTGTTTTATGAGTTATAAATACTGCTACTGGATAAATGCTCTTTGCGAGACACGTTTACATTTCTGAGAAGCTACCGTCGACCGTAAAAACCAGACGTAGCATACAGTGACGTCACAAGCTACTTATACCTCATCGTTAAAGAAACCGGAAGTGATGTTGTTTCTGTGGTTTTACCCTGCCGTGCCCACAGCGCCTCTACCGGACAGGAGGAGGTATGACGTTCAAAAAAAGCCCTGCATGAGTTTGTAGCTAGCTCGTGAAATGCGATTTATTCGAGATTAGAGTCGACAATAATAATAAAAACAAACTCAAACTTAGGGTAAGTTTGAACGAGACTGTTCTCAGTGCTTACAAATTTGTTGCTGTTTCATTAATATGTGATTATGGCAGCTGACTAACTTAGTTTGTAGCTGTTAGCTAGTATCTAAGCTAACAGCTAGCCTAGCTGTTGTAGTACTGTGAGATTGGATTTTGTTGTGTTTTTTTTTTTTTTTTTTTTTTTTAAAGACTAGTTTAAAAATACATTCCTGAAATTAAACGTATTAAGTAAAATGACCACATTATTTCCTTTTTAATGTTACAGCAGAAATAAAAGGGTTTAAGGCGAGATCTGCACGCTCAGTGGATGGATGGACGTTTGTTTACATTACAAAGGGGACGAATCCAAATCGAATGATTTGGTGTTTATTTCCAAAAAGGCCCTAGAGGACTTCCCACTTCGTGTTTTGCCGGTATTTACGCCTTGGTTTCCTTCTGGAACTGAGAAATGTTGTCCAATCAAACCTAAAAAGGCTTCTCCTGTCATTTTATTTAACCAGCAGAAAAGCTCAGGATTTTTCCCTCAGCAAGAAGAGTTAGTGTTTTCTGAGAATCGGTGTACAGGTGATCCAGAGAAATTTGGGGACACCAGTAAGAGGAAGCTAATATCAATCCCAGCACCTGCTAATGAACACCACAAGGCAGAACTTGAGAATGTGGCGAAGAGATGTAAACGCTCATGGAGTGTCTACACCCCAAAAACCAAAACACCTCAGACGACACAATACATCTCGAGACAGTTCCACAAGACCGTACAGCGATATGGACTCGACCTGCACCAGAGAGCGAAATGGATCATATCGGAGATGAACTGTGAACCACATGGCATCGAGGAGGTTTGGTCCAGGCTCAACCACGCTATTAAGCATGCCAGGCTTCCAACATGCAATGCCAATTATCAGAGAAACCTGTTCCAGATCTGGGTGTACTGTGACATATCGTGGTCTGAATATATTGGGAATTTCTTGCGGGAAAATTTCCAGCTCTCAGGGGAGATCACCTTAGCTGTTCATAAACTAGGAGACATCTTTAAATTGTAAGAATTTAAGAGTCAGAAGTCTGTCTGAGTAATCTGTAATAATCAATCAACATTGTTGTCCTGGTGATGACATCACTTACACATGATCTTCACATATATAAGACAATATAAGAAGTAGTCATTGATTTTGAGAAGAAATGAGTCAGATCAGTGGTTTGTTGTTTCTGTAATGTGTTGATGGGTTGAAAAACAAGCAAGCAAAATAACATATTTTACTTAAATTTTTTTACTCATTTTAAAATTCAGGATTTTATTGCATTGTCTGTCTTCCTATGAATTGTAAAACATTTTTAATAAATCAAATAAGTTTTCTGGATCAGGTCTACCTTGTGACTTTTTGGAAAAGCAAATGCTGCAGTCCAGAGATTGGTGCTGGTGGTGTAGTAGTTAGGGTGCTGGGTTCATGATCGAGGGTCATGGGTTGGAATCCCTGTTAGACCCCCACTGTCCTAAAACCCCTGGACAAGGTCTGAATTACAACTGCTCCTGTCCACCCGGCAGTAAAAATACTGGGAAGGTAACCTGCGATAGCGTCCCATCCAGGAGGAGTTGAACTCCTAGTCACTTCATGCTACAGAAACCAGGAAAACCAGCTGTGATGAGCCACGAGGCTCGGGTGTAAAAAGCCCAACAGACGTACCCTTACAGTGCCGTGAACACCCTAACTATTAATTCTGTTCCTGGGGGATCATAGCTTTGAAACACATAGTTTTTTAAACTTTAAACCATAATCTCTGGAAAAATCAGTAGAAGAATTGGAAAAGGCTCCTATGTTTGCCAAAAAATAATCTGTGCTACTGGTAGAAAATTCTGTGATCAACATTTTTTAGTTCTGTGAGTGCAGGTAAGTATGTGTTTCCTCTCTGGTGAAAAAAACCTCAGTTACTGATTTGGGAAGAAATAATGATTTTATTAACACTTTGACACTTTACAGACTTTACGGACACTTGTCACTTTTGCACACAAACACTTTACAGTCTTTCCACTGCAATA
>JAOUQZ010000030.1:1795456-1810589 GCA_028564935.1 Neosilurus hyrtlii
ATCAAACTGGTAGCCCTTCGTATGACTCAGTACCCATGAAGTAGCTCTCAGTTTCAAAAAGGTTGGTGACGCCTGTTTTGGGGGCTCACTATCACTCGAGACTTTATGGGTTTGAGCCTGGTTTGGGGCTAAATGGCCGAGGTTTCGGGGAGGAAGGGATTTCATAATATCTCTTCCTTCTCTCACACACACACACACAACACTAGGCAATCTCACGGTCATCTGTGAGCTCATGCATACAAGGGGCAGAGAGCCTCTTTTTCTCTGAGTGTGGTACACTGCTTCTGAGTACTCAGGTGTGACAGAAAAAGTGGTCGACTGGCATCACTCAAATAAATACACACATTAATATTATTATTTTTTAAATCACATGATATTTATTGCATGGTATAGAATGACACTACACAGATTTATATACTGAGAAATTAATTATTGGATAAAATAAAATGTAAAAAATTACAGAACCATGGAGAAGATTCCTTTATGGTGAGGTTTGAAGGGGGTGTAACGATGGCTCTATGACTGAATGGAGAGGTTCATTTCAAAACTAGTGCATTCCAAGTTTCATTTGTGGTCAGAGGTTATTAAAGATGACCTCATACTGACCCCATGGTCGCCTGTAAAAGGTCCTTGCCACATCAGCCCCAACCTCCAGCCAATGTAAAAAGTTCGAGATCCACAGCTACGTGCATAACATTCTGTTCCACTTCCATTCATTACAGACCACCAAATTTATCTTAGCACTGCACCGAAAGGAGCCATACCGTGCATCAGACGTGTTTGATGGAAGGAGGTACCTCTTGATCTGTGTTCAAGCATGCGCTGCAATCACATTATTTAACCAATAGGTTAATCTGACTTTAGCAGAGCCAAACATTGTTCAGTGACCTGCCAGCTTGCGGTCACTTTCACATACCGCTTAAAGCCCTCACTCGACACAGGAGGAGGCTGGGAACATTCTCATGTGCAAGACAGGGTGTCATTATAATGACAGGTTTATTATTATACTGAAACGTTTCTAGGATTTGCTGGGAGAGGCCACAAAACATGATTAATTTTTTTACAGTTTTGAAAAAAAAAAAACATTAGAAAAACATACTGTAGTATTTAGCATTACAGTGAGGCCGCATTTCATTTGCCTGCATACGATGGACAGGTAGATGAAACTTGACACACAGAAGAGTGTGTGCTTTTTTCAGTAAGCTGGAGTTGCTCCGGTGCCAAACCCAGAATTATTCATGCTCTGCTATGATACAGTGGCCCATTAATCTGGGACAGCATTTTCAGGCTGATGCATTGAGGGCACGGAGGGCCAGTCAAGTGTCAACCACAAGCAACACTGCCTGTTCAGCCAGAACGTGGCAGCACTGTTTGCATGGACATGATGAACTGCAGTGTCTCCTGTGGTCAACATTACCCTGCATGGGTGAGAAGAACATACTAGATACAACTATGATTTTTTAAACCAATGTATTAGCCCTGATATTCTGCCACTGTAGCCACAATACATGCACTATTATAAGAGCACAGCTTATACTGATACATTGTAGAATGGCCCAATAATTTGCCTGAGTAGATTATGAACCTGATGGGGCAACTTGGCCAAGGATATCATTCTCATTTTAGAAAATCAAGCTCTGTACTCAGATTATTAAATAGTTCTGGTGAGTTTTCTGTTCCTGAGCTGCCTGTCATTGGTGGACACTCACACATCCCAGAGAACTTGACAGCTGTGCCTGGTGGGATGAATATCTCTGACAGGACTAAGCATGCCAGACTAAAATCAGCCCCTGGTCCTCCAGGTTGAGGATTGGCCATGAGGAAAACAACCCCATCTGGTTGCTACAGAAACTGCAGTGAATCTTCCAATATGACAACTAAACCAGATGAAGCTGTATAGACAAGAACCCCATACTCAGCATCCCTCAGTTCACTACCTCGACTCCTCTACAAAACAAACCTGGAAAAAAGGACGATCAGGATGATGAACACAAGGAGGTAAGTTTGCTGGTGGCAAGAAAAGGAGCAAACAGCAATTTACCACCAGCGCCAAAATAATCCACCCTGGTCGTCTATAAAAAAAGGAAATTACAAGTGTAGGGATTTGACAATTATTACAGTCACAGTTAATCCCTCAGATCTATTCGTTAGTAATATTATAGTTAATTGTGAAATTAGGGTGGCATTGTGGGTAGTGGAAGTGGAATGTCTGCCTCACAGCAAGAAGGTCCTGGGTTCGGGTCCTGTGTTCGGGTGTTTCTGTGTGGAGTTGTGCATGTTCTGCCCGTGCTTGCATGGGTTTCCTCTGGAAGACATGTACGTTGGGCTAACAGGCTGTTCTCCATCGCCCCTAGGTGTGTGAATAGTTTGTGTGTGTTGCCCTGTGATGGTCTGGAGAGCTGTGTACCCCACCTTCCTAGTAGTAGTATTAAGCAGTTTTGCAAATGAGTGTGTGAAAAATGATTATATTATTTTGAATCAGTTTTGGTTTAAAATGCATTTTGGATCCTATCCCACAATCCCCTATCACCATAACACATTTTATTAAAAAAAAAAAAAAAAAAAAACAAACAAAAAAAAACAATCCAATAATTTTCTTACAGCCTGTAATTTTCACTTCAAAGGTTTGAGTTCATACCAATCCAGTGTTTTACAAGATAATGGGCGATAGCTTGTCTTGGAGGCATAATAAAACCTGCTTGGTTTCCCTTCACAAGAGCATCTATTACCTGCAAAATTTAGGAAAATTTATGTTAACAGGTTTGACAAATTTATGCAAAGATGCCACTGCAGTAACAGATTTTTAATACTGATCACATGTAGTTTTACACTGTTTACCTGCCCCAAATTCCATTAATGAATCACACAACTGTCTTTTCATGAAGCAGCAAACAACTGATTTCAAACTATGTTTTTTTTTTAATTCATCTCAGTGCCACATTTATATTAATTACATAATAATTACATGGAAAAAACTTCACAAAGATAGGTGCCTATGCAATAAATAAGAGAAAGAGTGTTTTAAATGCCAAAATGTAGCAATGACAAAGCATTAAATTTGCTTAATTTAAAATACACGAGATAGCTGTCTTTCCCACGCTCTCTGCCACCCAGATGACGTGCTCCCACGGGTTGCCAGGTAGAGGACACTGAACACAATGTTCAAGAATTTTTTTTTCTAACCTGTCAGGCAGGTGACACCGAAAGCTCCTTACCCATCTATATAAATCTATTTGATGACACAAAGTAACAAGATATCATTGTGATGGCAACCACGGGGGGCCCCGCTCTGTCTGAAGTACACAAATACTCAAAATATGTAAACCAGAATTTCAAAGACACTGCAGGACCTATACACTGTATTTTACAATCTGTCTGGTCATTTGCTTCAAAGACAAGGGGTGTGTGTGTGAGTGTATGTAAAATTAAATTTTAACCCTTTGACATTTGATTGTGAACTGTGACCTTGGCTCGAGTGACCCAGCTATACCTAATGTTGTATAAAAAAGGCCAACCTTATAAGAAATATGACTTCTGAGTGTACAGACTTTTGTCACGTTTCCCATCCATGGTTACAGCAAAAACCCACCAAGTTCCTTTAGATGACTTAAAGAGCTGAGTTGAATGCACACATTCACACTCTATGTAGTGTACAGATGTAATTTTACTACATAAACCATTAAATACTTAAATTTTAAAGTGTTTTTTTTAAAGTGCTCAGACTGCAGAGATGCATGCTTGGAAAATGGACAATTGAAAACTGATGGTGTTCTGATTGTTGGTCATCACCCCCACCCCGGCACACATGCTTGACAGACAGGTGATATAAACGAACTCATTTATTAGTGAGTGAAAGGCGGTGAACTGAAAACTCAAGTCAGAAGCAGATCCAGGGGTACAAAGGCATCACATATGTGATATTTTATTATAACATGAGCCCTGACAGTCAGCACACCAGCGCTCCATGTGATGGCAAACAAAAACGTGCCAATCAACAACCTCAGCTTTTACATAAAACATAATTTTACATAAAATAAAAACTTAGAATCACATGCACAAAACAAAGAAACATGGGCTGCCATGGCCTAGGGGTTAGAGAAGTGTGTCTGGGACCAAAAGGTTGCTGGTTTGATTTCCAAACCTGCAGAAAAAATGGCTGGCAGTGGGGGAAGTGAGCAGTACCTCCCCTTCCTCCATCTTCATGGCTGAAGTGCTCTTGAGCAAGGCACCTAACCCCCAACTGCTCTTCAGGCACCGCAATGTGGCTCTCAGTGTGTGTATGTCAAAATGTAAATATTTTAAAAAATCAAATAATTATTTTAATAGCTGAGCCCCAATGTGGCACAAGCGGAGCACCATTTATAAGAGAAAGCATCAAAACATCAAGTTGCTTTTGAAACATCAAGATTTGAGTTTATAAATCAAAATTTATAGCGTACGTCCATCCATCCCTCTGTCGAAATGCGCATGCGCGGTCTAGAGAGTTTTGCATGCGTATGTGATGTAGTGACACGTCTAACATAAGTACGTATACCACATACACAGGAAGGAAAAATATTTATTTATGGACAGAGATGAGGCGCTAAATACAAACAACCAGAATAAAATGTGAAGCTTTTTAATGATTAAAGCATCTCCACTCATCACAGTTTATATCTCCAAGAGGGAAAAACATAAGAACATCGTTCTGGGAGAAAGTAAGACGATCGCATAGTTCCCGCATTTTTATTCCCTTCTATAAACAAGTTATTAAAATGAATTCATCCTGATAAACGTAGGATAGGAGGACAAGGTTTGAGAGTTTCCATGAAAAACTTATAAAGCAGAAGAAAACATTTGGGAGCTCCGCTTTTAGGGACTGCCTCAATCTCTATATTAGCATAAAGGAGGTTATTTTCAATTACACATGCTTACTAGAATAAACACTAATATAAAAATGTGGATCTACTCCTAAACCTTTTATCTCCCCACATCCTGTATATATTACATCTGTTTCAGGTCGTCTGACTGTTTCGATGGATGCAACATGCTGTTTGCTTGTCGATTTATCTCATATCTGGCAACCTGGGGTGTTGAAATGGTATTAGGTAAAGTGCAGCAGGGCAGGACGAAAAAAAAACAGAAGTTCCATCTCTGAACGGAAGATGGCCGGCATTCTGACTTTGCATGTTTCCTAATCTCTGATGACTTGATTTGTGGTCATTTCGTAATTTAATACAGTAAATAAATTTCATACAATAAATACTAATTTAATTTAAGACTTTTGCAAAAAGACAGGAAACACTTTAATGTAAATTTTTTGTATGTTTTTGATTTCATTGTAGAATGGTAAAAATAATTTTAATTCAATCAAATAAACAGTTACCTCGTGCCTTGTAAACCAGCGAGCATCTTCAATCTCATTTTCATCGACCGTTATGTCTGTAGACACGGCGACTGCAAAGCAACCAATCATGAGCGATGAGGGCATTGGCCATGGCTGGCAGGAGACATATTGGACAGGGCCAACAGTAACTCCACTCTCTTCTAAAACTTCTCTCCGTACTGCATTTTCAATAGTCTCACCTGTTCCAACAAGCACAGAAACTAATTCATCTACAAGACACTGTAAATATGGAGAACATAAAAGGAAACATAGAGCAAAGCACTGATATACTGGTTTTGTACATAATTACACTTTTAAAAGAGGGTTCCTTATGGTTCTCTGTATGTTTCTGGTACTAGCTTTCAGGACAGGTTGGACTTGGAATCCCCTGAGAACTTTTAGTATTCTGAGTGCACCTTTATCAATTAGGAGTTTTTTTAGGCGGGAGGCGGAATACACCATAAATGGGATATCACTCCATTGCAAAGTGTAATGCCCATTAGGGGTGCCGGAAAAAAATTCGATTCACGTCTGAATCGCAATTCTTATTTATTAGCATTATGAATCGATTCAAATTTTCAAGAATAGATTTTTAAGATCACGTTTTTTTTTAACATTTCCAACCTTACTCACAGCGCGTACTGTTTGTCCACACACGGCCTCCATCGTCACTTGTTCCAGTAAGTGGCGGGTACAGAACTAGCGTGTTTCCCCGATAATAAGACCCTTTCTTCTGCAGAACGGTCCAAAATAAGCCCTACCCCGAAAATAAGACCTAGCTAAATCCATATTTTTTTCGCACCCTCCCCTCATTTTCTGTGAACACACGCGCGCCAGCACCATTTACAGCAGCGCCGCGGAGAAGAGACAGAAAAAGAGGAAGTTAAAAAAAATAAACCCCGGTAAGTAAAGTATTGTAAAGCAGGACTGAGGGGCATGATGGGGTTAAAAGCAGGACTGGGGGAGCATAACGCTCATCATTTTATTTACCGGTATTATCTTCTATCTTCTGCCTATTATCTAGGCAGTTTTGTGTTCACACTCACCTGTTTATTGAAATTGCTGTTAATGTTAATTAAAATAAGACCCACCCCCAAAATAAGCCCTATGGTGTTTTTTGAACCGAAAAAAAACCCCCAATAAGACAATAAGTGTTATCATCATTTTAGCCTAGCTTTGACATGGATGAGGAAAAAGAAATACAGCCAGCGCCGTCTTTACTGAAGGAAAATGCTGCACTCCTGATTTTCCGGGTAAGAAGGAGCTTGACATGACACGCCGTGTGCAAAATGTGCAAAATAAAAGTCAAATATTTCGGGAACACTTCACACCCCCCGAGTCCACATCTTACACCATCACCCGGAGCTAAAAGAACCAGAGCAGCAGCACGACCAACTCCTGACCAACGCACACTCCATCACTTCACTAAACTCCCAAGCGACTCTGAACCAGCAAAGCGGATCAGTACATCTACAGAACCAGCTGTGTAGTAATATCATTTCTTTCTTTCTTATAGGAGAGTTGTTCCTTATAGAAGAATGTAGTTACTCGTGAAATCGGCTCCCTTTGTTTGTAACGGGTTATGAATCAAACATCGGTTTGAATCAAGAATCGATTCTGAATCGAATTGAATCATGAGTTGTTGTTCGATTCACATCCCTAATGCTCATACAATCATACACACTAGGGCTGGGTGATAGGGGAAAATGTCTTAATCAGATTTTTTTTCCATATCCGTCCCGTTGTACTCCTTATTAAAATGTGAGGATATCATAAAGTTAATTTCGGTTTACAATGAGGCTTATTAATATTTAATAATATTGATACTGGGGCGGTACAGTGGTGTAGTGATTAGCAAATTAATCTGACAACATGAAAGTCCTTGGTTTGAGTCTCAGGCTCTGCATTTTGCATGTTCTCCCCGTAACTCTGGGTGAAGGCGGGCTACACCCTGGACTGCTCGCCAATCCATTGCAGGGAGAATACCCTCACACACGCACTCACACACACAACCATTTACATGGAGTTAACATGTTCTCATCGTGCCTGTCTGGGTTTTCTCCAGACACTCCGGTTTCCTTCCACAATCCAAAGACATGCACATTAGGCTACGTGGCTGTTCCAAATCGCCTCCAGGTGTGAGTGTGAGTATGAATGACTGGGTGTAGTGTCCACGGTGTACCCTACCTTCACTCAGAGTAAGTAGAGATAGGCTCCAGCCTCCCCGCGACCCTAGCAGGATTAAGCAGTTCAGCAAATGAGTGAGTGAGTATGTGAGGGTATACGAGATAGTAGATTAGATAATCAAAACACACAATTGAGTGGTTCGGCAAATGAATGAATGAATATCACTATTTATTACATGCTGCCATATAATAAGGAGAATCATGATAATGTCTGAAGGTAGGACTGAGCGATGTGAGCTAAAAATAATATTTTTCATTTCTTAAAGTGTACGGGTATCAGCCATCCTTACAGCATAATTTGTGTACATGTGATACTTTTAAGTAATACAGGCACTTATTTTAACATAAATTACCATAAAAGCATATAACTGGGTGATTTTATCCCGTGGATTACCACCGGTGTGCTAAACTAAGGCCGTTAGCAGCTTAGCAGTTGTTTTTCCCCAGAAGTGACGTCAACGTTTTGGACGGGGTTGACGTCTCTTGTGGTGACAGTGAGACATCTCATTCTAGTGAGTCTGAGGACGAGGAAACTGCCAGAGATGAGTGTGACGGTAAATCCAAAATGGCTCACACAGCTAAAGTTTTGCCGACATGAACAAAAAAAATTTTCCACGATTTCTGCATTTGTTGTTTGCGCAGCTTAGCGCTGCACCATAATGTGCTAACCTTCACGGGTCAGTGATGCAGCCCAGCCAATCCAATGAGTTTGCATCACTACCAGGCTGGAACAGCCAATCAAAAATGCAACATGTCTCTGAGAAAACATAGAGTTGTAACACTCGCGCGCTCTTTGAAAACGGGCAAGCACTGATGTTGCCGTAAGGAACCGCTGAAGTTATACCTGATCGTTTTAAACAGGTACACTTTAAAGAAAGGTGATATTTCTGCAAAATCATGATATTCAGTTTTCTGATTATATGGATGATTATATCACGATACAGTAATTTAATGATATATTGCCCAGCCATAAAACGGGCCTCACTCAGTGGCAGTTCTGGTGACGGTCCAGTACACTGCCAAAATATGACAGCAGTGTGACAAAACAGCATCACGCAGGGGCGGGTTTGAAGGCGGTTCAACGTGGTTTAAAATGACGGTGTTGTGGCAAAATAACTGTGTGCAGTAAGTAGGGGAAGAGGTGTAACGAGGTTGTATTGAACGCGGATCATAAAGGTTGCGAAAGGTGACAACATGGCAGCTACACGACGATACACGTTTTATGAAGCGCCGTGAAATTTCACGTTTGAAAGTTTTTTGTGACGATGACAGTACCAAGATAATGTCACTGCAGTCCAACACAGCTTGGAACCGCGCTGCACCGCCGTCAGAACCGTCCCGTGTGAGGCCTGCATTTAATACACACCTTTAACTACATGCATGTGTTCTAGAAGGTGGGAGAAAACCAACACAGACATGGGGAGAGCACACGTACGTTTCCTCAAACTTATAACCTTCAAGTACGTTTTTTTTTTGTTCTCCTTCTCCAAAAAATATTAAAAGAAAACTAATAATATTTCCTCTCCCACACTTTTATAAGGATCAGTTGCTTTGTGTTGGGAGTTTTTTGTTTACCTGGTTCAATAAACCCAGCAAGACATGAAAACATTCCTGAAGGAAATGACTTCTTTCTTCCTAGTAAGCACTGATTGCCGTCTGGGTGAAGGACCAGCATGATCACCACAGGATCTGTCATATGAGAAGCCCATAAATCAATTAGATTCAATTAAATCCACTGGTGAATCCTGATTTCTGACAGAAACAGCTGGGTGTTTATTTACCAACTCTGGGGTAACAGGTGTTGTGGATTCCCTGAAGGCTCCTGCAGCCCTCTGTCATGCAGGTTCTTTTATATCCTCCTTCCTCCACTTTGGTTTGACCACCACAGGTTGGGCAGAAACTGTACCGGCTGTGCCACGCAAGAACAGACCTGGCTTGTGCAACAATACCTGTCGATATAAAAAAATGCATTCTGCATGGACTAAAAGAGCAAACTGGGTAAAATCTGTAATAATAATTTTATTGAGACGTCACTATGTCACTACGTCACAAGATGTTCTATTGGATTATCTGTAAACATCTTATATAAAAAGATACGCTGTCCCACCTGCTTCATCTTCATTTAGCTTTAGGAGCCTCGGCATTGGCCCGGTGAGGAAGAAGCTGTTTGAAGCTGTGACCTTAAGACTTTCGATGGGATTCTTCTTAGTATTTAGAGCGAACCATGCGATCAGTCCGTCCTCCTTCGACCCTGGTGAAGGTGAACCGTCCTGCTTTTCAACTCCCAGGAAAATCGCCAGGGTGTCACTTTTTTCGAGCACCTCTTTCACGGAGTCCTTTCCAAACCTGTAGAGTTTTAACTGGGGTTCATTCTTTTCCTCCGGCTCCGTCGTCACAAAAGGGTCCAAGTTATGAAACATAATGAACACTGTTTGAGGGGAAGCCTGTTTATCTGAAAGCCATTCTGAGTCAGTCCTTTTATCACTCATTCTGTTGAGATATTCTTTACTGAAGTAAGTTTCACTCTCTATCGCTGTACTGCTTGTTAGGATTCCATGATGTGTGACGTCTCCGGTGCTTGCTAAGAAACGAGCAATGTGTCTGTGTCCCCAGAACTTTGCGATGTCATGAGCAGTTTGTCCTGATTTATTCACCAGGTCTTTATTACACCTGTTCACAAGAAAAGTTTTACTCAAGAACATCTACACTTTATTAATTTAAAGGAATTATATCAAACCAAACAGTTTAAAATACAATTTATTTAGTTTATTATATTCAAACACAAATAGAGAGAGAGAAAGAGAGAGAGAGAGAGAGAGAATAAACAGAAGGTGAGGTTTTAGGCATTGTTTATCATCTCAATAAAGTCTCTCGAGTAATGCTAAGGCTACACTACTTTCTTGCCACTAACCCAACCTTACATACATCATATACATCTTTGCTCATAAAACACACATTCTTCTTTGAAAAGTAAGGAAAAACAAGTAATTAACTCAGCACCCGAGGCGACACTGTACTGTGAAAAGTCAAACGTGATTCACATGTATGTGATGGTAAATACTGAAGTAATCTGCATATGAATGAACTGCGGAACACACTATTCATTCCTATAAATGAGTGCATGCTTGTCTGATGAATGTAAACGTTATGTAGTATTATGTGCAGATGTGCCTAGTTTTCATTTTTACAGAAGTTCACTACTTGATATTTGATTTGTTCATTTAGTATCGGTATACTGTTATTATTGCCATTATCTTGCTTTATATGATGAATTTATATCCTATTCTTGTGCACTCACACTGTAAACTATCAAGCAAACTTGAGCAGATTGCAACTTCAAAAAAATGTAAGAAAAAAAACACCTGATAATGACAATATACATATGTTGATGTGTAACAGGAGAGATTGGAAGTCATGCATTTCCTTTCATTTCATAGCAAACAAACATTTTCAACAAACAATTCCACAAAATAAAGTCAGACATGACCTGCACTGAATGCTGACTTCATTTTATTGCCATATAATGTTGCTGAGCCTCGACCTGACCAGATACAACAACAATGCCTTGGCAATTACATGCTATAACATGCATGATGGACCAGTACAAGCTCCGCTTTACAGCAGAGGCTGCACCAATCCACGTGCCAATCTCTCGCTCCATCCTTCCCTCACTCGTGAACAAGACCCCTCCACTTGGGGCAGGACCTCATTTCAGACCCGGAGGGGGCATTCCACACTTTTCGGGCTGAGAACCATGGCCTCGGACTTGGAGGTGCTGATTCTCATCCTCGTTGCTTCACACTCAGCTGCGAATCACTCCAGCGAGAGCTGAAGGTTCTGCTAGATGAAGCCAAAAGGACAAAATTATTTACAAAAAGCTAGAGGACATCCTATGGCAACCAAACCAGAACCCCTCAACACCTTGACTGCGCCTAGAAATTCTGTCCATAAAAATTATGAACAGTGACAAAGGGCAGCCTTGGCGGAGTCCAACCCCCACTGGAAACAAATTCAACATGTTGCTACCAATGCAGACCAAGCTCTGGCTCCGGCAATACAGAGACAGAACGGCCGGTAGCAACGGGTCTGGTATACCATAGCCCGCCCCACAAGATAGTCCGAGGGACACGGCCGAAAGCCTTCTCCAAGTCTACAAAGCACATGTTGACAGGCTGGACAAACTCCCATGCCCCCTCCAGGATCCTGTAGAGTGTGTATAGCCGGTCAAGAGTGCTGCGGCCGGGACAAAAACCACATTGTTCCTCCTGAATCCGGCCTATCGGCCGGATCCTTCTCTCCAGTACTCCTGAATAGACTTTACCGGGTAGGCTGAGGGGTGTGATTCCACGATAGTTGGAACACACCCTTCAGTTCCCTTTTTTGAAAAGGGGAACTTCCACCCCGGTTTGCCAATCCAGAGGTACGACCCCCGATGACCACATTATGTTGTAGAGACGTGTCAACCAAATCAGTCCTACCACATCCAAAGCCTTGAGGTATCTATGTCCGGTTTCGTCCACCCTCGGAGCCTGGCCACCGAGGAGCTTTTTAACTACCTTGGCGACTTTAGCCCCAGTGATAGGCAGACCTCCCTCTGAACCCCCAGGCTCTTCCACTTTGAGGTCCTCGAAGGATTCCTTCCACCTCCCGACAACATCCCCAGGTGAGGTGAGCAGCTCCCCACGTTTGTGGAGTACCGCTTCCCCCTCCTGAGGTGCCGGATGGTGGTCCACAAACCCGCGTCTGGGCAAGGGAAACTGCGTCCTTGAAATTATGCTCATAGAGGTCTTGTGAACCGCGTCACCTAGAACCTGTTTGACTTGGGTGACCCTATCAGGGGCCTAATGCCCACGGCAACAGATCTCCCAGGGACACGCAAACCCCTCCACCACGATAAGGTGGCGATTCAAGGAGGGGCAAATATTGATTTGTTTTATTTGTTTGTTTGTTGTGCTTTATACATTTTTCAATGTAGAAACATTACATTTATGTAAATATAAGGCGCACACACACACACATATATAATATATATACATACATACCTACATAAATCCACACACTTACCCATTTAACAGTAATGATTTTACCACATCAAAGTGTCCGTTTCTCGCAGCCATCATTAATGCTGTCCATCCTTGTCTCCCACTTTCATTGAGAAGTTGACTGGAGTGAGAAATCATAGTGGAAACTTGGGCCAGGTCTCCCCTGGAAGCATAATCCAGGAACTGTTCAACCATCTCATCCTTAGCACTCATCTCAACACTTGTCATGTCTTAAGTGTGGAAAAGAAGAACAATACAAATCACTGTAACTATATATATATATATATATATATATATATATATATATATATATTTAATAGATAAGTTCATGTTTGCTGAAGTAGGAAAGTTTTACACCTATTTAATTAAAGGAGGAAAGAGTTGAAAGGTATTAAACACTTACTGTTTAGTATCAGGTGGAAGAGAAAGCTCGGTTAGCAGAAACAGGCTAGCTAGGCTCAGTGGGTCTTGGGTGTAAAATTAAACTGATCCCAAAAAGTGCAGAGAAAGGACTTTATGACTGCAGGCGTGGGTTAAGAGTAAATAATTACCACTTCTCTCCCTGCTACCTACAGGGCACTGCAGCTTGTTTACCCTTAAGGTTCCACCTGTTTACTGTTTGAACTCTAACCTCTGGTTGGTTAAATAATGTCGGAAATGTTAAGCAGATATTCCACACAATGCTCTACACGAACCCAACTTGGCAAAGCTTCCCCAAATAGTACACTATCCAGTAATAGAACATGTTTTGACATAATACTCAGGGTCGACCGTCGCGTGTTGGTGACGTAAACTGACGTGGCACATACGTTCGCTGCACGGCTCAATCAGTTGAAGCCAGCGGCCGCCATATTGGTACTCTAGGCAGGTGCGTTCACGGCGTTGCCAGTACGCTGCTTAAAAACACATTTTTGTCTATTTTTAGGCAATATCTAGAATAAAATATGAATTAGATTTTGCAGATGTTTCTTTTATATCGTAATACATTTGCTAAATGTAATTCTATAATTCATTTTTGAAAATATAATTAAAAATGTAATAAAAATAAAGGATAATGAATGTGTGCTTATTGTTTGTCTACTCTCTTTGGATGGGTGAAACACACAAGTTTCCACTGCAGGATGAATACTGTATATCAAAAAAACAAAGAAATAAGTTTTCATGAACAAACAGCAAGATTTTAATTTTATTAACTACTTTCACACACCATCCGGTACTCAGATTTTGTTGGAGTTATGCCGATTTCTGCACATTAATTCCTAATAAAATTTGCTGCAGTTGAGTTGCATAATCATATTTAATATTAATGCCATGATTTTAACATGAGATTAACCTGAAGTCATGTGGTGCTCCAGGTTTATATTGGGTAGGTAGGGAGTACCAATATGGCGACCGCGCGGCTTCAATGTCGTGTGTTTGTAACCTATCGTACACGCCTCCAGTTGTACATAAAGGTGAGTGCTTGGATCAAACCCAGGGAGTTTCATTCTTATTTTATTTTGTCTATCTCCCTATTTATTATTATTATTATTATTAATAATCATATGAATTTACTCAATAGTTCTACATGTTATATTTTGGTTGTTTTTTCAGGGCTGTATGATACACCTTATAACCTCTAAGTAAACTTACTCAGCGCGTAATAAAGTTTTTAATTTGTCAATATTTAAATGACGTCATAACCCTGCGACATGCAGTTGCGCAACCTATAATGAGATACTGAGAATTCTCATCAACCTAAGAGGCAGGTGAAATCTGAACTACATTTAAATCAATTGTACCAAAAGTAGCACGTGTTAAAGAGCTCGGTGGTTCAGAAGAGTTACTGAACCGTCTCAAAAGACCTTAAAGTCATGTTGTCTGGTTTGATTTGATTTATTTTAACAAATACGGTATAAAGATGGGGGGGGGGGGGTAAACACAAGAAAGTCAAACGACGTATTTACACTGTGGTCCTTAGAAATAAAAAAGTTGGGGTAAAAACAGACCCAATCAGAGGGGCACAAAGGTACCTCCGTCAGACACACATGGTGACAAGTGCAATAATTAACCTGAAATATCTGCCTGGTTTTATAACTCAGTACTAATATGTAATGAAATGTCTCCCCCTAGTGGACGTCATATGAACTCTCACTAATTTGCCAAACCGCTTAAACCTATTAGGGTTTCATGGAGGCTGGAGCTTATCATAGCCGAATCTGGGTGAAGGCGGGGTACACCTTGAACAGCTCGCCAATCCGTTGCTAGGAGAACACAAACACACACACACAAAACCATTTACATGGAGGTTTGCATGTCCTCCCTGTGGTTGCGTGGGTTTCCTCCCACAGTCCAAAGCCACGCACATTATTCAGTTCAAGTCAGTTTTATTTGTATAGTGCTTTTTACAATTGACATTGTCACAAAGCAGCTTCACATAGTAAGATTAAATTAGGGAGGTTTTCTACAACCCCTACACATCCCTAAGCCCGTGGCGACAGTGGCAAGGAAAAACTCCCTCAGTTGACACGAGGAAGAAACCTTGAGAGGAACCAGGCTCA
>JAOUQZ010000030.1:1847454-1858526 GCA_028564935.1 Neosilurus hyrtlii
GTTACACAAATACACATCACCTGATATGCATTAAATCCAATAAGCATTCAAGTTTATACAGCTTGGAGTTGGAAATTGTGGATAAAATGTATGTATATATATATATATATATATGGCACAGTGGTCTAGTGGTTAGCACATCTGCCTCACAGCAAAAGGTCCTGGGTCTGAGTTCCAGCCTCGGGCGGATCTGTGTGGAGTTTGCATGTTCTTATGTGTGTTTCCTCCGGGTACTCCAGTTTCCTCCCACAGTCCAAAGGCATGCACATTAGGCTCATTAAATGTTTCAGATTGCCCCGAGTTGCCTTCCAAATTGATTGTGAATGGTTGTGAGCATTTGTTGGCCTTCGATGGTCTTGCAAGCTGTTCAGGTTGTACCATGCCTTCAGGTTCCCTCAGGGTACTTCGGTTTCCTCCTGAAGTCCAAAGACACGCACATTAGGTTAATTAGCTATTCGAAATTGCCGCAGGTGTAAAAATGTACCCTGTCTTTGCCGTGTTGGCATAGTTGGGGTCGCGGGGAGACTGAAGCCTATCTCAGTCGACAGTAGGCGAAGGCGGAGTCCACCTTGAACAGCTCATAGGACCATTTCAAGGCCAACACACACACAACCATTCACACTTGGAATAACATTTAATCAGAAACACTAGAACACTACTGACATTGGGTAAACAGCTGGATCAGATGTGCCAAGAAACGTGACATGTGGCTGTTTAGCATGAAACAATAACGAGTCATTAATAGCCCAGGTAATACCCTCCCATCCTGTTGATTTAGGACTCATCACCCTATCTGTCAGATATTCTATATGGAGAATGTCAGTCAGTTCCTCCGCTTGGCAGAGTAGTAAGACAAACGGGGTTGATGCGTACGACAGCGGCGATGATTGGGAGATCGGACTGGGCGATCTGATCATCGACCTGGAAGCCGATTTGGAAAAGGATCGCCGAAAATCAGAGATGAGTCGCATTCTGACAGTTAAGAGCCCCGCGGACGAGCTGCCGTTCGGTGTTGCGGCGGAAAGCGCCAGCGCCGCGTTCGATGGCCTCCCGAGTCCCGCCGCCGGGTTCTGCACCGAGGTGAGGAGATTCAAAGAGAAGCGGCGCAATTCCTGCACGAGCGACGGCAGCGGCGACAAATTACCGTCGCTCGAGCCGCCGCCGCCGCCGCCGCCGCGTACGGTCCCCAAAGTGTGCATCACCAAGCGGCGTGAAGCTCAAGGACGCCCCGGAGAGGCTTTCGAAATGAATCCGAGTGATGTAAGCACTCCATGCGCCAAAGGCAAAGAGGGCAAGAGAGGAAAACATCAAGGCAAAGGAGTTAAAAGGGAGAAGGAGTGCGCGCGGACGCGTAAAGAGAAGCACGGCGAGCCTTTCGAATTCGAGAATGCTCGTGCGTTCGGGAGGAACGAGGAGAGCGCGTGCTATTGTGCAAACGGGGGAACGGCGGCGGTCATGGACAGGGACGGGATGGACGCAAAGGGGATAAGGGCTGGTGCTTTTGTTGTGGAGGAGGATGGAGGGAGCTGCGAGAGGGAGCCCAGCCACAGAACGGTAAGGCAGCCGGTGATCCCGGCCAGGATGCTTTCTCTGCGCCAGGCTCCGCACGGCCAACATGAATGGCGTCCGTTTGTTGATAATCATAGGCAAAAATGTTCCAGTCTGTCACTTGTGATCCCAGGCTGATGGGTAGTGCAATCAATAAAACAATCACACAGAGGCTGCGGCCAAATATGTAACCATTACATCATAATACAATAATAACATCCGTCATGAGCAGGGGGGTGAGGGGTAGGGGTGGAGGGGGCAACAACAGATGCTGTTTATTTAACTGGATGTAAAGGTGTGTGTGTGTGTGTGTGTGTGTGTGTGTGTGTGTGTGTGTGTGTGTGTGTGTGTGTGTGAACTGAGATAAAGCACCTTTCCTGAGCAAACAAAATTTATGTTTGCTAACCAAACAGTGCTGTGGTCTTTTATTAATCATCTTCCATATTTAGTGAAATGTTGGGTATAGAACACAAACCCTCCTTTATTCCACAAAACACATAAACACATCACTTCTAGGTATTCAGTTGTTGTCAGCCATTTCCTCTGTATTTTATTAGACACCCCTTTTGATTTTTTTTTTCTTTTTTCATGGCTGTTGCTATTGGAGACCTGAGCAGCATCACTCCTTCCTATTTGGACAATAGCACAGTGTGTGTGTGTGTGTGTGTGTGTGTGTGTGTGTGTGTGTGTGTGTGTTTGATGTGATTTCATATGCTGTTTACTGTTTTAATATAGAGAGGCGTGAGACATCCCTCCCCACCACCAAAACCACCACCACCACCACCACCGCCCATTGCTTTTTATTGTCCCTATAAGTCTACTGTTCTGATATTTGTCTTGTTTTTTATTAAATTAAATCATTTTACACTCACATAAGCTACATTTTAAGGCATAGTATAAGGAAAGATTTTAGTTAAGCATGATGCAATATCTGCTGTGTACCTGTGCTTTTCACTTTCTATTAGTTAAGTATAAAAACCAGGTCAGTGGGGACCAATACACAAGAGGCTGGAGGAGCTGTTGAGTCCAACTACATGGAGCCATGTCAACCAGGAACAAGCGTAAATCTGGAAGGGATTGTGTGGCATGAAACCGAGGAGGGTAAGGACAAGTACCTGAGTTACAGATAATGCTGCATTATTTTAAAGAGAGTTTATGAAGAGATAAAATAAAAATAATTCGTCTTTTGTTTTTTCTGTTTTTTTGTGACACAGTTAGAGACTATGCCATAGCAGAGTTGAATGTAAAATATATTTCCTACTTCATGATCTAGGTGGAAATAAAATTATATGGAAAATTTATTCCTATTGTGGATCTGTGACCAAAATATAAAGGGCCAAAGGATTCATATTGCCGTGATCCATGAGCACCACTGGGCTGGATTTCCAAAGCAGCTGGGAGACTGAATCAGCTCCTAAAGCCTTTAAGCAATCCAGAGCAGTGGAGACACTGGTTGCATATTGATTAAGCAAATTAAAATTTTAAAACACCAGCTTCAGAACTCTGACTGAAATCAATCACACACTGAATCCACACTACAAAAAAAAAAATCCCTTATATGTCAAAATATGAAGAAAATATCAGGTTATGATAAGATATGGAAAGTTACAGCAGTGTAGGGTTAAATTAATATTTTGGAGTTTTTTGTCCATGCTATTATTATGTGGTCGATTTTAAAGAGAATGTACCCTTAAGGCATATTATCATGACACATTATTATGCAGATCTGTTTACATTTTTGAACATTGATGTAAGGTAATTATGACTCATAGCCGGTTATTATTTGTGTCTGATCTTTTGACTGTAGGGGTGCTTGTTGTGAATGTGACATGGAGAAAAAGGACCTATGTTGGAACTCTTTTAGATTGTACAAGGCATGACTGGGCTCCTCCTCGGTAACACTTTAATATATATAATCGAGCAGATGAAGTCTCTGATATAATGCTCTTACTTCCTAGGTTAAAGTTAAACAAAGACATTATTATAGACGATTTCAATCATTAATGCAGATATTCTCATGTCTCATTTCATTCGCTAGGTTTTGCGAGTCTCCGATGAGCGATTCTGAAATGACATGTGGGCGTGGACGTGGTAAAAGGATGAGATTGGCGGCGTCCGATCAACCTGTGACAGATCCTGGTTTCTCCAAGATAAGAGGGCTGACGCATAAGAGACGTGGTGTGGGCATAGGCAACAAAGGGAGACGAGGAAGTCTAAACTTTAGTAGCTGCAGGACCCCTGCGTACTTTTCAGTAGAGGACATTAAGTCAAGCTCTCTTATGTGTGGCAAAAGGATAAGCAAAGCTCCCCCTGATCTAGATTTGACCCTAGTATCTGAGGACATTAGGAACGGAAATGGGAAAAGAATCCGCACCAAATCTAGGAGTGCTCCATCTACACCACAGGGAAAATCTGATCCAGTGTTTTTAGACCAGGTTTGTGCCTCACCGATGCTAATTGACTGTCCACACCCTAACTGCAACAAAAAATACAAACATATTAACGGACTTCGCTATCACCAATCGCATGCACACTTGGACAGCAACAGCAAACAAGAGTTTGAGGCAGAGAGCGAGGACCGGCTCTCTGATTATGATGAATCGCTCAGCACCGTGCCCCTTGACTCCAATGAGAATGTTGATATTATTTCCAAGAAGCCACGAACCATGTATAAGCTGAATCCTGCTGGATCTTTAAAGAACAGAAAGCTGTTACTCACCAGTGATCACAGTCCCACAGCAAACTCCAAGCAACGAAGGAGCGTGATAGGCAAAGAGGGACCCACTGATGACTTAAACAACTTGCCACTTATTTCAAACATGTCTGTAGTCCTTGAGAACTGCCTCATTACAGACCGTAGCTCATCTATAGAGATGCCCAAACTTGAAGCTGAGGGTGTCATCGATAAGAGGGACGTTAAAAAGGAAAATGAAGTTGCCGAAAGGTGTTCAGCCAAAACCAGGACCAACAGGTTTATTGTCACAACCCCTGCACCGCCAAAGCTTATCGCTATACCTTCATTTCCCAGTAAAGTCACAGACGGCTCCCTTTATCAACCTTCACCATCGGTTTCTCTCACAAAGACTAAGAATCTTTCATTAAAACCCATCAAGCCAAAATTGGATATTGTTGCACAGGTTAACATGGCAAATGCAGCCATAGTGGTAAGCAAAGAAAGCAGGAGAAAGGAGAAGCACAGGCTGAAAGATAGAAATTATAAAGACTCAAGAAGTCCAAAAGCAGAGCCTGCTTTCATAAAGTCAGATGACATGAAAAGTATTGGGAAGGACTTGCCGGTTAGCTTGTTAAAAGAGCATCTGAGCAAGCAGGATGTTGTTAATGGCCTTAGTGAAACTCAAGAAAGTAGAATGGCAAGCATCAGAGCTGAAGCTGACAAGGTGTACACTTTTACCGACAACGCACCCAGTCCGTCTATCGGGAGCTCCGCAAGAATGGACTCGGGCACCCTTTCAAACTGTGACAGCAGCACGACCAAGACCAACAGTCCAGCATACTCGGACATATCCGACGTGGCAGAGGACGGTGGATTAAATTCTAGATCAAGGAGAAACTCAGCTCCAGATTCCAATCTGAATGGTGCCATCAACCCCAAGATTCCAATGACTTCCGGCCCCGCCGCTCTGGGAAAAGAACCTCAGACATCAACTCACAGTCATGGATATGAATCTTACAGTCTTCCAGGCTACATGCACTCTGGACAAGGAAGCTCAACCGCTTTCCTAAAGGTTTCAACACCTTATGCTAGAACGAAGGAGGATGTTCGAGACTTAAGTGAGGATCTGAAAACCTCCGACTCAAGTGCTGAAACCAGCTCGCAGTCCCAGCTTCAAATGGCTATGACGCAAACCCAGACTGCTTTAGCTCAGTCCTTGTACTATGGACAGTACGCTCGTAATGCGCCAATAGACCAGAAGGTTCTGATAGTTCCGAACAATCATAGGCAGCAGAATGAGACATGCTGTGATGACGTGCAATGCAGCAAGCATAGCAGAGTCCAAGCTCGACGTGGACCCGAACAGAAAGAGCGAACGAAAGAGGACGCGAAACAGATGATCACATCATCTGTAGCTGTTCATAAGGGAGCAAACTCGGTTAAAATCAGCTGTGCAAAACCTGGTTTCATCTATGTAGAGTTGGACAAACAGTTATCTCTTCAGCAGTCCCAGGCCAAGTCTTCTGGTATGTCAGTAACAAAGGACCAGGGACTTAACAAGGAGTCGGAAGACTTCAGCCCAGAATGTCAAAATGCAAAAACAAATGTGGATGCAAATGTAACATATCTAAATGTAAGTCGCTGACATTACTAAACATTTTCAGGGGGAAAAATGTGCTTGTAAACCATTTTTAGAAATGTCTTTGAATAGGTATAAAATATTATAGATGTAAAATTTGTGTATGATGTAAAAGGTATAATAATAATGTGCGCTGAGGAGCCTAAGTGGTGTTATCATAGCGTTACCCCTTTATCCTTAATTCTGAACAGTCACTTCTGTTGTATGACAATGGACTTGGGTAGATGTTTGCTTGAGTTAGTTGTAAAACTCTAAACTGTTTGACGGTAGATGTTCCTCTGGGTTTAGGCTTCAGAATCACAGTCCTGGAGCCACTCATTTCAGTCCAAATATGTGAAGCAGCAAAATCAAGAAGTAAACAAGGTCTCTCAGGAAATAGGCCCAGACAAGGGGAAAGACTGGCATGTGCCTCCTGAGCCACAGCCCAGACTGGAGGCTGAGCTTCAGAATGTCCATTGTGAGACACCTTCCGAAGAGATCGATGAGAGTACCAGAGCAGAGGTGGAAAAGACCCCTAGCGAACCCTTGGAAAACCCGCAGAGCACAAGAGTGGCTGTGTCGTCGTCTCAACAATCGTACATACAGTACCAGCACTCTTACCCATACCTACATCTGTGTGAGACAAATAACACATCATTCAGTGTGATGTCACCAGCAATGGTGCACAATTATCCAGGTAATGTTGGACGGGTTTATCAAAGATTTGGCTATACACGTGGCTTTTATTCTTAATGGCAATCATCCAGTAGTTTATTCTTCCTAGGTTTCCATTACTCAATGTATGGGAAGACACCCGAGAGGGAGGATTTGAGTGGGATGCAGCACAGCAAGGCAGTTTCTGATTCTACAGACCTTGAGCTGCTGCCCCATCACAGCCATCCATACCATGGAAAATGTCCTGTGGTCAGTGTCTTCTCAAAGTTCCTAATCGTACACTGTTCTGTTGATTGAACTGAGATTTCATCCAGAGTTTTCTTCTTCTTCTTCTTCTTCTTCTTCTTCCTTCAGCCTGGGGAGCCAGGAAGTACTGACCAGGAGGACAGGGACACAGAGCGCGAGAGAGAAACCGTTCCATTTTCTCACCACCTTCACACACATCATCACACTCATCTGGGCATGAGCTACTCTCTTGTGTCTGGGCAGTATGACCAATTTCAAGGAGAAAAGAAAAGCTAAACACTCCTCGGCACCAGTTTATATTTATAAAAAGCATAAAAGCTGGTGGCTAGGTGTGAAAATAGGGATCTTTGCTCTATTTTTTTGTTTGTTTGTTTGTTTGTCCATCTCCAAAGGACTGAGTACAGTAGCCATGTGCACCAATCAGCAAGTGGCAACCACACACACCACTTCCTGTGGTATGTATGGCCTTAATGCTCTGACTGGAAATAGCTGCTGTGTGTTCAGTAGGCGGTTTTGTGAACACTGATTATTCATTTTACAATTGCAGAGAATGATGGGAAGATGTGAGTTCAAACTTCATGTTCCTGACTCACACAAGGACTCATAGACATCAATTCCATGGTGTTAATCATTGCCTCCATGTGAGGCTGCTTTCATTTTTTTTAAATGAATGAATGAATGTAACATTAGAGGTACGATACAGTGCTAATAATATTATGAAATACTGTATAGGTATGTAACGGCATTACTCTAGTCAGATAAAGTTTTGTAAAATATGCTGTTTGCTTTTTGGGCGCCTGTAATAACTGACGACCCTGTAGAACTTTCTGTTATTACTCTGCCTGTAAATGGCTACATCTAGCTGGTAGAATGCACATGTATTGTTGTGTACCATGATATTGAATGTATTTGATATTTTATAACCTCAATGTGCTAAAGGATGATTTGCAGTAGATTACAAGTGACTGTACAGTGGATCTGTCCGCATTAACCTATTAACATGAAATTGCTCTGGCCATAGCCATTAATCGACTGTATCGTGTTCAGTGAAACGAGTTACTCAACATGTCTCGGTGCCATATAGTACTATCGTGATGTACATTTTGTACATAGTTTAACGAGCAATCAATACTAACTTCTGTACAGTTGTTTTCAGTGCAATGTATGGTTGTTTATCCAACCTCACTTACATGGATAAAGTAGTACCCTTTATTACTTGAATCGTGCTGCATTACCTAAATATGTTTACAAGCACATCTTTGGAAATGTATGTCAGTGTCGTGGTTCGGTTTCATCCTTTCAGTCATGAGGTTTTACTTAATGTCAACTATACTGTACCATGAACTTATGTTGCTTTTTTTATACTGTTCTTGCCTTAACACGTTTGTCAACCCAAATAAAGGTAAACATTGTTTGTAAATTGGTTGCATTTGCATGAACCACAGGTCGATGTACATACTTTATGGTGGCACAGTGGCGTAGTGGTTAGCCCGTCCGCCTCGCAGCAGTAAGGTCTTGGGTTTGAACCCCTTGCCCAGAGAGGGCGTTTCTCTGTGGAGTCTGCATGTTCTCCCAAAGCTTGCTGTGAATCCATTTCTATTTGTTGTTTTATTCATACATCATTCATTTTCTGAACCACTTAATCCTAATTAGGATCGTGGGGAGGCTGGCACCCATCTCAGCCGACTTTGGGCTAGGGCAGGGTACACCCTGGACAGGTCGCCAGGCCGAAACACGCTGACGGCAATACAGCTACTCTTGATGAAAATCATTTGTTGTTTTTTTATACTGTTAATGTCTACCGGCTACCTGCAAAATATGGCACCATCTGTTTAAGCTGACTTCAGTAATGAAAGTCAGTCTTACCTTAATATATGCACCGTTAACTAAATGAAGTGATTTTTTTTTTGCTTAGGCATCTGTGTAGTATTTACTAAAACTCAGGCTTGCAAGATATTACAAAAATTAATATTCAACAACATCCACCTCACCTTTGGTGCATAATTGCTAATTATGCCAAGTGGATAATGATTATATCACAACAATGAACACTCATGGTTTGTCACGGTCACTTGGAGCAGGTGGAGTCATCATTAGCCTTGTCCCAATATTCACAACAAGCCTTAAAGTCTTCCTTGAAGTGTGCATTTGTTAAGAGTGCACTTAGCGATAAAAAATTAACCACGAAAGAGATTGAGTAACTATGTCACTTCCTTTTGAATTATACCATGTATGAGCGAATTTCACAGCAGGTCATATTTTTAATATACCAATATAAACTCATTCAATTATATATTTTCTGAACTGCTTAATTCGAATTAGGGTCGAGGGGAGGCTGGCGCCCATCTCTGCCGACTCTGGGTGGGGGACCCTGGACAGCTCGCCTATCCAAACCTTTGTTCAAAAAGATTTACACTTACACTTGAAAAGAAATCTCTTTATTTATTCTTTGCTCTTCTTGGCTTCCCCTGTCAGTACTGCCAAAAATAAAAACAACAACCATCTTACTTCCCTATTGCTTCACTACAGGGATTCTGGGTAATAACCTTCAGTGAAGTGAGGCCTGATATTCAAGAGGCGCTCTTAGAGAACAACACTAGAGAACTGGGACACCCTACGGTCTTGCATTCCTGAGTGAGAATGTGCAACTGGGCGGCACAAGGGTGCAGGTGTTAATATTGGGACAAGGGGCTTTCCATGCTTTAAAATGGAATAATAAACCATAAAAACCTTTTTTTACTTTGCTTCTCTTACATTTATGAGTAGTTTATACTAAAACTCTGAATGAGTTTAATCACATGCAGTTACACATTGCTTATTCTTGCATGCCCCACCGGTCTCTGATGGTGAAAATATGTAAAAAATAATGTGTGTCATTAGTGACGTCCAACCTTTGGATGAATAATTGTTAATTATCCATCAGAATTACCCTACCTCCCATCCCCATGCTTCTCCTCCTGCACTTTCAAAAATAATGGCCCTGTGCCTGAATAGTGTGGTTGCATACCGTTATTGGACAAATACACTCATCCTCTAAAACTCCTGCAGTTTGCTGATCATTCACTTCCCATTTCAGTGATGCACTCGTGAATTTTCATGGTTTCTGCTGCAGTGTATGTTTTTACCTGACAGTGTTGCAAGCCCCCTGTAGAACCCGTTCTCTAGGACGAACATCCATTCACACTCTTATTCACACCTGGGCCGTTTAGAATAGATGATTACTGTCTACTGATGGAAAGGAGATAACCTGGATAGTTTGGACATTTAAAAAGGTTAGGCATATTTTTAACAGCCTGATTTTTTGTGAGGTGGGTCAGATGCAAATGTTCAATTTCTTTATGTTCACACACACACACACACACACACACACACACACACACACACACACACACACACACACACACACACACACACACAAATTATTTTCCTTGGAGTCTGAGGAATGAGATGTATAATCTATAAATGTAACACACATACTCTGGTCTATCTTTTTAAATACAGTGGGGCAAAAAAAGTATTTATTCAGCCACCAATTGTGTAAGTTTTCCAACTTAAAAGATAAGTGAGGTCTCCAATTTTCATCATAAATACACTTCAACTATGAGAGACAGAATGGGGGGAAAGAATCCAGGAAATCACATTGTAGGATTTGTAATGAATTAATTGGTAAATTCCTCGGTAAAATAAGTATTTGGTCACCTACAAACAAAGAGGATTTCTGGCTCTCACAGACCTGTAACTTCTTCTTTAAGAGGCTCCTCTGTGCTCCACTCGTTACCTGTATTAATGACGCCTGTTTGAATTTGTTATCAGTATAAAATATACCTGTCCACAACCTCAAACAGTCAGACTGCAAACTCCACTATGGCCAAAACCAAAGAGCTGTCAAAGTACACCAGAAACAAAACTGTAGACCTGCACCAGGCTGAGACTGAATCTGCAATAGATAAGCAGCTTGGTGTGAATAAATCAACTGTGGGAGCAATTATTAGAAAATGGAAGACATACAAGACCACTGATAATCTCCCTCAATCTGGGGCACCATGCAAGATCTCACCCTGTGGGGTCAAAATGATTACGAGAACGGTGAGCAAAAATCCCAGAACCACACAGGGGATCTAGTGAATGACCTGCAGAGAGCTGAGACCAAAGTAACAAACGTGTCAGACGTCTGCTTAAGCCAGTCTATGTCCAGGCCCATCTGAGGTTTGCTAGAGAGCATTTGGATGATCCGGAAGAGGACTGGGAGAATGTCATATGGTCAGATGAAACCAAAATAGAACTTTTTGGTAAAAACTCAACTTGTCATGT
>JAOUQZ010000030.1:1918685-1936443 GCA_028564935.1 Neosilurus hyrtlii
TGTGTGTGTGTGTGTGTGTGTGTGTATGTGTGTGTGTGTGTGTGTGTGTGTGTGTGTGTGTGTGTGTGTGTGTGTATACATTATTTTTTTAAACAGCACATTTATACAGTGATAATAATATAATCTGTGCCAAAAGCCATTAAGCCATTAAGAGGTAAAAGACTTTTAATAGGTGATTTATTTATATATTTATTTACCTGTTTGTTTGTTTGTTTGTTATTTATTTAAAGGTTTAAATTTTTCAATTATGAAAGCATGCTACATCATATCAAGTTACACATTTAAAACAGTTCTTTAAATCAGAAAAGGTAAATTTCTAATGCACCAACCGAACATAAACAGTACATACTCCCCAACATCTATCCACATGTTTACAGCCATGCCTCACCATCTCTATCTATATGACTCTCCATCCATCTCTGAGTACAGAAGTAAGAGATCTTCTGCCTTGTCACTGGAGCAGACCTGAATGAATGGGATTTAGAGACCCCTCTGACCCCACTGAGCCCCTGACATCCAGTATGTCTGCACTCATTCGGCTTTCTTATCCTCACGGCTTTTTAGTGAACCTCCACTGCCTCTGACAGCATGATAGAATACTTGGACGCTGCTTACAGCGAAGCAGTTTGTTACACAAGCCCTGAGCCTAACCTTCCAGCTGCTTTATCGAAAAAGAGACACTTTATTTATGGATTGTTTAGCTTTGACTAGATAAATATCACATCCAATATAAAATATCAAGTAAGTATGATGCAAAGGAGTGAGCGCATATAGTGCAAATGTGCTGTTAACATGGCAGCTTGTTACTTTTAGAGGATTTGTTTCTGGACTGTAGACCCTTTATTCATGAAACCTCAGTGATGTTATTAGATTGAAATTGTAATTCCTGATGTCAGACTAATGTCCTGCAGTAAAAGAAAATGATAACAAAAATAAAAAGAAATAAACAAGATTTTTTTTGGTATATGGTATATATAAATATGGTATATATTTAGTCACACTGTCAAATTTGTTAGCTTTCTGCAGCATGTCGACATACATGTGGTCGAATTGGTTAAACAATACTAGTGCATTTAATAATTAATGGCGTACACATACTGCATACAGTACACATATTATGTTTATATATTTTTTTATATATGTGGATCCACACACTGCCATGAATCTGGGTACAGAATGTTGAAATTCCAGTGCTTTCTCTGCCATGTGATGACTTTACCAGAGCTTTTTGATGCTACATCTACTCTAGAGTTGCCTGATGAAGAGTAACACCTTTCCCCAGAGCAGGAAGAGAAATAGGAATCTACAGCTCATGTACAGGTGAGTGACAGTTTAATTGGTGGCTCTGATGTAGGAGGAATTTTGTTGGCACGCTTTGGGTCCACTTGGCCGTTAAGAGGGAAGGGTCACCGCAAGTCAATAGGTACATGATTGATGTGACTGATCACCTGTATGCTTGATGAGTAATCATATGTTACAACCTCCCTGATGGCGGGGTATATTTATCCAAAGAACAGCAATACAAAAAGAAAGAAGGAAAAAAGAAAAGAGTAAATATCTGGAGAAATGTGACCTGCACATTGTTTAGTGTGCACCCGTCTCCCAAATCCAGGATGTCATTTAGTGGTGTGTGCAGTGTT
Source organism: Neosilurus hyrtlii (assembly GCA_028564935.1). Classification (NCBI taxonomy): domain Eukaryota; kingdom Metazoa; phylum Chordata; class Actinopteri; order Siluriformes; family Plotosidae; genus Neosilurus; species Neosilurus hyrtlii. The sequence goes on from JAOUQZ010000030.1 coordinate 1,920,326, forward strand.
TAGAAAGTTGAGTGTTGCCAGGTGCATGCCAACCTGCAGCTACCTTCGAATGCCAGTGCTTTGTTTAGTAATTATTAATATTATTATAGTTATGTACATAGTCTTGCATTTGTGTTTGCATAGACCCTGCGTGTTTACCAGTTTCATACCGAGGCTTTTGAACCACAGTCTGCACTTCACGCCCCGATTGTTTAGTAGAAGGTCGCTGGTTCAATGTACACGATGAGGTGCAACCTTAGTAAATGAGCACATTGTGCGTATGTAGAGATTTCATGCTGGGCTTTCCTTTAGTTCTTTAACTGTAGCCTATATCACTCAATCACTCACTTACTCATTTAATCCTATTATGGTTGTGGTGAGGCTGGAGCACATCTCCCAGAGTACACCCTGAACAGCTCAGCCAAACCAGTGCAGGCCCAGCACACATGCAACCATTTACACTCACACCCAGGGGCAATTAGGAACAGCCAACCAGCCTAATGTGCATGTCTCTGGACTGCGGAAGGAAACCAGAGTGCCCGGATGAAACCCACACATGCGCGGGAAGACTGTGCAAATTCCACACGGAAACGCCTGAGCCCGCGACTCGAACACAGGACCTTTTTGCTGTGAGGCAGAAATGCTAACCACTATGCCATTGTGCCGCCCGTAGCCAATATCAGTAATAATAAATTCTTCCTCTAGCCACCTAAGCTCTGTCTTTGAAACTCTGCTTGCCACCTACTGAGCAAGTAGCTCTGCGTCGTTTTAATAAAAGGTGGTGCACTGGACCATATTTTCTTTTTCCAGTCGCCAAGAACCTTTTAAATGTCAGCCTTTCATATACAGTATGATTTAGACAAGGTCAGACGTGAATGATCTTTGAGCAATTTTTTTTTTTGTGTGTTTTATTTCACTTTCTGGTTGTTACTGTGAGCTGCTGCTCCGCCGATGAACAGCTAGCTTACTCTTTTTAAAAAATGTTAAACAGGAACATACTGGCATAGAGTAGCACATAGCTGATGCTCTTAAGCAAAATTCACTATTTATTATTTCGTTTCTATTCCGTGTTCCCTTCTCTTCCCGATCTGTCCACACATACAGTAGAAAGTACTCTACTCTTGATTTTTTGGACCCAATTTCTTTTTACTCAGCTTTCAGTTGGGCTCACCAGATGCACTGTATCACTCACAAAAAATGTTTGTGGAATGGATTGTTTATGTTGTGCTCTTGCTCTTACTTCATAGCATTAAAAGATTATTTGTGCACGGCATTGTATTTCACAGTTCCATATGATGTTTTCATCTGGGTTTCATCAGAATGTGAACACAGGGCCTGGCTCTTTTTTTTTTTTTTTTTTTTTTTTAAGTTTACAATTTCATTATGAATTTATATGTACATGCTGCATACATTCTTTGTAAACTGCCTATAAACAGATGATGTTGTCACTTGAAGCAGTGTCTAAGGTTTTATATAAGCTGACTGCATAGGTCTATACTTGGATTTCATTTAGAATAGACACTGAACTGATTGCTCTTCACATCTTTACCCAAAGAATGTGTAATACATGGCAAACCTGGGTGGAAAACACACTTTGATCGATAGGCGTCATTATGCCCTAATACATCGAGTGAAGAAGGCTTGTTACAGCTTTAAGTAAGAATTGCAGTAAATATTCTTTAAAAGCAATTTTTAAAGCAACTTTAAAAGTCATTTTTAGTTCTGCCTCTGCATCTGACTTTGATCCAGCTCACCCTAATCATGCATCAGAAAAGCCACTAAATACCACAAATGAAAGAACACAAAGCAGTGATGTCAGGGTTAATGCAACAGATAAGTAACAAGTCAAAAGCTAAAATCCAGCCAGAGAAAAGATTTATATGGAATCTTTTTTATACGCATAATCTTCATTAAATGGTCTCAATAAAGGAATGTATTCATTTCTGATCTCTGAATGTCTCAGCATGCTAAATAGCCTCTGGTGTAAAGACATTACTGAGGAGGGTCGGTTCACTGCAGACGTGAACTGTGTCAATAGCTTTGCTGCAATTGTCTATAACTCGAGGTGAAATCAATTTTGTAAATGATTGCAATAATCAGGGAAATTGCATGGTTTATAAATATCCTCATATGGGATTTTAATGGGGCTGAAAAGGTAGCGCTGATAATCTGTCTAAGAATTCTACGGGGGGAAAAAGTAGTTTTTAATGTAACAGTATGCACTGCAGGTGGTGTGGTGGTGTAGTGGTTAAGAAGTCCACGTCACAGCATTAAGCTCCCGGGTTCGGGTCCTGAGCTTGGTGATTGTCTTTCTGTGTGGAGTTTGCATGTACTCCCCGTTCTTGCGTGGGTTTCCTCTGAGTACTCCGGTTTTCTCCCACTGTCTAAAGACATGCACGTTAGACTAATTGGCTGTTCCAAATTGCTCCTATGTGTGATTATGTGTTGGCCCTGCAATGGTCTGGTGAGTTGTTCAGGGTGCATCCTGCCTTCCACCAGTGTTGGCTGAGATAGGCACCAGCCTCCACGTGACCCCAATAAGATCAAGCAGTTTGGTGATTAGTATGCACTCCTCCTGATCACATGAACGAACAGATATAAAATATAACAGGGAATAAATTCAAAAATACTACAAAAAAATACCATCAGAGCTCTGGGTTACTTTTCCTCCTCACAGTATTACTACTGGTGTAGCTCATCTAGGCATTGATTTGGGCTGGTGGTGTTCTGTCAATGCCTTACTTACTGTTCAGTGTCTTTTGGGCCGACATTTACAGCACACTGATTGGACCCTGTCACTGACCAAATGCTGTAAATCATCCTTGAACATCGATATCTTAGCCATAGAGAAAGATAGTGAGAGAGGTAGAGAGAGAGACACTTAGGCAACTACTAATCCTAGCCGAGAGTTGCTTGACCTCGTGCCCTTATTATGGTGAGTAAATCAGGGTCCTCCAGCCATTAAGCCCCGAGTTGAGAGAACCACGGTCCCAGAGGCACAGGGAACACTGAAAAAGTCTGTGTGAGTCTAAAGCATGGAACACTTTGTGTAATGGAACTGGCATGCATTATCTGAGGAAACACTTAGCAGCCATCAGCCGAACGGGATGGGGGCATGTAAGTGGTACAGCTGAGAGGGCCTGCGATAGTGTGGCTCTGGTAACTGTTCACAAAAACACCTTCTGGTAGATGTTTACCTTTACACTTTTTTCCTATTAGCTCAAGCAGGCTTATTTTTTTTTCAATATGTGCCATGAGCTATAACAAGGATTCATTTAATGATTGAGAATATATATATATACACACACACACACTGCCAGGCCAGAAAATGTCACATACACAAATATGTTGTTGTTCCACCTTTAGCCTTGATTAAAGCATGTAATCTTCGTGCCATTTCAACAAACTTAAGCAACATAACATTTATTTACATCCAGTGTCGGGTTCATTTCTCACCGACGTCTTGAATTGATGACGGAAAAACTGAACCATTCCATAAAGTCTTCTCCAGCACATCCTGAAAACTCTCAATAGGGTTAAGGTCAGGACTCTGGGTTGCCGATACATATGTGAAAATGATTCCTTGTGCTTCCTGAACCACTCGCTCATTATTTGATTCCTCATTTTATATCCGCGCTATCAGGGAAGAAAAAGTCCATTGATGTGATAACCTGCTCATTCACTACATTTAGATCATCAGCTGACTTCATTTTTTTGCCACATTTATGTTGCTGAGCATCAATGCCATGGAGATACATGCTGTGATCAAAGTTAAATGCACTACAAGAAAATATCAGTTTGTGAGATTTTTTTTTTTCTGGACAGTGTATGTGTGTGTGTATATATATATATATATATTCAAAAGAAACAAAACTGCAGTATACAAGTTAAGGGCTGAGAGCCACAGTGGTCTAACTCCAAAAAGTGAGATAAGGTGATATTTTGACGGATGTGAATAAGGTCTCTGAGTGAGTCATTTCTCTGAAAAACAGCTTTCTATTGGTTACACCACTCTGGTTCCCAGCCCTTCATATATTCTATTAGATATAATTTTTTTTAAAGTGTCAATTTATGCTTTAAAGTAGACCAGCTTAGCCAAATAAACTCTCCGTAAAGACTATAAATGATATAACTGTGGGTTCATATTCCAGAAAAGCATTTATTGACCTTTCTAAAATATTAAATGTACAAATTATAAATATGACACATTTTCACTGGCAGTGTTTTGATCCATAACTGCAATATTTGAGTCATAAATGAATGAATTAAAGAACAGACTACACAAACTAAAAATAGAAGAAACATGAAGAAAACATCCTAATCTAAACACTGTACAAGTGCTGGTACTGCATTCCTGGATATGGTGGATTAAACTAAAATGTAAGAATGTAAGGGACACTGAACGGGTTTATAAATACAGGGTTGAGAACACACACACCAGCATGCTTTACTTCCAAATGAATCTGTTTTCAGCACCTTTTTGCTGCTTTTGAATCTAACATTTTAAAAAGGGGGCTCTAAAAATGTTTACCTTTTAAATCCGGATATATTTCAAAGAAAACTGTTCCACCGTCAACATGCTTTCTCACACAACAGAGCCCTGGATCAAGGGGGAAATGGAGCATAAAATAACTTAAATGACAAATTATGGAGCTTTCTATGTCAGTGAACCGACGTTAAACATGTCACTCCTCATTCTGGCACACAGAAAATAAAAATAATTATCCTGGCCTGTGGCCTAGGCACTTTATTATTACTCTAGAACACCCACTGGTGCCTGCCAACGATGATATCACTCTGGACCGTCACGTTCACACAATGATAGTTCATGCAGGGTTATTGCCAATGACCTCCTGACCACTAGTGCAAAATATTATTCCTCTCAGTTAATCCCTCAGCACCTGGCCTGGTCAATCTAAACAAGGCCTAATCGCCGATATTTTTGTCTACTTCAACTCACTATTTTCATCCATTAATCTGACCCCTTATCATTTCAATGGTCTTACATAAATATTTCCTGTAAAATGCTCTAAGTTTTTCTTCATTTCAGGATAATAGAGCTTTGTGCATTTTATACTGATTAACAATATTTATGACGAGCAGTTTAAGCTTTGTGTCCTGGGCTCGGTGAGGGTGTTTCTGTGAGGTGTTTGCATGTTCGCCAGTGCTTGCCTGGGTTTCCTCTGGGTACTCCAGTTTCCTCCTACAATCCAAAGACTTGCACATTAGGCTAATTGGCTGTTCCAAATTGCCCCTGGGTGTAAGTGTGAATTGTGGTGTATGTGCTGGCCTTGTAATTGTACTGGCAAGCTGTTAAGGGTGTACCCTGCCTTCGCCCCGTGTTGGCTGAGATAGGCTCCAGCCTCCCGAATAAGTGAAGGAATAAGAGTTTAAAAAGTAATTGAGTTTAAGTAGTGCATTACTTCATTAAGGGTTAATGAAATAGATTTTTGTGTAACTTTAGCTCTTTGATTTTAACGTATAAATTTGCGTAAAGACAAAGATTTGGGTTTGGGTTGTTTTCCTCATATGCTGAAATATATCAGTTAATTAGAAGCTCATTTTGATGACCAAAGTGAACATAAAAGAAACCAAACAGCTATGTCAGAACTTGTGTTCAAACATTCTGTGAGGTGTAGCACTATTTTCCCATTCATCCCTATCTATAGCGCTTATCTGTCACGGTCATGGGGGTAGCTGGACCCAATCCCAGCCGTTTACAGGCGAGAGGTAGCGCTGTACACACTGAACAGGTTGTAAGTCGGTCACAGAACTGATACAGCGGAAAACAATCAACCACATTCACACCTGTGGACAATTTAGGGTAGTGAGTTGAGCTAATCTGCATGTTTTTATACACAGCAGAGTAAACCCACACAAGTACAGGGAGAAAATGCAAACTCCATACAGAAAGACTGTAGAAAGGACCTTCGTGCTGGGAGGCGATGATGCTAACCACTTCACCACCACGCTGCCCCAAGCACTATTTTAGTAGGTAATAATACCAACGCCCTATTTAACTATATTTAAAATACCTTTTCCAGTGATTTATCCAAAAACATCAACTGTTTGTCCTGTATAGTAGTTGACAATCTTGCTGTTTTGTGAATATAAAAAGGTATTACTAGAATTTATGGATGATAAACATTACTGAGTATATTTCATATTCTTCATAATCGAGGTCTCGTGGGAGGTACTCAGTGCAGTGTGCATAATATAATTTGATCAAAAATATCTTAGACTTGGCACAGACATTCTACTGAAATGTTCATGAAACGCCGTGGGTGAAGCAAAGTCTGCTGGGAAAAATTACAGGCTTATAGATAACAGATAGTAAAAACATGAAAACGAGCCCAGTATGAACAAAATGAAAATGGATGAGAACCTAGTGGTGTTTTCTTTTTTCATCTGAGCTGTATTAAGGCTCTGCTCAACACCCTTTAGAATAGCCAGCGGAGAGTTATGGTACAGTACAGGGCAGTAAATGTTTCTTAAGCACCTTTAAGAGGAGGCATTCATACATATACAGGGTGCCCAAAAATAACTCCCACAATATAGAGGTATATTAAATAAAAATGGATAACAATAATCAAATTATTATTTACACACAGGAAACTTCATTCAGTACAGCTTTAATTTATCATTATTTGCACACATGGAAGAATAATTTGATTATATTTAGCCATTTTATTTCATTTACCTTTGAATTGTGAAAGGGATTTTTATGGTTTTTTTGGGTGGCACCCATTTTCTTTTTTTTCTGGGTTACCCTGTACAAGTCATTACGTCACTACACTAGAAAATTCTGTATATGGTCGGTCACACAGGTTTGGTGTCATCATAAGGTCATTTAATTCACTATTCAGTGCATGAGGGATGAAATTTGTCATTAAACAGAGAACACATTTCAAAGTGTTACAGCACAACGTTCTGCTCAATATATTTAGTGTGTGTGTTATATGGTGCAGGAGGCATTTTTGTCCTGGTCACGATAATATAAAACCAACATTTTTAGATACTTTATGGCATTTTAAAAACGTACACCAGGATGAAAGAACAGAGAAAACTGAGGTATTTCTCATGCGAAGAATTTCTAAGAATAGAAAGCCTTAGCTCATTCAAATTTTGTAATCCTTTTGTCATTTGAAGTTCCACAGTAAAGATAATCCTTACATGATCATACTGTATATAAACGCTCAAGTATTTAAATGAACGAACTTCAGGAATGTTCTCCCAGTGCGCTGCTAGCATATACTATCACTACCATTAAAATTCCAGCACCATTTCCCGAGGTTAACTCAAGATTCACTTTTCACACAGCCAGGACATTATAAAGATACAAACTGTCCCTATCACTTCCTAAATACACACAGTCATGAGTCTGGGGTCTACAGTCACAAGAAAGGAGTGATTCTGTAGTGATTCTGCACTTGACGCTTCATCGGCCGTGAGCGAATAAGTAGTTCAGCACTTTACCTGCCTCTGAACGAGAATGGTCTGCTTCACTAGTACAGCATGGGTTAGTTTCTTTCCTTTACCTGCCTCAGTTCTGTTTAAGCTGCTGGAATTTTTACAGCCCTCCCTGGCCAGGCAAGTGTTTAAAATGGCGTCACACAGAACATATATAACAAGTAATAGTGTTCCATACTGCCTGTGTGGGCCTCAACAACAGCAGTCCTGTATTTGGATGGAGAGAGCCATGGCACAATAATAACAAACATTACACTAATAACTCAAATGCAGCCTCCTTGGTATCAGTTTGTGTTGATCTATAGAGATCTGTTCTCATATTGCAGTTCCTTGCTATATAAGAAGATAGATTTTATTTGCCTATGTCTACAATTCGAGAATCTAGGAAAGGAACCTTGTAAACGTGTCTGAGTGATGATAGTTTATGTCTCAGCTGAACCTCAGTTCTGGATTCTCAGCTGAATGCCAATTCCCTCTCAGTGTCTCTCGCTCTCTTTCTCCCTCTTTCTCTGCCTCAGCTCTCTTGTTGGCTGGTCATCTTTGAGAGCTGTGACCTTTATTTCTCTGTGTGTGCATGGGTTTTTTCACCCTTTGTTTTTTCTCTTGACGCTGTGTTGAATGAATCCCAACATTTAAAGTATTTAAAGCTTGTAGAGCTGCACTGCAAAGTTCCTGCAATTTTCATTTATTTGTCATTTATTATTCAATGCAGTTAATCTTATCCATAAAGCTTTGCAGCCATGTAAATCAGATCCAGTAAAGTTACCTCAAGGTGACTGAATTTGTATAATGTTGGAGAGGTTTTGCCTCTGATCAGTTCAATGTCAGAAAAATCCCAGCAGTTTTGGAAATTGGAAAAAAAAAAAAAAAAAAATACTAACCTCCCATAAGTGTCTGGTGTTGCGCACCGCTCCGGACTGCACCTTATCCAGCAGCATAGGGATACCCTGAAAAGGACCGATCCAAGTGCCCTGTGGTATGCGCTGAGCAGCACAGATGCCATAGCCCAGGCCTGGCACTGTGCTGGTGCAGAGGCAGACTTCACGGGGTAGGTCACGCAGCCACTCAGGAACCTCAGGAGGGGGTACAGCAGTGGATGCACTACTTGTCCCTACCAGACGCCGTAGCGAGTGCAGGGGCCCGTGCATGGGGCACTCGCCGTTCCGGTTATCTGCACACATGTCACAGCCTGCAGGACAGTGCAGTGTGAGAGACCGTTACTTATCCTAGAACCCAGATGGGACCCCTATAAAAGTATTGACTCCTAATTACTACTTCCACTACTACCTCCTTATACATGTTGTACATGAGACCATTAGTGTTCTGGTGATCAGTGAGAGAAATTTTTAAATATTGAAATTTATATTATAATTTAAAAAACATTTTGTGCCCAGCTTATTATTATTACAATTAAAGCATTTTTTATTTTTAATGAAGCTCGAAGCACGACTAAATGATTATTTTTGTTCAAGTTCAAGCCCTTTTGGAAAATAGTATTTCCACTATTTATTTATTATATTTCATGTCTAGGCATCTGAATTAAAGACAATTACAAATGAATACAAAATTCTTCTCAAATCTGGTTCAGATGACTGTGATATTTAATGTGTATTAATGACAAGAATTAGTGCAGTAGTTTGTGGTGATCCAGGCCCTTGGATTGACTCCTACCCTTTTCCATATCAGAATTTGATGGACATTAACCACTCCGAACAGGCATATTACACAAATTAAGCCAAGGGTTTTGAACTGTATGTAGCTGTGTCTATAATCTGCTCTCTTTATAAATGAGCCCAGGCGGTGTGAAATATGGGCGAGAGAATAGCAAATGTAGATAAAGCAGTCGTGCTGGCCCCGGGAGACTCCCATATAGCGCGCTGGGATGATGAATAGCGGCCGATGGGACAGATCGATCTCTGATCCACACTCACTCCACTCTCTTCTACAAAACTATACAGCAATTAATTGTGGCTTGTCCCCCCCCTCCCTCCCTCCCCCTCCATGCCTCATCTCCTCGTGGCACGTATCGATGGAGATTACTGCTGATGGGCTGTTTTATCACCTTAAATAAACACTCACCACCTTCTCAAACTAGTCTTTAATCTGGTTATTTCCTTTCTGTGAATGGATGATTATTAAGCCTGTTTTCCTGATTGCATACTATCCGACAATTATAACCAGCTAACATGATCGAATGGACCGATACCTGACAGATATTTTCCGATTTGGAGAGATTCGTAAATGGACGGACCATGAAAGTGCTTTAATTATCCAGGAAGAATGGGTCTGATCAGATCATCATCTGAAAGGGATCAGTCCATAGAATTATGTTTGGTTTGATATAAAAACGAATTTAAAGTCAGGTTCATATAATAAAAATGTGGAATTTCTGAAATGTATAATACTAAAGCCTAATGACCGCACCAACATTTTGTGATGAATTAACGCAACGATGGTGTGTGTGTGTGTGTGTGTGTGTGTGTGTGTATGTGTGTGTGGGTGGGTGGGTGGGTGCGTGTGTGTTTATTTAAATTTTTTAATGAAAATAAATAAGATCAGCACTGAGGATTTGCATTTCATAGCTCTGTATGTTTTCAATATCCACTCTGACAACTTTTTAGTTTGATGACCTGCAAAATAAAAGTCATCAATCGCTCATCTGGCGCAGCTGGAGGTTCTGTGGATGCGCGAACAGCTGCCCTTTTTTAATTCAGTCAAGAAGGAATCATTTATCTTTAAACACATTTTGCACCAAATTAAATTCCCTCATATCGTGACATTTGCAAGCAAATTATTTGCTACGTTTTGTACCGTTTGTGTGCATTTGTAATTTACTCTGACAAAAGTTTACACTTTCATCGTTAAATATGACCCCAACTCCCAAACCATGGCCCCACAAGAAAAACTAGAGTGATGAGTGAATTGTTAGGGTGTTTATACAGAAATGATTCAGTGCTGAATTAAAAAGAAACCTGTTTTATTTGTGTAATTCACTGTTTTAAATAACTTCTAGAATATTTAGGCTACTCGCGTCTAATTGCAGCCCTGGAGGTTTTGTTGTGAATCTATTTATCTGAAAATAACTGATGTTTATTAGCTTTACAGTCATTGAGCTCTGGGTAAATATCAGGCGCGTGCAAGTTCTGTGTCTACGGAGGGGACACTTTAATCGTGCATATGTAATATTTACGTACGGTTATTGAGATCACTGGAGTGGTTGTTCAGTGGGATAATCTCCATCCTCTGCTGTCCGTATAGATAGTAGTCCAGTTCCTCTGAGGTCAGCTTCAACCGGGACGCTTTGTCGTTAAAGTTGGACTGCAGGCAAAGTTCCTTGGACTGAGACGCGCCGCTGTTTTCGGCCGGTGCGACCTCGGTACAGAGCGCGTGTCCGAATAGCGCGAGCTGCGGCGCGGAGATGTGTGTTAACCCCGCGAGCGCGGGCACGGCAGGAGCGCACGACGCGCTGGAGGACGGCGTTAAAGCGGCCGAGGCCGTGGTGGAGGAAATTAAACCGGTTCTCTGGCGGAGGCTTTCCGCAGCGACAGGCGCTCGATCAGGCGTCGGGATTTGTGGAATCGCGCAGTTCTTCAGCTGCGTCTGCGGGAAAAGCTGCTGCCAGTGCTGGAGGTAAGTCGGGTCCACTTTGAGGAAAGCAGAACCGCTCTGATCCCCTGGCTTCAGCATTTCCAACTGCAACTACACAATAAAAACACGAGTTCTGGTGAGGTCTTGCATGCGTAATGAGCATGCATTGTAGAAACTTTCCAGTAGAATTAAATTCGATATCATAGACACTACAAAAGATGTAAAAATCTGGGTTAATTCACAGTGATTTTTTTCAGGGGGGAATTTTAAAAAAAAAGAAAGTTATATGAAGTGGTGATTCTTCTCTCCTACTTCTACAGCGTGCATTTATTCTGTACGTGAGAAATCACTTCACCCTGTTCATTCCAAACCAAGCACACACAGCATGCTGGAGAACAACACTTACCTTTTTAGCACAAGAGAGTTTGTCCGAGCTGAAGACTGTCAACACCGATCCCCGGTTCACACCATAACGGTCCTGAACGCCCAGACACTTGGTAAAGTCTGTGGATGGAGAAAAGAGAAGCCGTCATCTCTTCCTCTCCCTCTCCCTCTGCCCTCCTTCTGTGTAGCGGAACACGTGGGTTGGACGCCAGAACGAGGCAGAGGGACAAAAGGGGGGTCGAGATGGCGAGGAGAAGGAACGCAACACGTCTCAGTATTCAGTGTTCGCCTCGTCACGTCCTGCACGCGCAACCGGACGGTGTAAGTTTCTGGTTCATGGAGCAGGTGCGAGCTGGAACACACTGCTTATGTTTTCAGAGCTGAGTGGAGTCTGAATGAACAGACACTCGGAGATCCACAGCAAAGTTAGCCTATTATGAGAAGTTGGGTGGGCTGGTGAAGAGGGCACGGATTCATTAATGCACGAGACACAGACCAAGTTTTCCTCCTGCTTGGGCTCCATCTGATCAGTGTTTAGGCACCCCGTGATATTTCTGTTATCCAGCCGATTTGTTCCCCCAGACTCCCCGAGACGCTTGAGAAAGTTCGGGCTGTTTGGATAAGCTCTCCATCTCTACACGCAGAGCATTTTACACGGCTTCACTGCAGAGGGCTGCTAAAATGTTTGGACTGGCGTCATTTTGACAGGGTCATTCATCATGCTGGGGTCTCTGTAGATTGATAACGAAACCCAAACAAAAACATAATCGTCTGAAAATGAATTCATGTCCACGAGTGGAGATCTGTGCAAAAGCATATGAGTAATAATAAAGCACAGAAATAATGGCATTTATTTTTAACACCTACAGACCAAAGCACCACAACCTTAATAAGAGACTTTCAACCAGTCTTATTTTCAAATTTTTATAGCTAAATTATTATAGTAAATTTCATATTATTATTATTATCATTCTTCTTCTTCTTCTTCTTCTTCTTCTTCTACTTATTACTATCATTATTATTATTATTACTAGTATTGTTGTTGTTATTATTATTATTACTATCATTATCATTATCATTCTTATTATCATCATTATTATTGTTATTATCGTTGTTATTATTGTTGTTATTATTATTATTGTTTTCATCATCATCATTATTATTATTATTATTATTATTTTCATTATTATTATTATTGTTATTGTTATTATTATTATTATAATAATTATCATTATTATTATGATGATGATGATTATTATTATTATCATTATTACTAGTAGTATTATTCCTCTCCACCTGCTGGGATAAATGTAGCTGCTTTCGGGGCTCAGATGATCTTACAGTAATCACGCTTCACATGACCGCGCATTGGTTGCTGCGTATTGTTGCGCATTTTTCAGGGTGTTGGTGCTGTTGATAAATGACTGGTGAAATAAAGTGCACTCGAGAGGGGACAGGGGATCAATACATTAACTGCTGAAATGTGTCATTTTCTTGGCCGCATAACGAATTATTAAAGCTAATCGGATCATGTGAACTCTGTTTAATTTGTATATTAATATAAAGTTTGAAACCAGCGCTGCGCTCATTTCCATAGTGATCACCTCTACTTGGCATTCAATTAGAACGTGTGCATTTGTTGGTAATTAATTCGCCTGATGCCTGAAAGACAAATGAACAGCCTTCTCTGACAGGAGGCCGATAAAGAATTCAGCCACCTCTCCCTCTGCCCCCAGTGTCTCATCTTATGGTTTTTAAGGTCACACCATGTTAGAGTATATAATTCATTAATATAGTGGCATATTTTGATTTCTCCCTGGCTTATAGGTGAGCAGTGAGTAGGGGATTCTGAGCACACCACTGCCAAGAGATTAATGTTTAACTGGTGGAAAAAATGCACGAATATAGCTGGTTTTGTCCTGAGTAACCTAAATGCCATAATTAACCTACTGCATAACTGATTTTAGATTTGATCTTAATTATCTATTATTATTATTATTATTATTATTATTATTATTATTATTATTATTATTATTATTATTATTATTAATTTCATTATTATTTTATGCTTGAATATAAAGCATATCAAGAGTAATAGATATATAGATAGATACACAGATGCATAGATAGATAGAAGAAAAAAAACGAATGAATGATAATGACTGAAGAATGAGTTTTAGAATACTCTGTCTGCCTTTTTAAACATCTCAGAGAATTTGCAGCAGTGCTGCCAGAGGGTTTTAACAATCCCTATTTTATAAAAAGTTAACATGAGACAATGCAAATCCATTGCTTTGTTAACATTTTGTAATTTATTAAACAGGTAATGCCTCTCTCAATGCCTCAGTGCCTTAAAAAGTTAAAGTCTCTCTATCAGTGATTAATGCAACAATTAATTCCACAGTATTCTGTGTAAAATGGAGAGTGACTGACATAAATGAGTGAGATTTTGTACTTTATCAGCCTTGTAAACTTGAGATGATGACTGAATCAAAACGGCAAACAAAAACACATGGTTTGTCACAGCCATTGCTTCTGAAATCTTAGAGAAAACAAACAAACAAACAAACAAACAAACAAAAAAAAACCCTATGTATTATGGCCTTCACATTTGCCAAGGTTAAAAAGAAAACTTTTTTCAAATTTTGAATATGTATCAAACAATCGTGTGACCAATGTCATGCTTTAAAAATGTAAAAATAAACCCTAAAAATGTCAATTTATTTGGCTTTTCTTGTGTTTCCATGAAGTGTACACTAAAACCATTATTCACCTTAGGCTCAGTGGATATTACTAAATAGTCAGCAATCTGCAATCTCCACCATGGCTTCAGGAAATAATAATTGTTTTTTTATTAACCTTAACATGGAGCATTTTTAACTGAAACCTTAACAACAAATAATCTCTTGTTTTTGAAACTTTACAAAAGCATATTAGGCATATTGTCATGTCATGTCATTTTCTGAACCGCTTATTCCTAATTAGGGTCGCGGGGAGGCTGGCGCCCATCTCAGCCAACTCTGGGCGAGGGCAGAGTACACCCCGGACAGCTCGCCAGGCCATCGCAGGGCATATTATGAAGCCTAATTTCAGGTGTGCAATGATTTAGTGCAATAAAACCATCAAAAATAAATAAACTTGTGTTGAGCTGATTCACAGTTACACCGGCCTCCAGTATACACAAGAAATGTTGACCCTACCCAAGGAAAGTGTTTTTACTGAAAGGTTTGTGGTCTTCTATGTTTTGTACAGAACAGTATGAGGTTTAATATCCCAAAGCAGGAATCCAAAATAGGCCATAGAACATGACGTAAGTCTGTGTTTTACCAACATAAGTATTCTAAAGTAGTTTTATTTAGTCTCGTTTTAATGTAATAAAAAGAAGACGTGAAATATCAGCAGATTTACCCCTGATTTTACACAATGCAAGCTGGTCACGAGTGCCAGACCTTAACCACTGAGTGCGTAAGTAAAAGTGATGAACAGAACAGACATCACTGGTGAGAATTGTGTACATCCTACAAGAGTTCATTAAATGAACAACATAAATGTCAGTAGTTGGACCAGTGAGCAAAGCCAAGAGATTTGCCTGGGAGGAAGGCTGGAAGATGCTTATAAGTGAATACTAAAAAAAAATCAGGCAGCAGAGCTGTCACTTTGATTTTAATTTAAGATGACAATACTTTTCAAGAATTGTTTATGTCTTAGCTTGTACCTGAAATGAGAGTTTAATGAAGCTTGAAGCCTACATTTGCCAGAGATCTGATTGAAAAATCAATAGGTATTAAATAGAAGAGTGTGATGGTTAGACCTGGTTAGCGTGAGCTTTTAACATGTTACATTCTACAACTACATTAATTGTGTTTAATTAATATTAGGAGCTGCATTGTAGCACATAGACATTTCTATTTAATTTTGAAGAACCCTTTAAAATTAACCCTATGAAATCATTTCCAGGTTGAAGATTATTTCTATTATTTCTGTAAACACACTATTTAAGGTAAAATTTGTAAAATCTGTTTGTCTGCACTTGTTAAGAGAGGGGGGAAATGAATGGGACGAAACCCTGTCAAATTCTTGAGGAAAACCTGCTGCCCTCTGCTAGAAAGTAAGAAGAAGGTTCACCCTACAACATTACAAAGACCTAAAGTGAGTGAAGGAGAAAAAGGTGAATGTTTTTGTGTTTCTAGTCGAGATGGTAGAGAAATATTCCAACAGACTCGTGGGAGTAACCAAAGCTAAACATAGTGACATAATGGGGGGTGAGCTTGTAAAGATCTGATTGATTATCTATTGATAATCTATCTATCTATCTATCTATCTATCTATCTATCTATCTATCTATCTATCTATCTATCTATCTATTCATCTATTTTGTATGAACTATTGCTATCATATCTTTCACTTGCCTGTAATGAGTTGTTTTGAGAAAAGACAGCTGAAACACTTTTCTGAGTGTCTTCATTTAAGGATGAAAAATATGAAAATGTAATCCCCTTTCATGCATTTTAGAGCTATGAGGAGTTTTTATATGATGTTTTGAGTCTTCTTTGCTGCTGTTGTTGTTGTTGTTGTTTAATGGAAAGTTGCCACTTGTCATCTTAATTGTGTTTCTAGATGGGAAGCACAGACCACCCTTGTAACTCAGTCTCTCTCTCTCTCTCTCTCTCTCTCTCTCTCTCTCTCTCTCTCTCTCT
>JAOUQZ010000030.1:1952432-1967432 GCA_028564935.1 Neosilurus hyrtlii
GGAATAAAACAGTATATCATATATATATATATATATATATATATATATATATATATATATATATATATATATATATAAAAAAGCAAATTAGCAAATTATATCTTGTACATTTTAGGAATGGACAACGGCTCATCAGGACGGAGCTTATCCAGGTTTCTGTACTGTGAAGCATCTAAGATTTCAACCCCTCCTGGATGGGATGCTGGTCCATCACAGGTTACCTTCCCAGTATTTTTTTACTGGTACCCATTTATACTGCTGGGTGGACAGAGGCACAGTTGTGGTTAAGACCTTGCCCAGGAGTCTTAGCATGGTGGGTCTAATAGGGTTGAACCCACAACTTTTTGATCATGAGCCCAGCACCCTAACCACTACACCACCATCCCCACTAATTAAATAAATAAATAATTTTAATATAAATACATTTATATTTTATTTTTAATGTTTTTTTAATCCAAATGGTTAATGCTTGACTGGAAATGACAGATACTCAGGGTTTTCCATGGATGCTAAAATCCGAGAAATTCAGCAAAATTATATCTATACACACACACATACATGAAGAAAGCAATACAATCACAAAAGCAACAAGCCTTCGTGTTTTTAAAAGTGAAAATAACCCACTTCAAAATGTAAAAATACAAACTGTTGTAAGTGCTAAACGAAGAACATTTCTGTTCAAACTTATTTCTTCAATTTGCTGTTTATTTCAGAGTGGTTTGCACAAAAATAAATAAAAATATGTAAAAAGAAGAGCATAACAAGTGTCTAAGGCCGCATTACCTTTGTGTGAGAAGCCACAATGGAGCTTACTGCAGCAAGGCTAGCTCAGAGAAGAACCAAACAACAATCTGCTCACTCAGTGAAGGGCTAAACTCATTTTCAAAGCATTAAGCAGTCTGGAGAAATTTGGCTGAAAGTTCATAACAATCCCCTGAGCCACAAAGTCGTGGAAAGTTTGTATAAAGCTGGTGATCTGGTTGGCAAACTAAGATCCATTCAAAAAAGTTTTTAGTTACACAGTAACAGTAATTGTAACAGAGAAGTCATGAAAAGTCACAGGTTGTAAAACTCCCGTGACCAGTGAGGAGTATTTTGAGCTTGACAGAGGAAAAAACTTTAGCAACAAAAAACAACCAAGGAGGGCTGGGCAGTACAGAAGATCACTTGGTTGGCAAAATGTTCACATGAAAAGGGTGCAATAATGCCCTTCAGTTCTGAAAGTGTATCACTGTGAATTAACTATCTAATTAATAGATATATCTAATTTACATTAGTTATTTGTTAGCTCTAGAAAAGCAGCTTGGCTCACAATGTAAAATCTGACATATTAGCATGTACACGGACCTCATCTTCCTCTGTAATGCTTAAAAAATATATTCATGTTATATATATTAATACAATTTGGCTCACTGAATTACGTTTGGTGGATATTAATGAAATGAATAGTAATTCAGTAATATTTTGTAAAAACAATATTCCAAGTGGATAATGCTCAAATCAAAACATCCAAATAATAAAAATCATAAAAATCTAATATTGGCTTGGTTTTCTTTATACGTCTTTACTGTGAATAGTGAAACTTTTAAACTCTCTTGAAGAGACCTGGTCACACAGCTCTTATTCACCTGTTCACAGATGGGTGCGGAACTTATATTTCCGTCATGATTTAAAAAAAGTTACAAAATAAACCATGAAAATCTCACTTTAGTGAGCTTTTTTGCTTATGTTTCCATGTAGTTTACACTAAAACAATCAGGCTCAGTGGATGTCTTGACGTTCCCTGAGGTCTCTGGGACTATTTATTGACATCCGCCTGGGGTGGGGTATATTAGGCAGCGAGTGGACAGCAGTGGACTTAAAGTTGATGTGTTGAAAGCATGAAAAATGAGCAAGTGTAAGGACCTGAGTTACCAGAGAATCTTCAAAATTAGAGGTTGTATAGAGTTCACCTATGCAGTGGTTAGTACCTACCACAAGTGGCACAAGGAAACACAAATGGTGAACCAGGAACAGATTCTTGGGCACCTACGAGTCACTGATGTGCATGGTGAGTGAAGACTAGTCCATGTGGTCTGATCCCACAGAAGAATTATTCCGAATGTGAATGCTGAATAATAGAAAGTCATCAGAACACACAGTGCATTACAGATTGCAGCATATGAGGCTGTGTAGCTGCAGACTATTCAGAGTGCACGTTTGACCATCACTGAAGATGCCAACAGTGGGCATGTGAGCATCAAAACTGTACTTTGGTCCAATGGAAGAATATACACTGATCTGATGAATCGCATTTTATTTTATATCATATGGACAGATGCCCATTTGAGGAAAAGAGATGGCAACAGGATGGATAATGCAAAGAAGGCAAGCCAGACACAGTGTGATGTTCTGAGCCGTCTTCTACTGGGATTCTACTGGGATTCACGTGGATGTTTCTTTAACACGTACTATCTACATAATCATTGTTGCAGACCAAGCACACCTCTTTAAGGCAGTGGTGTTACCAGTAATACCAGTAAATGGCAGTTTAATGCTCCCTGCCATTCTGTAGAAACTGTTCAGAAATGGTTTAAAGAAAATTGCCTTCCAAATTTTGTGGGACATGCTGGACAAAAAAGTCCAAACCATGAACGCACCACCTTTCAACTTGCAGGACTTAAAGGATGTGCTGTGAACTGTTTGGTGCCTGACCCCCTCAGAGGTCTTGTGGGGTCCATGCTTTGATGGGTTACAGCTGTCTGGTGGCAGTAGTAGGATGTATCCAATAACACACAGGTATTTTTAATATTTCTTCCTCAGAAAAGTAACAGTTGGAAGAAATAATTGAAAGTTTAATTTTGGAATGGCACATTCTTACCGCAGTTGGATGTAAGTGTGTGTATGTGTATATAGATCTCTGTAAGTTTATCTTTTAATTTATTAACCGGTGGCAAAAACAGCTATATTTAATTATTTAGATATTATTTAAACAAATTATTCAAATTGCTGAACTATTTAATCCTATTAGGGTCATGGAGAGGCTTGAGCCTATCTCAGCCGACACTGGGCAGAGGTGGGGCACACCTTGAACAGCTTGCCAGTCCATTAAAGGGCAACACACACAACCATTCATACTCGCACTCACACCTAGGGGCAAATTGGAACATCCAGTTAGCCTAATGTGCACGTATTTAAATGGTGGGAGAAAACCGGTGTACCCAGAGGAAACCCACACAAGCACGGGGAGAGAACATGCAAACTCCACATAGAAACAGCCAAGCCCTGGAATTGAACCCAGGACCTTCTCGCTGTGAGGCAGACGTGCAAACCTCCATGCCTCTGTGCCGCCCCGTTATTTAAACTGATTAAACCGTTATTTGAACATTTTATAAAATATCCATTTTAGTGTTAACGAACACTCATATCTGTTTTTAAAGGCAAGGATAAAAATAAGAATTTGACATTTTAAACCGTTCAAATAGCAATCACTGTGGACTTTGCTCTGGAGAACTTACAGTGATATAACAAATTAACCACTGAAAGAGTGCTGAAAGCAACTGAGAGGTTCACACAGATATATAGAAGTGTTTTGGATTGTATCATTAAATCAACAGAAAAGCATGTTCCAGGCTGAAGTTGTACCTGCAGTGGGTCTGTAAGAGGGTGCAAGCTGGATGACAGCCTTCATTATCAGCTCAGCTTAGCGGCAGTCCCTCAGGAACCCTGCTGCTGCATGATGGGACACTTTGTTGGAAAGGTCAAAAGTCAGACAAATCGGCCTCACACAAACCAGGTTACATGGTTGCTAACAGGGCAACGGAGCTCTTCTTCCCCAAACTGAGAGCTAGTTTGTTAATTAGGTAGATAAACTATAAGAATCCCATTACTCCGAATCTTTTATAAGATAAGGGTTCCTGAAGAAGCATCAGTTCACCCATTCATTCATTGATTCATGTTCATTCTTCATCCTGGCCAGCGATGAAAAGGATACAGCAGAGACTGTAAATATATTGGTTGCACTGGATGAGATGCCAGTTCATTATAAGGGAGCATTATGTGATTTTTCATTCATCCATTCATTCACCGAAATGCTTATTCCTACTAGGGCCACAGGGAGGCTGGAGACTATCTCATCCGAAGTCTAGGCACACTTTGAACAGCTCCCCAGTCCATTGCAGGACCAACACCACAACCATTTACACTCACATTACTCACACCCAGGGACCAATTTGGAACAGCTGATTAGCCGAATGTGCATGTCTGTGGATTGTGGGAGGAAACCAGAGGAAACCCACCTAAGCTCAGGCAGAACATCACACAGACTCCGCACAGAAACCCCCTCAAACACAGGACCTTCTTGCTGTGAAACAGGACGTGCTAACCCCTACACCACCATGGCATCCTGTGTGATTTTTCAGGTCATAATCATCATTACTCCCCACAGCCTTAAAAATATGTTTTCTGTTCAACCACTGAGCTCATGAGAGAGAGTGTAATTTCCAGCAGTGTCTCTGGTTTTGTATAAATTATCGTTGGTGATCTAACGGTTAGGTCTTCAGCATCTTCCTGCTGACCAGGGAATAATTTACAGCTGTCTGTTCAGTTTCTGTCATATTGACTATGCTGTAATGACAGTGGCTAACCCTGTTATACTATACTCTAACAATTTCCCCTGAATGCTCCCGGCCTTGACAATTAGGTCCTGTATTATCATATTGACATATCTGACAGACTTCATACACACTGAGAAAAGTTACGGATCAAATGATACTTTTTTGAGACAATGTAGATTTCTGTTATATTTAAAGGAAAAGCGATAATCAGAAAAAGCATTTGGTTCAGGAGTAAATATGGAGATTTGTTTTGGCATGATATAATTTATAATTATTTACCGAAGGCAAGGAGGATGTCATGAATAGTGATAATTGAATGTTTAAGGAACTATTCGGCTCAGTGACCAAACCTGAGGCATATAATTGTTTTTCTAAGCCGCTTAATCCTTTTTAGGGTCACAGGGAGGCTGGCGCCAATCCCAGCCGACTGTGGGCGAGGGTGTGGCACACCCTCAACAGCTCGCCAGACCCACGCAAGGCAACACACAACCATTCGCACTCACACCTAGGGGTAATTTGGAACAGCCAGTCAACCTAGTGTGCATGTTTTTGCACTGTTGGAGGAAACTAGAGTACTTGGAGGAAACCCATGCCAACATGGGGAGAGCATGCAAACTCCATACAGAAATGCTCTGAGCCCGGGAATCGAACCCGGTATCCCTGTGCGAACATAAACAATAACTGTATAGTTTGTATTTACATATTTTAACCGTGACAGAGGCAGGTGAGGTCTGCGTACAGTATGCACAGTATATCAGTGTGCTTTGTAACAGCACCTTTTTAAACTTATTCAGGGATTCAGTGTATACTACAGAGAAAGAGAAAATAATTACATTTCTATGGTATATTTTTTCATTTTAATGCATGAGGTGATTACGCCACTTGCTTCAAGTTCCCATGACAAACCGTGCGCATCTGTCATTTAGATTCAAGCATTATCCACTTGCAATAATGCCTTATGGTGCTGAGATGGCAGACCAATCAGATTCCCTTGTGGTATATATTCATTCATTTTCAAAGTTGTTTAATCTTACTAGAGTTGCCGGGAGGATGAAACCCATCTTAACCGTCTCCAGCCAAAGGCTAGGCACATACTGAACTTTGAGTAGCTCACTAGTCCATTGCAAGGCCAACACACACCCATTTATCTAGGGGGCAATTTGAAACAGCCAATTAGCCTAAATTGCATATCTTTGGACTGTGAGAGGAAACCAGATTACCCAGAAGAAACCCACACAAGCATGGGTAGAATGCAAATTTTCCTTCGTCGAGCCCGGGACTTGAACCCAGGACTTTCTTGCTGTGAGGCAGATGTGCTAACCGCTACGCCACCATGCTGGCCTAGTGTATGCTAATAATTAATATAGAACTAGGTTTCATGTCTGCACAATAAAATATCAAATCTACAGTGTCTCTTAAATGAATAAAGCATTGATTATGTTAATCACTCACTGGAGCCTATCTCAGCTTACACTTGGCGAAGGAGGGGTACACCATACACAGCTCGCTGGACCAGTGCAGAGCAACACACACAACCACTCACACTCACAGTCGCACCTAGGGTCAATTTGGAACAGCCAATTAGCCTAATGTACATGTCTTTGGACTGTGGGAGAAAACCAGAGTACCTGGAGGAAACCCACACAAGCACCGGGAGAACATACAAACTCCACACAGAAAAACCCAAGCTCAGGAATTGAACCCAGGACCTTCTTGCTGTGAGGCAGATGTGCTAACCAGTACGTCACCGAACTGCAATTGATCATGTTAGCTAAAAAAAATACAAATAAAAAGTAATGTGTTTTGGCGGCACGATGGTGTAGTGGTTAGCACGTCCGCCTCACAGCAAGAAGGCCTGGGTTCGATTCCCGGGCTCGAGCATTCTGTGTGGAGTTTGCATGTTCTTCCCGTGCTTGTGCAGGTTTCTGCCGGGTACTCTGGTTTCCTCCGACATTTCAAAAACATGTCAGTAGGCTAATTGTCGGTTCCTAATAGCTCCTAGGAGTGAGCGTAAGTGTGAATGGTTGTGTGTGTTGCCCTGCGATGGCCTGGCGAGCTGTCCAGAGTGTATCCCCCTCCTTCACCCAAGGTTGGCTGAGATGGGCGCCAGCCTCCCCGCCATCCTAATTAGGATTAAGCAACTTATGAATGAAGGAATGAATGAATGGGTTTTCATTGGTTATAATTCATTATTAGATTTTTTAGTTTCAGAAGTTTTAAGAGATGTACGAGTCATGCTGTGAGCACGTTTACATTGAACCGAACTTGACTGGAGTTCTGAAATTCACAGACCCCAAAGCTGAAGCATTTCCACTCACTTTCAAAATGTGGCTGAGCGGCTCCAGAAATCGTTAAAGCTCTATCTCTTTACACCCAGAAGAAGACACCAGGTGGACAGCATTGATCTTTCCTTCAAGCTCTCTTACCACACGTCACCAATTGTCTGCCTTTTTCTCTTTCAGCCATTAAAATATGGTCACGAATTTACAAAAGGCACTTGTTCTCCCCTGACCCCCCACAAGGTACCATCACTCAGCAGAAAACATTGTGAAAATATCAAAGGGAAATGGTGCCTGACAGAGGAGAGGTATAAACATCGTAATGATTTCCCCAGAGTTTCTGCCAGGAGGCAGTGTCACCCGAAAGCGGCATAAATGGTGACATATCCGCACTTAGGTTCGCAGGGAAATCGAACACTGACATTTTTTTAGGGCCTGAGCCTCCTCATAAGCCAATTACTGTGGTAACCGGAGAGCGCACTTCTCCAAGCTAGGGCTAGAATGCCACAGACCTTCTGAGACTGGGACTGTGTACACTGCCAAAACAACCTGCAGTGGACCTGCCCTGGGGTTTTCATACCAAAAGGTGGTATTTATGAAGTTTCTCTTCAGCTATCCCTAAATCCCACTTAATTGTAATAGTCCTTTTTTTTTTTTTTTTTGCTTTCTGAAATGAAATCCCACCCTCCTCTTTTTGGTATGAAGGGATACCAACAAGAAAATTTCCACTTGAAAAATGCCTCCACTTAATAAAATCTTACAAAAAATCTTAAAACAGTAAGACAGGGTTTAGTCAGAGAGGATGGATGAAAGCAGTTAAGTTTTTAACATTAAATCATTAAGATGCTGCATTTACACCAGAGCCATTGTGTTAAATTTATGCATTGCACTACATTTATCATGAGCAGGATACACAGTCTCAGAAGCCAGAAAATAATGCATTGCCTAATAAATCAGGACCAATGCAGGGAAATATATATATATATTTTTTTTTTCTTTTTTTTTAAACGTAAAAGAAGGTTGAGGGCAAAGAACAATCACCAGCACCTGTTCTCTGGTGCCTGGCAATATGATTCACATCTTCTATAAATAAAATGTCCACACTATTGGGCACTATCGCTATCCTAGCTGGGTAAATGGTAAAAAAGAGAAAGAAAGAAAGAAAGAAAGAAAAGGGGGGAAAAATCAGGTCTTGTTTCAACTCGGATGAGGAAGCATCTCTAAAAAAGTTTCACCTGGTGTAAAATTCAACTGGATTATTTAAACACATTTTAAAGAACATCATGTTTTCCCTGAATTTGCAGGTACCCTAAAATTCATAGTTCCTATAGTCTTACACCGAGGTTCAAGCAGTCCCTGTTTCTCACTAATGCATCTCCTCCACACTCTGATGCTATGCAGGGAGAGCTTGGTTGCAACCCCTCTTCCATTCCCTCTGAAACTAATTAGTGCTGAAGGCTAGAGCTGGGGTGAGATAGAAGGGATGTGTGTGTGTGTGTGTGTGTGTGTGTGTGTGTGTGTGCAAGGGGGCTCTTTCTCCTATTGCTGCAAAGAGCATTCATCCTTGAAATAATGGATCCTGGGCCGCAGCGTACCCGATTTTGGCATCAAGGCCTCGTTATTGGTGTATAACCGTATGATGATTTCCATTCAGCTACTTTTACCTCTGTCTATAAGCTTGTCGGAAGAGGTCACCGCTCCTGTTCTTCTGTGCATAGCATTTGTATTTCAATAAAGCTCTTAAATTTTGGTGCAGCTTTGTGAGACACACACTAAGGCAAGGCTTCAAAATGTACAGTGAGGCAAATTGCTTGTCAACAGATAATGGAGTATTTTGCAGTTGACACCTATTTACTGGACCTACAAATACAATTGGTTGCACTCTCACATTGTGTCTTCCTTTGTTTTGAGGGACGGTTAAGGAGGCAGTTAGGATAGACAGACTTGCTCCCTGTGCCCTGACCAGAGCTGCCCCCCGCTCGCCTGCAGGGCCTGGATCAATAGCAGCTGAATGCCATCTGCTTGGGGCAGCAGAACACCACCACAAGTCTGCGCCATGCATCTTCTTCTATTGAAAGGTTATTTTTATGCACGTAAACAATTCATCCTCTAGCCTCTGCGCTTTTTGCTCATTTACCCAACACCCCTCCTCATCCCCACCTCGGCTGATCGATGCAATATGCAAAACAAGTAGAAAAAAAAATTGAATCCTAAGAGTGAACCTGATGCCCAGGTGACAGCAAATCAATTAGCCTCCCTGTTTAACTCTGACACCCAGCCAAAGTGTTTCATAGTCACACATGCAAATCTTCTCTCCCTCGCCCCTCTCCAGAGAAATGAAAACCCTTACACTCTCCTAATACCGGCTTGAATTTTTTTAAGCGCCCTGATAAGGAGGTGAGACAGTGTTCTTGTGAATTAGGTCTGATTACGGATAATCCACCTCCTTCTCTTCCGCGCACTTGAACATCTTTACTATGTTGGTTATAAAGTATGCATAGTTTGGACTTGGTGACCATGCAGTGCGCCTGCCCAGATTACATTTGAGTGTGAATAAAGAGGATGTTCTGATGAGATGGTGCGTGTGTTTCAGAGCGTCATCGCTTGCCTGACCTCTCAGCAGCAGCGTCCAGGGAGACGGATATTTTTCACAGCACGCTCTGCTGGTCACAGAGAACCTGTTACAGCTCCAGGGGGATTGTTTGGCTCTTATTAGATTTTCTACAGCACAGCTATTAGTGATAAATGTAGTGCTGCATTCACTGTCAAGTTAATCAATGCTGCCAAAGTTTTGTTGCCCAAACAGCAATCTATAAAGCAAGACCATTTCATTCTGTCTTTCTCATTCACCCCCCACTTTCTTTCATGACAACTCTGTCCACCACTGGGGCCCTTCAGAAGTCTGGTTCGGCTTTAAACGGGGTGTGCTGGGACAAACACGTGCTCGAGCAAAATCCACAATTTGAAATACTGTCTTAAAAAGCAGGGCAATCGCTGTGATGTCTGCCCTGTCAAAGAAATTGTTTAAAAACCAGAGTCACTCAAATAGATCGAGTTTGATGGTTAAAACGCTGGCAAATCGATAACTTCACAGATGATAGAACGTTGTCATGTTGTCAAGGTTTTTTTTGTTTGTTTGTTTTTTTTAAAGTACAGCCTACTTGACAACAAAACCCTTATTTTCAACAGCTGTATAGTGTAGCTGGAAAAAGATGAAAGGAGTGGAATCAAAAGATAGGAGGAATGATGAGGCAGGGGAAAAGAAATAAGACCTAACTCTCAGATGTATGGTACTGTCATCAAGCAACCGATGTGGAGGCTGCTAAAACAAATTACTACTGTACAATTTAAACACAATTATAGGCTTATGAAATATGAATTTTCATTGATTTCTTTTCCCCTCTTACCCATGATCATTCAACTGCATGTATGAAATACTTGGACATAAATTACCAAACACTGCTGGCATTTATTATTATTTCTTTTATTTTTCCCTCTGTTCATTTGTTACTTTTTGCATTGGCATTATTTATTTATTTTTTTTGTTTGTTTGTTTATCTATCTATCTATTTATTTTTTATTTTATTTTATTTTTTATTTAAATTTTTTTATGTATTTTTTAATCCAGGATATAATGTTCTTCACACAATTGCTGATGATTCATTGTGGCTCATTGGCAGCAAAAGCTCCGTGTACTCTGCCCAAGTCAGAGAGGGGCTAGTTGATGAGGGCTCACAGAAGCACAATTACTGGCAAGGAGGAAGAGAAAA
Organism: Neosilurus hyrtlii; assembly: GCA_028564935.1. Taxonomy (NCBI): domain Eukaryota; kingdom Metazoa; phylum Chordata; class Actinopteri; order Siluriformes; family Plotosidae; genus Neosilurus; species Neosilurus hyrtlii. The sequence goes on from JAOUQZ010000030.1 coordinate 1,963,077, forward strand.
ACACTGTAACCTGGCTGGAGAATACCGATTAACCTTTTTTCACACAGTTGACAAATGAATTGCATCAACGGGACACGGCAGCATTTATCAACGCCTGTCCACACTTAGAGACCTGCTTCAGCTAAAGAAAAATAACAAGTTTCTGCTAATAGAGCAAAGCTGCATGGCGCAGCACATTATGTTGTCACACACTTTGGAATCTGATATCAATCTTGTTTGATCTTGTGATGAAAAGAGGAATACCTGCTTGTTGAAATAAAGAATTTATTATGTAGCATTTGTTTCATGGGTTTCAACAAAACTGACGGAGAACGTTTAAATGTGCGTACCGCCACAGTAATGTTGTTGGTCTTGCGAATTTGTTCTGCTCCATTCAGAAACATCTAGAGTGAAAAATTGTGCCTTTACTACTAAATATAATAGAAATTATGATTAAATATGATCATGTACATGAAACACAAACATCGCTTTTATACAATGACTTTATTTATAAGATCTTTTAGAGATTCCACACTGCACATATTTCCCAGTTTGACTCTGAATATTTGGATTCAGACCCTAGTAATACTGGGCTACTCCAAGGCTGTCCAATGTCCACAAAAGGTCACTTATCTGACATGTTAAAGTGTCATTTGCATTTAAGTGTGCATTTTATTGACCTTTACTTTCAAGATCTTGACTGCCTGCCATTAATGCACTTGGCGACGTGATGTGTTCACTCAGCACATGCGCCAATTGTCAATTAAAGGCTCTCTAATTGTGCCTCTTTTCAATGGGCCCCATCTAATATGCTTGCTTTACAATTAGGATTATTGGCCAAGCTGTTTAATTTTGCCTTTTAATGAGGACGTAGTGACAAATAGAGCCACAGACCATGGAACAACTTGTGACCAGAAAAAGGTCTGCACCTTCATCAATTCTGTTTTATTTTCTGCATTTGTTTCTTATGTACTTTGGTGATTTCAGAGCTAATGGGAAAATGTGCTAACAAGATCTAAGCCGTGTCCCATGCTTATCCACACCATATTTTGGGACAATAAACTGAATCAAGACCAAGATAGGATTATTTTTCTTTATTAAGTGACCAGTGTCCCTGGGGAAACAAAACAAAGCAAACAATTAATCTTTTCCTTCTATTTCTGTGGAGGAAGGGGCCCCGGCTGGAATGAAGGTGGTCTCTACCTGTAGCAGGCTAGACTGGAATAATGAGGCCTGTGCTGGGGAATAAATGGACTCCTGTGAGAACCCAGCTGACAGTCCTACTACCCCCTTCTCCTAATAATACGACCCATGCAACCATTGCCTTAAAAAAAAAAATAAACCTTAGATTCAGTGTACTAATTGTAGGGAGCCATTAAAAGGCAGTCAGAGAAAGTACATTAATTGCTAATCCTAACAAAGTGTTTAATCAAATTAAGTCAGGCTTCAGTGTTCACAGTTGGGTAAGCAAGAAAAGCCTATCCCAGCATACCCTATATCAATAGGTGCCTGGGGCATGTCTATGGACAAATTGTTACATTAGAGTTTCTTTTGTATATGTTAAACAGTTTAACAGTAAATTACAAGACAATGAACCCTGCAGTATCTGCTGGCATTGTTCCTTGCTGAAAGGATTTAGTATACGTGAACCATTTTGGAAACTTATAGATAAAAATTCATATTTTATTTTATTTTATTTTTTATATTATATCTATTTATTTATTTATTTTGGTATGATCGAAGTTCACAGAGGATTTTTGATTTTCTGTTTTATTCTGCAGTTTATTATAGAATGTTTAATCCACCCTGGGGATGTATTTAAATTACAATTATAATACAATTATGAAAAAGAAAAGTAACCAAACAGTAAAATAAACAACAACAGCAATAATAATAATAATAATAATAATAATAATAATAGGGGCAGTGGTGGCCCGGTGGTAGGGTGCTGAATTACTGTAACTGAAGGTCGAGAGGCATTTCAAAGAAATTTTAAAGAACCATTGCTGATTTTCGTCAAGAGTAGACTGGATTACCGTCAGCGTGTTTCTGCCCTGCGATGTCCAGGGTGTCCAGGGTGCTCTCTCCCCTCACCCAGAGTCAGCTGAGATGGGTGCCAGCCTCTCCACGACCCTAATTAGGATTAAGTGATTCAGACAATGAATGAATAATAATAATAATAACAACAAAAGTAATAATAATAACAATAATAACAACAAAAACAACAACAATAATGATAATAACAGCAACAATAATAATAATAACAACAAAAACAACAACAATAATAATAATAGTAATAATGGGCAGCATGGTGGCGTAACTGTTAACACGTACACTTCACAGCAAAAAGGTCCTGGGTTCCAGTCCCGGGCTCAGTGAGGGCGTTTCTGTGTGGAGTTTGCATGCTGTCCCTGTGTTTGTGTGGGTTTTCTCTGGGTGCTTTGGTTTCATCCCACAGTTCAAAGCCATTAGGCTACTTGGCTTCTCCAAATTTCCACTAGGTGTGAGTGTGAATGATTGTCTGTGTGTGTGTGTGTGTGTGTGTGTGTGTGTTGCCCTGCAATGGACTGGCTTGCTGTTCAGGGTGTACCTTGGCTTCACCCAGTGTTGGCTGAGACAGGCTCCAGCCTCCCCACTACCCTAGCAGGGTTAAGCAATAAGGCAAATGAGTGAGTGACAGTCAGGTACTTCTGGTGTCATGTGTGTACAAATAAAAGACAGAGGCCATATGAGACCAATAATGTGTAACACTTTTCTTTTCTTTTTTCCTTGAGACAAAATAATGTGGTTTTCATTGTACACAAGAGATAATGCTAATATCTCTATTTAAGCAAATATTAAGGCCATGGCATCTGGTTTCACAGTTCACTGACACATACAGTGTTCTATGGTGTCCGGCATTCCTGCACTAGCTTCCCTAAAAACCTGTGGACTCATGAGAGAGAGAGAGAGAGAGAGAGAGAGAGAGGAGCCAAGCGAACAGAAACAGTGATGGATTCCAGTTATTAGCAGATCAAAAAGATGGATGGCTCTCTGCTTCACCCAATCAACATCATCATCTAGATCTATTTAAAGATAGTCCTTGTGCTAATCAACTTATTTAAGCTGTTGATAATATCAGAGGCTAGAATAATCTGCTGTACCGGGCCTCATCCTCTCGATCGATAAAATCACTTGAGCCGGCGCAAATAGAGGTAAGTAATGACTATCCTGGTCATTAATATTATTTAACAGTCCTCGTCAGACTTAATGAAGAAGAAAAACTACCTGAAATCTGCACTGGGTCATTATGAAAACTAAAGCAGTTTAAAATCAGAGGGTTTGTATTGCAGACATTTAATTGTAAATTATGTATAGCATGAAGAGACTTGGATTACAGCTGATGATAATAATGTACAAATTACTCTGAAACCACATAAACTTTCTAAACTAGTGATCATATAATGAACACCATGTACACACATGCTCGTTTACTCCTACTGGCAATTCTTGATGCATTTGACAAGAGATCATAATTAGTAATTCCGGACCTCTGACCAATAAAAACAAAGAAATTCCCTTTAAACATGAATTCGACCTCGGGAACTCTAGATATTCTCCTCGACTCAGAGCTCAACAGAGTTCACTTACACACACTCACTAACCGTGGGTTTATACTGGGGTGTGATGTCTGAGATCTCTATGATTTAAGAGAATCTTGAGGAGTGTGTGGGGTTGTGGGATCAAATTATGATGATCTTGAGGGAACTTGGCGGAATCGTGATGATCTTGAAGGAACTTGGTGGAATCGTGATGATCTTGAAGGAACTTGGTGGAATCGTGATGATCTTGAAGGAACATGGTGGAATCGTGATGATCTTGAAGGAACATGGTGGAGTTGTGATGATCTTGAAGGAACTTGGTGGAATTGTGATGATCTTGAGGGAACTTGGTGGAATCGTGATGATCTTGAAGGAACATGGTGGAATTGTGATGATCTTGAGGGAACTTGGTGGAATCGTGATGATCTTGAAGGAACATGGTGGAATCGTGATGATCTTGAAGGAACTTGGTGGATTTTTGATGATTGCGCTGATCGTGGCAAATTGTCTTAGAGTTCAGAAAATGATAACCAACCAACGTACAGCATCAGCAATATATATATATATATATATATAGAAACTCCTTAACTTTGAATGAGGTGCTCTGTATATTCTACAGTATACATGGTCTGGTCCCAGATTTGGAAAGGGCGTTTCTGTGTGGAGTTTGTGTGCTTACGTGAGTTTCCTCCTGGTACACTGGTTTTCTCCCACAGTCCAAAGACATGCACATTAAGCTAATGTGGCTGTTCCAAATTGTCCCTAGGGGTGAGTGTGGAGTGGTTGTGTGGTAGGA
>JAOUQZ010000030.1:1972066-1982552 GCA_028564935.1 Neosilurus hyrtlii
GCCAACTAGCCTAATATGCATGTCTCTGGACTGTGAGATGAAACCGGAGTACCTGTAGTAAACACATGCAAGTACAGGGAATAAGTGCAAACTCCATACAGAAATGCTCAAGCCAGGGACTTGAACCCAGAACCTTCTTGCTGTGAGTTGGGTGTGCTAACCACCACGGCATCATGCCGCCCAGTTTGAGACAACCAAATATACATTTATTCTTTTGTTTTCTTAGCCGCTTAATTCTAATTAGAGTCGCCCATCTCAGCCGACTCTGAATAGCTCGCCAGGCCATCGCAGGGCCAATACACACACACAACCATTCACACTCACACTCTCACCTAGGCACTATTTGAAACAGCCAGTTAGCCTAATGTGCATGTTTTTGGACTGTGGGTGGAAACCGGAGTACCCTGAGGAAACCCATGCAAGCACGTTGAGTGCATGCAAACTCTACGCAGAAACACCAGAGCATGGGAATCGAACCCGGACCTTCTTGCTGTGAGGCGGACGTGCTAACCACTGGGCCTCCATGCTGCCCTCCAAATATCCATATTATTGTAACATGTGTATAGATGTCAATATCACTGTAATTGTGCTTTGATTACAATTCTTTTTGCAAGTCATCTCCATTACATTTGCTGTTATTTTATTTTATTTTTATTCTATTTTTTTTTTTCGGTGCTTTTAGGCTCCTTCATGTAATTGTGCTTTTACTCTCTCCAAGAAATGTTGTGATTTGTTCTGTCAGCACTTGATAATTCCCTAAAGCACTATGTTCTTGGACCATATTCTCCCTCCATTGCCAATTGAACAAATGTAAACACAATTGCTATGATGTGAGAAAGGATAATGAAAAAGAAACTGAAAGACTATTCCTGTTCTACACTAAAAGACCCACTTGAATTTATGGTATTCCAACACAAGCCCAACTCATCCTATTTAATGAGGTACTGAATGGTTGATTACAGCAACCAGATCTTATTTAATGATGAAAAGCATATAAACCACTGACCAATTTGGATGGAAAAACCTTTAATTTACTTGGAAAACAAAAATAGCTATTCATTATACCAAGTTGAAAAGAAAACTTTACTGGCAAAGGGATACAGTGAGCATCAGGTTACTTCCTGACTGCTAGCAGACACTGGGGACAACAAAGTTACAGACTGGCAGAGGGCGAAAATGACTTCTGAAAATATTAATATATTCTGTCATGTGATCAGATGAGAATTTAGATATGAAGAAATCACTCCATAAACTGGAAGCACATAAATAAGAAGAAATCCTGGAACAAAAATTAGTTTTCTTGTGCTCTGACAATGTTTCCTATATCGAAGGTCTGAGTTTTTGAGCAGGACAAGGCTCACACAGCCAGGACAATCAAGGTGTGGATGGAGAACCACAAGATCAAAAATGACCACAAGATCATTAACCGGCCCTCTCTTCAGACCTGAACCCACTGAAAACCTCTGGGATGTGATCAAAAGGAAGATGGATGCTCACAAGCCATCACACTAAGCTGAGCTGATTTAATTTTTGGAGCGGCATAAAGTCACCCAAGAGCAGCGTGAAAGACTGTTGGAGGCCAAGACACATTAAAGCTGTGATTCAGATGTCAGGTTTACTCCATCAGATATTGATTTCTGAACTCATCTGAAGTTCAAACATTAGTTCTGTGTATATAATGGAAGATGGTCTGGATTTTCATGCATTAATGAAGGTAGAACACTGCAGGGTCATTTCATAAAAAATCAAACAGAATTTGGGAAATGTGTTGTTGCACAAACTCAGCTTTTGTTCAAACGTTATGTATATGTTTGTTGATGGTATTTCACGAGTTATTGGAATCTAAAATGTACTTTTTTGGGAGAAATCCCAAGGCTTAAAAATATATAAAATTCTATTTATTCAAAACAACATCACATACATAAAGTGTGAACAAAGTCCAAGGTGGGGTAGAAACACTTCTATTTGATTTGTCACTGAATTACCCTACGTCTTTTTGGCATTTTGACCCATTATCATTTTGTTTTTATTATATGCGGTCAGCACGGAGATACGGCATAGTGGTTAGCACGTCTGCCTCGCAGCAAGAAGGTCCTGGGTTCAAGTTGTGGGCGAGGCTGTTTCTGTGTGGAGTGTGCATGTTTTCCCTATGTTTGCGTGGGTTTCCTCCGGGTACTCCGGTTTCCTCCCACGGTCCAAAGACATGCACGTTAGGCTAATTGGCTATTCCAAATTGCCCCTAGGTGTGAGTGGGTGTGAATGGTTGTGTGTGAGTTGGCTCTGCAATAGTCCCACCCAGTGTCAGCTGAGATCTCCATTTTTTGCTCAAGCCTCCCTGCGGCCCTAACTGGATAAACGGTTCGGCAAACGAGAGAGTTAGTGGAGAAATCTTTTGTCAGCAGAAGTATATATACTGAATATTCTGTATGTTTTTATATAATTTTAATGAAATTTCTGGCAACTGATGATTATGTATCCTTTCCACCATACCTAGTGAGAGTGAGAGAGAGAGAGAGAGAAGAAGAAGAAGAAGAAAAAGAAGAAGAAGAAGAGAGACATTGAGGCTGTCTGATCCTTTCTTGCTCTCACCCAGCAGACTCGGCAGTGCATGCCACACTGCATCACACCCAGTTTGCCTCCTTTTCCCAGACAGTCTGAAACACTTTTCCTGATCTCTTTCATCTTGATGTATTGTCAATATATGGATTGTTGTGTTCTCTAATTCAGTGAAAAAATCTAGTTTTCCATTAGTCTCTGCCTTTCTAATTTTTGCCACCTTTTTGCCACGTGTAATTATTAAAGGCAGATTCAAGAAAGCAATTACTGAACTTACCGTTTGTATCTTTGAAATCTTAATAAGCAGCAAGCTTCTGTCCTGGGAGAGCACAAGACAATTTGAAAGGTCTTTCTAGTCACTAACTAGGAGAGTCTGGAAGGCTTTTCCCTCTCTTTGCTACCAGAAGTCACGGTTCCTATTGTTAAAAAACATTTCTAAAAACAATAAATGTATAACAAAACCGATCATTATTAAAGTGGATTCTTAAAACCAGGTGCCCTGTCAATATGACGAGAGTCTTGGATTTTTAATTTGTAGATTTCATAAAGGGCGGCACGGTGGCGTAGTGGTAAGCACTTCTACCTTACTGCAAGAAGGTCCTGGGCTAGAGTCACAGGCTCATCAAGGGTGGTTTTGTCTGCAGTTTGCATGTTTTCCCCGTGCTTGCATAGGTTTCCTCTGGTCACTCCAGTTTCCTTCTTTTAAGAGTCCATACCTTGAATTTGTAATCAGCATATTATTAACTGGGCAGCACGGTGGTGTAGTGGTGAAGAGGGTTCTGGATTCCGCCCCTACGGCCAGCAATGACATTTGTGGGGGGGAGTTTGCATGTTGTTCTCATGCTTGTGTGGGTTTCCTCCAGGTACTTCGGTTTCCTTCTATAGTTCAAAGACATGCACATTAGGCTAATTGGCAGTTCCAAATCGTCCCTAGATGTGAGTGTGAGAGTATGAATGGGATGGGGATCGAGATGGATTGACGAGCTGTTTAGGGTTTACCCCTTAACCCCCGAGGGTCGGTTGAGATAGGCCTATCCTAGTAGCACTGTGCAGATTACTTTTCTGTCCTTGCAGATATGACACTGCTTACACCAGACATGCAAGTGTACTCCATGAGGTCTATAAGACATTACATTAATGGCATACGGCAGGCTCCCTTATCCAGAGCAACTTATATTTTTATCTGTTCTGTATCAGTAGTTGAGGATTAAGGGCCTTGCTCAAGGGCCCAACAGTAACAGCTTGATGATAATGGGGCTTGAACCCCCAACCATTTGATCAGTAACCCAGATCCTTACCCACTGAGCCACCACCGCATTATCATAGCCAGATATTGTATGCTAATGTTATTTTATTATAAAGCCTTATTATATATTTGCAACTCTACACCAGCTTGTGGATAATATTATTCAGAGAAAGTGCTTGGGGTCATCATCTGCTTTATTGCTGATGGGCTTTTTCCTTATTCTAATGCTGCAAAGGGAAAACTGTCAAGCTAGTTTCTGACACACATTTGCATTCTTCAATGACAAGTGACACCACTGAAAGGCCACAGAAAACTGTTTATTGATCACTGTAAAACTATTCAAAGAGCAGATAAGGTTATATCTAAAGGAGCTTGCTTTCATGAAAGACATTACAGGTCTGTGTGCAGCAGTGGGCTTAAAGAACACAACTTCATTAAATCATGCCACTAGTATTTATATCGCTGTAAAGATCTGCCAGATTGGTGCGTATAGATTGCGATGGGAGCAGGCCTAGTGTTCATCAGGCCTATTAAGTGTTCAGTGTGGCCATTCATAATCTATTGCATACTAAATGCTGGGGATGTCACAGCGCATTTACAGCATGAGGAGTTGGAGAACAGCCAGCTAATGAAATAGGAGGAACTTGCAGCCAGAGCTGTTTGACACTGTCAGCTGCCCCCTTCTCACAATTACATCAATTCCCATTGCAATTCTGACCTTTTCCTTCAGAGAACAAAGCATATATACAAGAAGCTGCTAGATTAGGACCTTAACTGGACTTCTATCGTAGAACGTAGTGACTGGGGTATACATGCTCAACTTCTGCACCTGAAATATTACACTTCTGATAACAATGCGAAGGAATAAACCGATGTGGGACATTATAAATTGGAATATATTTACAGATTGTATTTTCAGTGCGCTATGTTTCTGACATGAACTTGCAAAGGTAAACCAAATGATTATCTGTTGTTTAGTGCAGTGAACAGGTGGCAGAGGCCTGTCAGAGTTCATAAAAGGCCTATCAGAGCCAATAATGCAGCAGTCGCAAGTCAGCAGCCTGGCTCTTAGGATGGGCAATCAATGATTAATGTCACATAGCTGATAGATTTATGTATGCAAATGGCACCGTTCAATCCCTCTGCTGCCATTTTACTTTACTGTGGCATTTCTTGTGCACAGGAACCTGTCTCGTCAAACAAGGTCATGATTTAAAAAAAAAACAAAAACAGCAGTAAAAAAGGAGAGGGAACATGTATTGCTGCGTGGTCCTTATGTTTGGCCGGTAGTCATACACCTTTTCACATAATACTTATCCATTTTGATGTTAAGGGAGTTGACTGACATACAAGAGAAATAAGACTGAGCTATTACAGATCAACCAAAGCCTCTAAACTAACTAAACATTTGTGGTATTAGTGTTTTAAGTAGGTTATTTACAAGTACTAATAACACCATTTAGAAAGCAGTCAGTTGGTCACATGATTCACTCATTCATTTATTCTTCTAGGGTCGCTGGAAGGCTGGAGCTTATCTCAGCCAACTCTGGGTGAAGACGGGGTACACCCTAAACAGCATGTTCACACTCACACCTTGGGGCAATCTGGAACAGCCAGTAAGCCTAATGTGCATGTCTTAGGAGGAAACTGGAGTACCTGGAGGAAACCCACGCAAGCACAAGGACAACATACAAACTCCACACAGAATCGGCCTCACCAAGACTGGGACTCGAACCCAGGGCTTTGTTGCTGTGAGGCAGGCGTGCTAACCACTACACCACCGTGCCACCCAGAGAAGTCATGCAAGTCAAAATAATAATGGTAATATGATACCTTTAAAAGGTAGGATGAAATACTGAAATTGTTTTATTCTTTATTAGGGACGCAGAGAGGCTGGAGCACATACCAGACGACTCTAGGCGCCTTTGGACTGTCAAAGGAAACAGGAGCACCCTGAAGAAACCCACACAAGCACCAGGAGAAGATGTAAACTACCCCCACAAATGGCATTGCTAGACACAAGGCTGGAACCCAGGACCTTCTTGGTGTGATGCAGACGTGATAAGCACTAGCCTATTAATGAAGAATTTTATTATTAATTAATGTTTCAAATTCACAGGACCTCAGGGTGTGCTGTGGTATCTGACATCAAGCAGTTCATAGGACATCCTTTACTTCCTGTAAGTTGCAATGTGGTGCCTCCATGGTTTGGACTTGTTTGTCCAGCACATTCCACAAATTTGGGAATTTGGAGCCCGATTTTCCTTACACAATTCCTGAACAGTTTTGCAGTATAACAGTGTGTATTATACAGCTGAAGGAGGTTACTGTTGTTAGGGAACACCATGGTATAAAGGGGTGTACTTACTCTGCAACAATCCTTCGCTCGATAGTATGTGTCAAAGTAACATCCATAAGAATTCTTGGACCCAAGGTATCCCAGCATAACATGTGCATTCCAATGCCCCATGGTCCAGTTTTGATGCTCGTGTACCTATTGTAGGCACTTTCAGTGCGATAGAAAAGCGGTTGACACGAATGGTCCATGAACTTATCGCAAAAAAATTTAACCGTGCTTGAATTTTCTGTGAATGTCGCAAAACCAGGCTCTGACACAAAGTATTCTCAAACTCTTCTCAAACAGTCCGTACAAGTTGCGAGAAGCTCGCAAAGTTGCCGTTTTGCTTGCAAATTATTCATTTTTCATTCGCAGGGAAAAGGCAACAAGTTGGAGTCTTAAACACGGAAACTTTGAGACTTGCTGGCATCCGCCATATTCCATGTAGTTTATCATCATTCGTATTTTATTTGCATTTTGTTTGCGCTAATAACAAATGAATAAAAAAGCGAGTGGCTTGAGAACAAAAAGCAAACAAAAAACATGACAGGAGATTCGCTTTTGTTGACCAAACATCCACAAACCAATCGCAAATTACTCGCAAATTAATCACGCAGCCTTCTTGCAACTTTCGCGTGATATACATATTTTAATCTGCAAAATATTAGCTTGCAAGTGGAGTCACAAAACATCTTGAAGGGAATTTCAAAATTCGCAAAAAAAAAAATAATCAATTTGTGTCAGTCACTTTTCTATGGCACCTCTAGTGTGATCACCTCATTAAGCATGTGCGCTCTCTCTGGCTGGTCTACAGTCTCATATGCAGCAATTTGGCAATCATAGCCAGCATTCATTTTTATACCCATCTGTTGGATCAGACCAGAGGGACTACACTGAGTCCTAAATGCCCATGTATCTGTTCCTGGTTCACTGTTTGTATTTCCTTGTATGTGTGTATGACTTTTTGTAGGTACCAATCACCACACTCTGGGAGAACCCTATACGACCTAAGGTTTTGAAGATTCTCTGACCCAGTCGTCTAGCCATGATAAAAAATGTATTTATTTATTTATTTTTTGCTTTCAACACATCAAATTCGAGAGCTGACTGATCACTGGTTGTCTAATACATCTCATCACATAACAGAATCCATTACAAGGAGATGTTCAGAAGTGGTGTTAAAGTTATGGCTGATTGGTGTAGAGTTCACTGATCTTTCCTTCTCTTTTTGTTAAATGATGAATGTGGTCTACTCATGTATTTCAGTACTCAGTACTTAGCTTACATTGCCACGGTATGGAAGATCATTTGACCTTATTTTCGAAAAAATACTGAGTAAACATTGATAGTCATCCTGATATCTGAGCGCTTTTATTCATATGCTGTGTGTTACACCTTTAGAAATAAAATGGCACTTATCCCATCTGTTCTCATAACCCCCCACCCCAGTGACACTGCTCACCTGAAAGGGCAACCACAGGAGGACCTCGAATAGGAAATTGAAAGTGTATTTTATTTTTTTACATTCACCCTTAATAAACACTGCCACACTTGGTAACCGGGTAACACCACGGCATTAATCAGAAGCAGGATTTTTCAGCTTTACAACCACAGTGGCACTTATCTCCACGGTGGCCCTGCAATCAAAGGGCAACCATGAGATGATCTGTGCAAGAAGACTGAAATTAAAGTACCAAAGCAAGATTAGCTGCTAAAATCATTTTTCATAAAGAGCACAAAATGAGCAGTCATGGGATCATTGAGGCACCTGACATCTCGGCCATGAGCAGATAAGGAAAACGAATTAAGGGCGTTCTGGAACTCTTCTTATCTCCAGTGCTCCAACATGACATGCACTTTTAATTTGTTGAATCAGGAAACCAACCAGTAACACGTTATCAAAGAAAAAGTTTGTATTTATGCAGCAGGAACTTCCTCGTATCCGAGCAGACGTCAGAATTCCAGGATCAGTAAAATACAAACCCCTAATTAAAATTGTAAACACTTTCTACAGTGCTTTTACACAGTGCTGTGCTGAGACACATATAACACAGAATGCTCTGGAGCAAAGATGCTTTCAGAACTAATACAATTAAATGTTTGTACTTTATTAAAAAATAAATAAATACTTCAAGGGCAGGAAATATACCAGGTAATAACCAAGCAAAGTCAATATTTGGCGTTCATTTATTTCCTTCCTTCATTTTTCTGAACTGCTTTACCCTACTAGTCTCTCGGGGAGGCCAGAGCCTATTTCAGCCGACTTTGGGTAAGGGCAGGGTACATCGTGATTGGCTCTCCAGTCCATCACAGGGCCAACTCACACATAACCATTCACACTCACACTCACCCCTAGGGGCAATTTGGAACAGACAGTACCTGTCTATGTACTGTTGAAGGAAACCAAAGTACCCTGAGGAAACCCACACAAGCACAGGAATAACCTGCAAAAATAAAGCATTTAGAAGGGAATAGAGAAAAGCAATAGGGAAGATAAGAGGGACGGTTAGTTCTACTGTGGATTTAATAAACCTTCACTAGATACACATAACCCATAACTCCGATTGATCTGATCAACAGAACTGATTAACATAATTATTCCCTTGTAGGAAAACTATAACATACTCATGTACTCATATAATGAGCACAGGGTGTCACTGTCATATGTCACGAACTGCTTAATACTACTATTAGGATCGTGGGGAGGCTGAAGCCTATCTCAGCCGACACTGGGTGAAGGCATGAACACCTCGCCAGTACACCCTGTACACCCTGAACACCTCGCCAGACCATTGCAGGGCAACACACACTAGCATTCCCACTCACATCTAGGGTCAGTCTGGAACAGCCAATTCACCTAATGTGCATGTCTTTGGGCTGTGGGAGGAAACCGGAGTACTCAGAGGAAACCCACAAAAGTACAATAAGAAGCTCCACACAGAAATACCCTCGCCCACCCAGACTCAAACCCACAACCTTCTTGCTGAGAGGCGGACGTGCTAACCACTAACCACTAATGATTCTTACATAAACAGTAGTCTATAGTTTAGTGCTTATAGTTGTAGAAGAAAGAGATAGTCACTCTCCAAACTCCTAAAAAACAGCACAGCTAGGAACATTCCCAAGCAAATTATATATTTTTTAGGTGAACTGGCAGTGGTGCACATGACAAAGTGATGCAATTTCAGCAATGTCGCAAGAGCAGCCTGATATTTGTCTCTTTCTGCTGTGCATTATTTTCAAGTCGTGCACAACTTCCCAGATTTGAATCACCATTGGTCCAAGGGCTCTTCTCTTGACGGGACACAAATAATTACCACACTCTCTCTTTGTTGTAGTCCATTATATTGTTCTTCTTATCTGTGACGCCTGAGTTGCACTTGATCAAGTGAGGTCACAGTATTTTGACCACAACATAACACTGCTATTTGGAGATTTGATATAAGCTGGCAGGGTTAGTACAGCAGCTTTTTACAGCCAAGTCCACAGAACTTAAAACATAGTAGCTCCAAACAAGCATAGACCTGAAGCACATGATTTCGGAGGGTGTGGGGGTGGGTTTTGGGGGTAACACTATAGCAGAACAGAGAGAATTAAACAACTCATTGCATGAGGCAAAAGGAAATTAATTAGTGTATTAGTGTAATGTTATTATTATTATTGTAATTGTTGTTATTATTATTATTATTATTATTATTGCTGTTGTTGTGGTTGTTGTTGTTGTTATTATTAATATTATAATTATTATTATAACAAAAACAATAATAATAATAATAATAATTATTAATATTATTATTAATATTATTATAGTATTGTTGTTGTTATTATTCTTTTTAATATTATTATTATAATTATTGTTAGAATATCATTATTATTAATATTGGTATTATTATTATTATTTTTTTTTTTATTGTTGTTGTTGTTATTGTTGTTGTTGTGGCTGTGGTTGTTATTATTATTATTATATTGTTATTATTGTTGTTGTTGTTGTGGTTGTTGTTATTGTTATCATTATTGTTGTTATTATTATTATTATTATTATTATTATTAATATTATTATTATCATTATTGTTAGAATATCATTATTATTAATATTGTTAATATTATTATTCTTATATTGCTATTATTGTTGTTGTTATTGTTATCATTATTGTTGTTGTTGTTATTATTATTCATTCATTCATTTTCTGAACCGCTTATTTCTAATTAGGGTCGCGGGGAGGCTGGTGCCCATCTCAGCCGACTCGGGGTCGAGGGCAGGGCACACCCCGGACAGCTCGCCAGGCCATCGCAGGGCCATCAGTCACACAACCATTCACACTCACACCTAGGGGTGATTTGGAACA
>JAOUQZ010000030.1:1986549-2005678 GCA_028564935.1 Neosilurus hyrtlii
AAAAAAAAAAAAAAAAAAAAAAAGGGGGGGGGGGGTGCACATCCGCTGAGGGCTTCTGTAATGAACAGTGTCAGTTTAATCACACAGCACTGTTTTTACTCTACACTTGAGATGAAATCACTGCATAGTGGAAACATCATTCTGTCAAAGCAGAAATCCAACATGTCAACTAACCTCGAATCTCCCCACTTCCCGACGAATGTTCTTTGATATCTGCTCGAAATCTCTTTCTCCCTGCTGTACTTTAGCTTCCCACTAAAACAAGTCAAAACAGACAAGAAACCCACCATGATCACACAAATACCAGACTGTGTGCTCGAAATGACTTTATATTCTGTATTCTTCAGTACACAAAGCCCTGCCCAGTAACTTTAAGGTCAATGTGTCCAAACTAAGGTGTTTTTGGATTTTATTATCTCATGCTACTGTGCTACTGCATGCTATACAACTGGACCAGGGTAGGTCCGGGCAGCACGGCGGTGTAATACGTAGCACATCCGCCTTACAGCAACAAGGTTGCTTGGGTTTGGTGTGTTTTTTTGTGTGGAGTGTGCATGTTCTCCTTGTGCCTACATGGGTACTCCGGTTTCCTCCCACACTCCAAAGACATGCACATTAGACTAATTGGCTGTTCCAAATCACCCCTAAATGTGGAGTGTGAGTGTGAATGGTGTGAGGTGTTCAGGGTGTACCCCGCCTTCGCCCAGTGTTGTGTTGGCCTCCCCACGACCCTAATAGGTTTAAGCAGTTCAGAAAATGAGTGAGTGAGGGAGTATTCCAGGTACAAAAAAAAATTATACAGATGGCGTATAAAAAATGTAGATGAATATTTTTTGATGAGTCACAGGAAGACAGGATGGAAATGATAAGCATCACATTTTCCTCCATTGAATGATCCCTTCTACACCTGAAGTGCTGAATAAAAATGGAAATGAACAATCAAAGATTAAAGCTGATGTTAGTTGATAACCTGTTCACAGTTATATCGATCATTAAAGCACTCGAGCTTCATTTTCATGGCATAGCACACAGTGAAGTCAGTATCAACATGGATGCATGGACTATTTATTGTATACATTATGGCAGTGCAACACACACTAAAAGAACCTACTGATGAAAGGGGGGAAAAAAAATATCAGAACCAAGGGTCCTACCTCCTCAATCTCCTTTGTGGGGCATGACAGGGAAAATGCAAAAATTAAAAGTGCCTGATAATGTTCTGTGGTTAAAGTAATCAATAATTTATGAACTCTTATCAAGCGGAACAGCGGTTTCGGTGGAGTTATGAATGGACTAAAGCAAGAAAAGGGCAGCAGGCTTCATACTCATCAACACCGGGGCTCTCGGTAAACAAGTGTTGATGCTGAAAACAGACCTGGGGCTTCGTTTCTAACACACAATCTTTAACATTATATTCAAAGAGCTATGATGCACCTTTTGCCATGTTTATGATGAACGTTAAAATTATAGTGTCTAAAAATGAAAGAAGTGCATGACCAAGTGATGCAAAATGTCAATCTTCTTAACCCTCAAGTTCAATTTTCTTCCCCTCACTAACAGTACTGAGGTTTTACCTCCTTTATCTCATCCTTGGCCTGTTGAAGCTTGTCAGGCTTGTTGGCATACTGCAGCTTGGCTTCAGCTTCTCTCTTCCGCTGCAGCATGAGCTGAGCATCCTGCCATTTGGACCATGTTTTCATGCGCTGGTCAAACACACCCTGAAGAAAATAAAGAGCTTCAAGTGTTAGCTTTGAATGGAGCCATGAGGTTGCATTATTTGGATCACTGTGTTCTTTGCCGCATGGCCAAATCCAAAACACCTCCTCTCCTCTGAGAGTGCAGGGCATAATTTAAACGTGACCCATATCCATATTAAGTCGGAAATGATTAATGAATTTTGTGTTATTGGTACCATTTTGGAGTTGATATCCTAAGCTTTAAAGTGAGACCAAATTTTCGAGCATGTGTTGCTAGTTTTGGAGTAACTAACCAAAACCTGCCAGGAATTTTCATCCTTTTAAGCAACTATGGAGAAAATCGTGTTAAAAAGTTCAAAGTGTTTAATAATTGCCGACCTAATACCCACTTTGCTGTGAGGGTTCACAAATATTTAGGCACTGCAGACAAGCGGAGCCTCAAAAATGTCTGCCTGTGTAAGTTTACAGAAACATGTATACTTGGAGAATAAGCTGCAAAGTGCAAGTGCATTGAGCGGCAACGATGGCGGCTTGCACATGACATATTTTCCACAACATTTTTTTTCATATATTGGACACAACAACAAAATTAAGCTCATGGCCTTACGAGAAATGCATGCATATGTAGGCACTCTGGATATGCACCTTCCCTTCCTCCACATTCATGGCTGAAGTGCCCTTGAGCAAGGCACCTAACCCCTCAACTGCTCCCTGGGCGCCGCAATGTGTGGCTGCCCAACGCTCCAAGTGTGTGTGTGTGTGCTCACATTGGATGGGTTAAATGCAGAAGTCAAAGTTTCCCTTGCGGAATTAATACAGTATAAATAAAAAAAAATAATAAATTTTAAATGCCAAACTTTAAAATAAAATATATTTTTTTAATGCTCTATGAAGAACATCCCCTTAATTATCAGCACAAGATCATCTCACCTTAACAGCAGTGATGAGCCGTACATAGTCACCAAGTAGCTCAGAGAACACATAGAAGTCAGCATAGGCCTGTTCTTGGTGCAGCTGATCGATCTTCTCCTCCACCTCGGCGAGCTGGGAGAGTGCCCGCGACAAAGCTGTGTGGTCCTCTGAATTTCCCAGCATGGCAGCACTCTTTGCGAACGATGCAGTGTTCATAGACAACTCTAAAGAGAGGAGAGATGAAGTGACTCAGACGCAGCGTTTAAAATTATTAAAAAAAAAAAAAAAAAAAAAAAAAAAAAAACGGGAATCACGATCCTGATTTGCCCTGATCATATTCCGATGTTCCGTCAGAGGAAATTGGACGACACTGCCAGATTTGGGGGAAAACTTGGGGGAAAGAGGGGAAAATTTGCGAAGTGTTGAAAGATTCAGGGTTTTTTTTTTCCATCTCAGAGTAGATCGGGGAAACATAGGAAAGTGACCAATCAGAAGGTTATTAAAGCCATTACATCAACTTCTGGAATCTTTCAGACGGTTTAATAAGACTGACGACTTTGACCCAACTCTGATATGATAAGGCTGAAAAAATCTCTAATTTTTAAACTTGACTGATATTATAAGAACAAATGAACAAAGGAGATGCCCTACCTGCCCAGGTCAATAGAAACGTACTGTAATACGATTTATCTGGCACCAGATTGCGAGGTTGTGTTTTCAGTGGATCTACAAAGCACTTTATGCACAGCTGCTGCCAGGGGTTACATCCACTTATCAAGGACAGGAATGTCATGTACCTTTCCTAGAGAAACAGCATCATTTATTTACATTTCCGTGTAGTATACACCAAAACTCTAAGTAGAAAAGACACTATTAGGTACATAGTGCACATGCCCTGCAGAGCTCACCTGACCTGCCCATCAAATATGTAACAATGAAAATCGTGACTTGCTTTTAATGATTCTGTGTAGCAATTCTACGAAAACTATTATTCGCCCCAGGCTCAGAGTTTGCTGCTGAACTGAATAGAGTACTCAGCAACCTCCACCTAGTCTTTGGTGATTCATTGATAATCACGTGGGCTGCGTGTACATTTTGACCCTGCATGGAACATTCGAACCCTGCCGATTTCAGAAAACCCAAATAAATGTAAACTTGTGCACCAAATTATTTTTTTGATCTAGTATACTTTGAATGCTTTTCTGCCCCAGAAGGGGGGAAAAACCCAGTTCTGATTAATCACTAAAACCCCAATATGACAACATTTTTACTCTGCATAACATTATTTGTAAAAATGTCTAAATGGTCAATATCAACTTATTACTGATTTATTTATCTACTTCCCCTTTACAATGGGTCTTTGCAGGAATGTATTATGACCCCTAATGCACGCCAGTAATTATTTTGGAGGAATAATCATAAAAGTGAAATCAATCGGAATAGGCCATTCACACAATAATTTCCCCTTTGCTGACCCGCCTGCTTATTCATTTCCCCTTATCACTACCTCAGACAAGCAATCCAGGAGTTATGGCTATCACATTCAAAACACTGGTGGAAAGCCTTCTGTGGCAACTCCAATAAGTGCATTTCCACCAGGGTTTTAAATGTGATAGCCATAACTCCTGGGTTGCTTGTCTGATGTAGTGACATTTCCATGACATTCCTGTCCTTGATAAGTGGATGTAAACCCTGACAGCAGCTGTACATAAAGTGCTTTGTAGATCCACTGAAAACACAACCTGGTGCCAGATGAATCGTATTACAGCACATTTCTATTGACCAGGGCAGGTAGGGCATCTCCTTTGTTCATATAATAGTTATAACTGTTTTGTAAGGATGAAAACAAAAAGATCTCTTCAAGAAGCAGACGCATAAAAGTTAAGCTAAGGGAATTATTCCGATCGAGGCCAATGTCTACCGCTCCCAACGTAAAGACGAGAAAACCCACAGAAGTATCCATGCTACTGCTGATGACATGCACTATAAGGTGAGTTGTTTTCCTTCTACAACTTTATTACAGTAAAACCTCAAAAACGGTGATAGGAAGTGATCCACTGATATGACGTCAGCTCTGAACACGTTACTGATTTTCTAGCCGGCTAGGGTTGACTTCAGTCCACTAAGCAGATAGCCTATCGCAAGATCATAGCTAGCATAACATTAGATTATTTTCGTAACCATCTCTTGTGAAGTTGCTGCTTGTACGCCTTTTAAAACAGATTTTAGTGCTTTAGGCTGCAGGACTGTACACTGCCTGTTACTAGGAAGGCTGAGGGATCTGCACTGGAGTGTTATACAGGGTGACCCACATTTAAAACCTCCCACATTTTAAAAGCAAATGAAAATAAAAATTAAATTAAGGTTAATTAAATTGTTATTTTCACACATGTAAAATGTACTGAAAATGTTTTGTACTGAACAAAGTAAATTTTCGTACAATTTTTATTCGTCATGATTTGAAGATGATCCTCCAAACAATGGCTTTCATTGTAATGCCGACATTGGAGGTGATATCGGAAGGCTGCTGTGGCCCACACGTCGATCTGCTAATTATCAACCTTAAAGGCTTCCAGAGTTTGGGATGGATGAGTATACACTCATGACTTAAGGTAGCACCACAGAAAAAAAATAAAATAAAATCACAAGGGGCGGGTTAGGGGCAGCATCACCACGCAACGAGATCACCCGATCTTGAAACATTTCCCTCAGTCCTTCCCTCAGTCTTGAAACATCCGCTGATGTGTGTAATAACTGGCACCTATATACATGTGTTCTTTAGTATGCTTACCGAATGTAACCAGAGAGGGTGAGCTGCAAGCGGTCGTGTGTTTGTGTATGAAGAATAATCAGTGAATGTTTAAGTTATTGAGTTTGCGTCTCAGAGAAAGTCAACAGAAATAATCTAAATAAAGCAGAGTAAGAGAATAAGCTGCACTCAGTGGCGACATCGGTGGCGCACAATATATATATATTTTTACGTTTTCTCATTATTTTCTTAATTTACTGGGTTGCCTGTATGGGTACATGAGCACGGATGGAACAAAAAAAAAAATGGAGGTCTTGGCTTTACAACATTTGCATAAGTAACCTTTGCCTAGAGTCGGCTGAGATAGGCTCCAGCCTCCCCACGGCCCTAACAGGTTTAAGTGATGCAGGAAATGAGTGAGTGAGTAATAAGTTGATGATCTTGCCAAATAGCTGCAGTATTCAGTACTTATTGCTATACATTAATAAATAAATAAATAGCTTATGTTTATGTTGAAATGTGACCTCCTTCAGTTGTGAGGTCGTGTCGTGAGTAAGAGCAAAAGTAATTTAAAAATGGATGGATGAAAATGCAATATCGCCAAAAATACATCCTTCAAAGCATAATCTTCAACATGACCAAGTTCAAATATCCCTAAAATAGCCATGTTAAAATACTTGTTTCAGAAAGGGTTCCATGTCCATGTTGTTGTAAAACAGAAATAGCCACTTATTTCGCCAAATTTCAAACGGCTTTTGTGGTTGCTCAGGGTATTTCCTTATTATCCAAATTCACTACCAGAATCCTCTCCCTACTTACAGAATCCCAGAAGGATTCCCCCGATCATACAACAGTAAACCAATGAGAAGCCTCAAAACACACACGACTCGGTGTAAACAGAACTCATCTGTTGCTAGGAAGACGCTAGTATGATGGTGCTGATTGGTCGAGAGCCGGATTCATTTAGTGTTTGGATGTTCGGGAGTTTCAGATGCGGACATTCAGGAACTGGTTCTGTAACTGTAATTTCTTTTTTCTTGAAAGTAGAATTTCTTGATTAGTGACATGCAAAGTGATGTAACTCAGAACATTTTCATGCTGTTAACATGTTTTATACCTCATTCTGAAGCAGATTCACTTCTCTTTCCAAATATATCAGTATCTCACATTTCATACTTAATCCCTATTATGCTGGAGCGGGTCACATAGGTCAGCAAAACCAAACTTTATTATGTTGCTTTGCTTTATAAACTTTAGTTCAAAGTAATAAAATAAATAAATAAATAAATAAAACGATGATTTTACCTTTCCTATGACACACCAATGATTCCACACTGGCATGTAGTTTTCGGAGCTGAATATCAAGGTTCTCAAACTGCTGTTGTTTTTCTTCAAACCACTATATAAAATAAAGACATGTCAGAAAAGGAACTATAAAATTATAGGCAACAACAAACCACACTGGCACAAAATGCAAAACAGGTGAATGAGGAACAATAGCATTAAAATGAGATTTTCAAAACCACTGTAAGCATCAATGACTAAATCTGTTATAATCTACAGAACATACAAACTATCCAGAATATTCATAAGTACGAGGTACAAGATGCTACTTGTCTACAATTGACTCTAAGCAATAAGGGTAGGAGACACATGCCCCCCCCCCCACACACACACACTCTCTCTCTCTCTCTCTCTCAGTCTTACTCTCTCTCTCTCATAAGGATCTTAGAATTCAAGCCAGAGAGCAGCTCATTAATTCGTCTCATTATTCAAGTCCAAAAATCAGCCCCTTACCGCATCCGATTCATTCATCTTGATTGTCATTTTGTTGACAGCGTCGGCCGCTTTGTTTACCATCCTCAATATTCCGGCCCCACTCAGTGCCTGGGTGCTAACTGCTCGCGGCAGCTAAGATAAAATGACAAATAAGGGCAAACAAACCAGTTAACAGGCCAGGGCCTGGACCCAATCCCACAGGGAACTTCACTTGCTCTTGTCTCACCTACACTCCAGGCCTGGACCATGGAAAGCCTGTGGTTTTCTCTACTCCCATACATTTTAATGCTCAATTCAATTTAGTGCATTTCGGCCCAAGAAAATTCTCAGAGGGCCGACGGGCACAAACAGATTTCAATTGCCCTCGGACCATTTAGCCTCATAAAATCACTGGGGTTTTCTTTTACAATTACATTAATGTAGTTTCCTCAGGAATGTGGTAATCCACCAGAAATAACCTGAGAGTTGACCTTAACGGTGAAAGACTCATTCGATGATCTGTGTTAGGCATAAGTGTTTGATTTAAAACATATGAAAAACATTTATAAAATGTCATATTAAATGAATAAATATATAAATTATAAAAAGTTTACAGTGATCATGAACAATACCTCTGTGTTTTCCAAGAACTGAATGACATCGGCGTCTTTTAGTAAGGCGGGATGAGTCACTGTCCTCATCAGGTATCTATTAAAAGAGTGAAATCATTATGTGATGTTTAATTTAAAATCCTAGAACCAAAAAAAAAATAATCCAAAAGATTCCAGTTAACAGTATTAAAAACCAAGTGAAATTTGCAAGTTTTAATCAGTAGAAAATATAAAACTATTTCTTGAGCCTTGAAGATCTTATGCCCACCGATCTAAAATTAAACAGCTCGGCAATCAAGATTCAGTTCTTTAACAAATGAAGTCTATAAGCTGACATCCAGGGGCCCTGTCCAAGCCACTGACCTTCACATCAATCAATGGGCTGATAAAAAGGGCAGAGAAATGTCAGTGCCTCACTTAACTTTAAGTTTTATTCGATTCATCAGACAGTGCAAAACCAGCAGTACAGCGGAAATCGTACAGGCGTACAAAGTGGTGAACGTGTGTACTCGGGAGAAAACTGCCAGCATGAGCCTGCATTGAACACTGACAGCATGAACCCTCCTGAGCTTGGTGATAATTATTTATCTAATACTTGTTGGTTAACCTTTTGTCCACAAAAGACCAGAACATGAATGCTCTTTCTATTTGAATTGTTTTCATGTTAAGAAAAAAAAAAAAAGAAAGCCAAAGCTTGATGTGTGAGGGAGAAGACGTTTTTTCTTTCTTTTTTTTTTTTTTTAACAATACCGTTCCAACGCAGCTCTTCTTTTCTCTACAAATTCTGCAGATGACAAGTCCTCTTTTCCAACCTTGACTTTGGTCATTCCTAAAAAACAGTATTAGCGCATATGAAAGAATGAAAAATAAAATGAAATATGAAAAATTACAATTCTAAAAAAATAATAATAATAAAAACTGGTGATGTATTGTGAGCCAAACCACCTCTACTTATTTTTTTTAGACATACCCACAATGCTTTTCTCTGGCGCTGGAGGGACTATGTATCCAACATGCATGTACTTGGAGGCCAACTTGCTGTGTAGACCCAGAAAATCACTGAATCTTCGTTTTACAGAAAACTCGTTTCTGCTGAAAAGGTTCAACGATGTCTAAAAATAAAACATTTTTAAAAATGTAAAAATAATGCAACAGTATGTCATTGTACAGGTTAATCTCTCACATACACACACAAAATGTTTCCTAACAGGGGCTTAAATTTCTCTTTTTTTCCCAGCTTTTTATCAGAGGCCCGAAGATTTTTTTTTTGTTGTTGTTTTTTGCCAGAATTGGTATTTGCAGATGTTCATGATTTCCTCCACATTGACTAAAGCCCCAAAGTGTGATGCTGCCACTGCAGTGGACGAGGAGACGCTGCTGGAACTTTGGTCTGGTGCTGTTTTACTTTAAGAAAATACTAACTGAAGAACAACAGTTATGTCATCAGTTATATTATGGGGTTACATGTCAGGTAAAGGATCAGGGGAGACGGTAATCATTACCTCAACAGAGGTGCACAATGAATATTGGCCACTTTTCTCATTCCACTGATAGAATAAAATATGGTTGATGTCGATTAATAAATTTTTTAGGAAGATAAATTGTGTCCCAACAAAAAAGTGCTATTGTTTTACATTAGTGACGTCCATGCACTAAAGAATTCAGGCCCAAAAAAACAACAACAAACAGTGTGTTGACTTTTTAAATTCTTTAATGTTTGTTTGCTTATTTTTGCATATTTTTGCCCTCTAATAATCAGGAAAATATCTAAAATGCCATGAATTAAAATAATTTTATTTAGTTTGAGGTATGTTTCATTAAGACAGAATTTGAAAAATTAGTTTGCATCATATCCGTGCCTTGTTTATTTGACACAAAGCAAAAATAAATAAATAAATACATAAATACGTAAAAACTGGTTTAAATGTGGTGATTCAATACATTTTTTTGCCAGTGGTTGTACAGAAACACAGGTGGCATTGTTCACATACTCGAATGAGTACCATAAGCCCAGTTCTCTACAGCTGGAACTTCCGAGCCAAACCAACCCTGTCAGGTTTCCAAGCCGAATTGTACAATGTTTAGTCATTTCATTCACAGCAATAATAAACACACTGAGGAGCTCCGTTTCTCCTTACAACTTTCTGCTGTCAGCATGATTAAGCTTTTCACCATGTCATGAGCCATGTTTCAGAACTAAAAACTCTGACCTTACTTTCTAAAGTATTTAACAAACTAAAAGATCCAGAAAACTAGTAAAGAATTCAGACCTCAGGGGAGATTTGAAGACTAGAGGAGAAGATTTTAATAACCATAATGGGAAACCCAGTTTGTACTCAATAACTGGAAGGGTACATGTGATTTGAGCCACAGTGCCAATCTGTATAGCTAAAGTAAATTTGTTCATTTTGATAACTGAATTATTTTAATAGCTCTATATGTCACTTACACAATTTGAGTGTTGACTGATTGAATGCAACTTCTAGAAAACATTTTAAAACACAATACATCATTTAATAGTTAATACGACAGCTCAAATAGTAATTTTCTAAAGGTGCACTCACATGATACTGATCATATTCTAATTTGCCCTGATCATATTCTAATAGGAAATCGGAAAACATATCGGAAATCGGTATACAACAGAGAACAGGGAAAACTTTAGGGAAAGGTAACATTTATTTAAGTGTTTATTGTTCGGAGTACATCGGGGAAACACAAACGAACAAACAAAAAAAAAAAAGCAGAGTAACATCGGCACACATTGAAATACATCAGTCAACACTGGTAGTGATCAGTGTATAACAGGTATAAAATATTGGGTAGGGGAAATGGGAGCAACATCGAGAGATATTTCAATAAAAGAAAAAGGGTTTTGTATACAGTATCGGAGAAACATTGGAACAACATCTGTACAAATCAGAGTTATTTCAGTACAGGCTGTAAAAAATTTCTAAAAATTAACACCTGAAACATCAGAATACGATCAGCTCAAATCAGGATCATGTTCGATATTGTGTGAGCACACCTTAAAGGAGGAGACTCCACGGCCCCGTTAATAAAATCAAGCAGCCATTAGTTTGATATACACCCTGATACTAATAATATTAAACAGAAAATCCTCACCTTGGTCGTCACCTTATACGCCATATAAGCATTCATTCCATCACCTAAAGGAAAAATAATACGCAAACTAAAATCTTCAGGGAATTATTTTACAGTGATTATTTAGCTGATGTAAAATAGCTGGCTGTCAAGAATCGTAAGCTTGTTAACACTTTCACATCATGATATGATGAGCACAGATGCTGTACTGTGGGGTCCTGGTGATGATTATGAACTGATTATTTCTACTGGTGTTATGGTAAGCAGAGCTGCTATACAATCAGGCATTACTGGAACTAACAAAACATTATATTAACCGAAGGCAGGTATGATTAAAATATGTTTTCAGCTCCTGACTGGTTTAGCTAAAGGGTCAAACATGGCTATTAAGTGATTGGATGAATCCCTAAATGAGTAGTTCCCAGGCTGTTCCTGCCCTAATATCCCCCACAACGAGTCAGGAGCTGCCTGTTAATTAACTGTTTCACTAAATCAAATTAGAGTGGGAAAACAACAAAATACGGAAGCAGAGGTAAACTGGGTCCACTGGTCTAATGGAAGCATTTCTACAGACGGCTGGAGACCTAATCCTATACTTGATAACATTTGAAAAGGTCTATTGATTTCGCAATGCATAGCACCTCACCACCACCCCACCCACAAACCAGCTAGCCGTACAGACTGGTCTCAAGAGACTAAAGCCGCTACAGATGCCAAAAGGCCCGCTTTACAGATGCTACGGCAGTACACGGAGAGGAAGCTCAACTCTACTTACCCACTTTCTCTGGATCTGACACCGTTATCTGCATATCAAAGGTGTCTCCTTTCTCATCAGCTTCATCATCCTGCAAAATAAGAGGCAGGTTACTAAGAAATCATCCTCCACCTCGGCAGGAACAAGGGAGAGGAAATGAGTCTGCAGATTAATACGAATTACAAATAGGAAAGGGGTCATCACACACAACACAGTTGTGCTGAGAGGATCTGAAAACCTAAAACCCTTAACACAGGCACGATGAGGTTTATTTTCTATCCAGAAGAAAGACACTGTATAACAAATAGATCGTACCTCAAGCTCAAAGTAAAATGTTTACTATGCAGCTATTAATTTTATCCTACCCAGTTCACTCACTCTCTGATTTGCTGAACCTCTTACTCCTACGCCATTCAAGGGGAGGCTGGTGCCTATCATAGCCAAAACCAGGCAAAGGTGGGGTACACCATAAACCAAGGGCCAACACAAAACCATTGACACTCACACCTAGGGGCAATTGGGAACTGCCTAATGTGCATGTCTTAGGACTGTGGGAGGAAACCGGAGTACCCGGAAGAAAACCCACACAAGCCCAGGAAGACACATGCAGACTCCACATAGATGCCCATGCCTCAAACCATGGACCTTCTTGCTGGACCTGGTTATTATTTCACATATTTTCAATTTTCTTACATTATGAAAAGCAAAAATATATATTTTTTAATATGATATTCAATTTTCATACTCTTTTCAACCCATTGTAAGATTTATATGTCCATTTCATTTCATATCACAATATGCGTTACCTCATCTAGCGACCCAAAGGCTTCTACTGTTGGAGTAATGATGCCTGTGGGAGTGACTGGTGTGATGGCAGGAGACGGGCCATCAGACAGGATGGGCTCCCTCTCTGGACTGTCCAGTGACACTTCTTCTGTTGCTTCTTCAGTGACAAGAGGAACAAATAAATAAGACTATCACATAATGCAATTAAGTGACAAATAAGGGGTGTGATGATATGGCATACTACAACTAAAAGACATACACACAAACACACACACACTTCAGTTAGTGCAATACCATGCTATGCACGTAATGTATATACATGATACTATAATATATATATGTTATACTGAGCCATGATCAAGGTCCCCTCCTCGAATCGCCACCTTATCGTGGTGGAGGGGTTTGCGTGTCCTAATGATCCTGGGAGCTATGTTATCGAGGGCATAATGCCCCTGGTAGGGTCACCCAAGGCAAACAGGTCCTAGGTGAAGGTCCAGACTAAGCGCGGTTCACAAGACCTCTATGACCACAGTTATTTCAAGGACCAAGTTGCCCTTGCCCGGTGTCAGGTTACAGGGGTCCCCCCCTGGAGCCAGGCCTGGGGGAGGGGCGAGAAGGCGAGCGCCTGGTGGTCGGGCTTCTGCCCATGAAGCTCGGCCGGCCCAGCCCGAAGAGGAGACATGGGTCCGCCCTCCCATAGACCCACCACCTGTGGGAGGGGCAATAGGGGTCGGGTGCAATGTGAGCCGACTAGCAGCCAAAGGCGTGGGTTTTGCCGGACCGATCCTTGGCTACTGACTCTGGCTCTTGGTGCATGGAATGTCACCTCTCTGGTGGGGAAAGAGTCCAAGTTGTTGCGTGAGGTTGAGAGATACTGACTAGATATAGTTGGGCTTGCCTCAACACATAGCTTGGGCTCTGGAACCACCCTTCTCGAGAGGGGCTGGACCTTATTTTATTCTGAAGTTGCACATGGGGAGAGGCGGCGAGCCGGTGTGGGCATCCTTGTTGCCCCCCGCCTTGGTGCCCACATGGTGGGGTTCTCTCCGGTGGACAAAAGGATAGCCTCCCTCCAACTTCAGGTGGGGGGACGGGTCCTGACTGTTTGTGCTTATGCACCAAATAACAGTTCAGAATACCCACCCTTTTTGGAGTCCTTAGGGGGTGTGCTAGAGGACGCCCCCCCAGGGACTCTCTCGTTGTCCTGGGAGACTTCAATGCCCACGTGGGCAATGACAGTGTGACCTGGAAGGGTGTGATTGATAGGTACAGCCTCTCTGATCTGAACCTGAATAGTGTTTCGCTGTTGGAGGCCGGGGACATAGAGTCCGAATGGGCAATGTTCCGTGTCTCCATTATCGAGGCGGCAGCATAGAGCTGTGGCTGGAAGGTCATCGGTGCCTGTTGTGGAGGCAACTCCCAAACCACATGGTGGACACCTGCGGTGAAGGGGGCTGTCAAGCTGAAGAAGGAGGCCTTTCAGGTCCTTTTGCCTGTGGGACCCCCGAGGCAGCGGACAGGTACTGACAGGCGAAACGTGCTGCAGCCCGGGCTGCCACTAATGCAAAATCTCGGGTGTGGGAGGAGTTCGTTGAGGGCCTGGAAAAAAAGACAAATCGGTTGGCCTCGAAAAGGTTCTGGACCACCATCCGGCACCTCAGGAGCGGGAAGCAGTACTCCACAAACACTGTTTACAGTGGAAGTGGGGAGCTGTTCACCTCAACTGGGGATGTTGTCGGGAGGTGGAAGGAATACTTCGAGGGCCTCCTCAAAGCGATTTGCAGCTGAGTGTGAAGCGACTGGGATGAGAATCAGAGTCCGAGACCATGGTTCTCAGTTGGAAAAGGGTGGAATGCTCCCTCCAGGTCTGGAATGAGGTCCTGCCCCAAGTAGAGGAGTTCAAGTATCTCGGGTCTTGTTCATGAGTGAGGGAACGATGGAGCGGGATATCGACAGGCGGATCGTTGCAGCCTCTGCTGTAAAGCGGAGCTTGTACCGGTCTGTTGTGGTGAAGAGGGAGCTGAGCCAGAAGGCAAAGCTGTCAATTTACATTCCTACCCTCACCTATGGACAAGAGCGTTGGGTAGTGACCGAGAGAACGAGATCGCGAATACAAGCGGCTGAAATGAGTTTCCTTCGCAGGGTGGCAGGTCTCTCCCTTAGAGATAGGGTGAGAAGTTCAGTCATCCGGGAGGAGCTCGGAGTGGAACCGCTGCTCCTTCACGTTGAGAGGAGCCAGTTGAGGTGGCTCGGGTATCTGATTAGAATGCCTCCCGAACGCCTCCCTGGTGTTGTGTTTCGGGTATTTCCAACCGGGAAGAGACCCCGGGGCTGACCCAAAACACATTGGACGGACTACGTCTCTCGTCTGGTCTGGTAACGCCTTGGCGTCCACCTAGAAGAGCTGGAGGAATTGGCTGGGGAGAGGGACGTCTGGACCTCACTGCTAAGGCTGCTGCCCCCGCGATCCGACCCCGGAAGAAGATGAATGAATGATGAATGAAAAAAAAAAAGGTCAAGGTGACCCTCCTGAGAGGAGCCCATCCACTATTTTGGTGATCCTATGTCATTTTCTTCCAAATTAATCGCACTAACCAGCCTTGAAGAGTCGAATATAGAAAAAGTGACCCTGTGACCTTGAAACAAGAGTCATGGTGACCCATATACAATCTCACCATATTCGGCCATCAGGGAGACCCACACTCCAAATTTGGCAATCTGATGTAATTTCCTTATAAATTTATCACATTAACCAGTTGTACAGACAGACAGAACCCATTTCTACAGCTCTCTCTCCACTGACCTTAGGTGATGGCAGGAGCTGAAAATAATTCATCTATTCACCAAAATAGATTATGTTAAAAGGAACATGCAAATATTTCTCATCAGCACGATGCCATCTTAACATATTCAATAAACTCCTTAAAGTATACAACAGTGTACTTTAAGGTTTTTTTTAAGTCCTCAACCAACTCACATCACTCTACAAACACAATAATCAACCACAAATTACAAACCAGGAAAGAGGTCCTCTTGATCATCGTCTAGTAATATTTCTTGTTTAGGTCCATTAGTGTTTGTGCTGATGTCTTCTGCAAGCAAGCTGGCTGGCTCTGAATATGTGGGGCTGGACTGAAAACAAAAACACAAAGGCTGTATTATGTCTTAACTTACTGCGGGTTAGTATTACACATTATAAATAATAATGAAGCTCATTACTAAAGAACGCAAATTTAAAGTATGTAGGTAATTCGGTGCCAAATCACCAGATGGCTCCCGACTGACCATCTCAGATCTTCTTCATAATTTTTCTTTTTTTTTTTATATATAGAAAACATTTAAATTAGATTTTAATATTTAAATATTTTTCTGTTCATCAAACTTTAAATGTTTCATTGGAACACTAATTTTTACACTAAATACGGGGCCCCGCCCCCTTTTTGTATGCTCAATATCTCCAAAAGTAGTCGAGATATTGGCCTAAAATTTTGCACAGTAGTTATTAGTTACAAGGACATCAAAATAAAAAAAAATATTTAAAAAACCTGAGATGATCAGTCAGGAACTTTCGCTGAAATCTGATGATTTGGCACGGAATTACGCATGTGTCATAAGGGAACCAGCATGTTCTGACTGCTCACACGTGAAGTTCAGCTGCAAACCAGCTTTCGATATCTTAGAATTATGTCTGAATATGCACTAGAGGTCAAGTCAGTGAGAATCTAATAGTCAGTCTATAGTAGTACACTTCATTTAGGTCATACTACAGCCAAGCCACTATGTTTTTCTATGACCTGGAAAAAATGTGGTATAATATGTTGGAAAGTCAATACATTCTTCATTGTGTGTAAAACAATGTTGCAAACAATTTAGTAGGTTAGCATTATGCTAATATAGTTTATTAAGAGAATTATATTACTGTCACTGCATTATTGTATTATAGAAACAAGGACACCTCCGAATTTAACTTAGGCTAAAAATCATAAACATAGACTAGTTAAGATTTAATATCATAGGTTTTTATTGCAAATAACCAAAAGAGAGACAGGGAATAATAATGTTCCCCCCCTGGAGCCAGGCCTGGGGGAGGGGCGCGAAGGCGAATGCCCAGTGGTCGAGCTTCTGCCCATGGAGCTCGGCCAGGCCCAGGCCGAAGAGGAGACATGGGTACGCTCTCCCATGGACCCACCACCTGAGGGAGGGGCAATAGGGGTCGGGTGCAATGTGAGCTGGGTAGCAGCCGAAGGCGTGGGTTCATGCTATTTAAATCTGCTGCTACGAATCGTGTATGTATTATAAATTATTGCAGAATAAATACATAATTCATAGCATCAAATATACACACACTGTCACAGCAGTGTGAACAATAATGCTGTTTTTTAGTATAAGGAAGAGAAACAGCCAACTAACACTCTAGTGTAGCTACAGTGGATGGATCTATGGATCCAGTTTGCAAGCTTTTTAAGACACAATCACAGTTTATTAAAGTTACAGAGGGCTCGCTCGTACATAGGCCTCTCCTAGCCATGTTTATTATATATACTTCCAATCATTACAATTTTTTATGACTTGGTGTTGAATAGTTTGCAAGTTTTTCTGTTGTCCTGAACAGTTCTTACAGTATATTTGAAACAATGTTACTTAAACAGATTAGTTCAAACTGAAATTTAAAAAGTTTATAGCAATTTGTAAAAAAAATAAACAACAACAAAGGCAAATCAAATCTTTCTTGTTACTTTAGTAACAAAAAAAGGCAGCATGACACTGGAATTGTTCTTGTGCTGCAACTTTGTCGAAGCCTTGGAAATTCACTAAATAAGAAAAATCTGGCAAAATTATCAGGAAAAAAAAGGTCTGATTTTTTTTTATGTATTTGATGCAACTTGCACGCTTAACTAATAATCGCCCACATACATCTTTACACATCAAAATGTGCTATTGTTTATACATCTTTGTACATTAGAACACGCTCTGCAAAAATAATAATAAATAAATAAATAAAATAAAAAGAAAGAGTAATAAATCCTGCCATAGTGGGCACCCTTGTACTGCGAAAAGTCACATGTGATTCACATGTAAACACAGAGGAAATCTGCATAGAAATAAACATCATATTTTCCATCCGTTCATGTAAACGAGCAGAAGCATGTCTGTAAATGTAACATAGTATTATTTGTAGATGTGCCTTTTAAAGGTACCCTTTATTGTACCCTTGGAGGTATCCCTACCCATTTCCCCCTAAAGACTGCCTGAAAGAGTCTATCCAATTTCGAAGGAGCTTCTGGAATCGCACCGATCCTGCTTTTATTAAAGTGTCTGGAATAAATACAGAACATGACACAGAGCTGAAGGTATTCATCATGTGCAGGTAGAATGTAGTCATAGATTTATCTGCCCTTTGCCCTTAATGGTTCTAGTAGTCGAATATATAAACACAACATCAGAGGACAGTTAATGTTCAAAACCAGTTTCCAGAAGTTAGAAAGGCTCATCTTGTGTAAACAGTCCCTATGATCAGAGCAGCACTGGAAGTTTGAACAGGATAGATGACAATAAGCTCAATGAGGGGACACGTTTTACACCTCTGACACCCCCCCCCCCTCTCTTTTCCTTCCTTCCTTCCTCATTTTTCTGTTACAAACATGCTGAGATGGTGAATTCTGATGACCCAAATTATATCTTGTCCACCCAAGAATGTCACATGCTCCCTCCTGCAGTCACCTGTCCCATCCGACCATTTCAGAAGGTCAAGTTTCAGAAGGAAATGCGCAGAACATTTACTGAAATTAATGCAAGGCTGTTCTTAACCATAAAATCATTCGAGCCGACCAGTGTTTGTATTTCTTTAAAAGAAAATTAAATAAGTGTGTCATGTCCTCTGAAAGCTTTACTCATGAACTCATGACCAATTAAATTAAACTGTCCAAAACTCACTAGACTTTACTGTGATATACGCTTTTGCGTTTTATTCTGAGCATGCATGTATACTTCATTCAAAAAGACGTGTTAATAATGTTTAACACTGCTAATCCGGGTAAATTTCATAAAACTCTTTTATACTTTAATTCGACGTGACACTATTTTTTTTTAATTGTACCGTTCCTGCGCAAATCGGACGCAGGATCGATGGCCAGTTATGCCGTGTCGCGCATGCGCATTAGCAATGTTTGTGAGCTAACGGATTTCAATGAAATCTTGACTATATTAAAATTACACAAAATCTGGATTGCTGGATAAACAAGCGAGTAAATTAAACGTGGAACTTCCATTTACCAAAGTATAGTTTCCAAGCGTCTGGTACGGTATTGGTGGACTTTCTGAGAGCCGCCGCTATGCTAGCTAGTTTGAGCAGCTAGCCACCTGGTAAAGAAGGTTCTCCTACCTGCTCCACTGCAGACACGGCGCTCACAAAAAGCTCCTCGCCGTCTTCCTCTCCTAGAAAGTCCGCCTGCACTGCATCTGCCAGCGGTGGGGGTTCCCTCTCTTCCGCCATCTTCTCCTAACAATAATAACGGTGACAGCAAACTCTGTGATTAGAGACAGGAGGTTCCCAAGCTGTCATGTGATCCACAGGAACGAGTCAGTCTTATGACAGCTGTGGCGCTTTCGTTAAAAAAACGCTCCGCCCTAAACAGCTTCAGAAGAGCAGCAAAAGCTCTCCATTATTATTAACATTATATTTATTACTACTACTACTACTATTATTATTATATTTATTATTACTACTACTACTACTACTATTATTATATTTATTACT
>JAOUQZ010000030.1:2020105-2033173 GCA_028564935.1 Neosilurus hyrtlii
TATACATAAATAGTTTTATGGTAAATAAATAATTTCATACCTTTAAAATTGTTCTTTTATTTCCAACAAATATTTCACCCTTTTTGATGCAGTGCCAGTGACACTATAATTATATATTTTGTGGTCATTTTGTTGTCAGTCATATGGAAAAGTACATACACCCTTACATTTGTCACAACTTCAAGTACGAAACATTAGAATCTGATGTCCCAGCTCAGGTTACTCGATTTACTTCCCAGGTTTTCGTTTATTGAAGATACAGAGACAAGCGGAGAGTTCAGTTTGTTTACTTACTTTTACTCGCACTTTTCAGTCACCTTTATTCTCCCTAATCTCACTTTTAATGCTCCTAACCACATACACACACTTCTCATGTCGGTGTAACTTCCTTGTAAGAACATAAAGAGCTCACAAATAGGTGCATGTAACTACACACAGGTGAAACTCATCAACATGTTACCTGTTGGCTCAACCTGACTCCTCTCCGTCTGCAGGGCGCACGCTATCACGCCCTCACCGCAATACTGCCATAGGTGATTAGAACCTCCTGCAGGTGGAACCTGCGTATTTAAACCTGACATCTACTGTAGGATCTCGTGTTGTCTTTGCTATTGCAGTGATCGGTGTCACAATGCCAAGGAGTTTTCAAAAGGTTTTCTTCAGAGAAAAGGTTGTGGACGCCTATGAGTCTGGCAAGGCATTTAATAAAATCTCTAAATTATTGGGGGAAAAAATCATTCCACTGTAAGGAAAAATCATCCACACACAAAGAAGGTTCAAAAGCCTTTCTATCTAAAGTATGCATGTTCTCTTCATCCTTGTGTAGGTTTCCTCTGGGTTTTCCAGTTTCCTGCAGTCCAAAAACATGCACCAGCGGCAAAACGGAAAAGTGTGATTGACATTTGGCTACTCTAAATTGCCCGTGGGTGTGAATGTAAGTGTGAATGGTTGTTTCTGTCTGTGTTAGTCCTGCGTTGTGTTAGGATGGTGACCTCTTCAAGATTCAAGATTCAATAATCTTAATTGTCATTATGTTCACATATGTATGAGACATCGTATGAGACTCTCAGCTTTAAAAGGTACAGTCAAGGCAATAAACTGCAATTAACACCATCAAGAGCAGAACATAAACACAAGTCGGTTATATACACAACTTTTAAATAGAAATATGAAATCGAAATGTAAACTCTAAACACCTGTGAATAAAAACTGAGCACTGGGATATACAGAATGTACATTAAAGGCACTATTGGCACTGTTCCGGGTGTTCCCCATCTTTCACCAAAAGTCAGCTGAGATGTGACCCTGTGATTTCCCTGAAGGAAGGGTGGTATGATAAAGATAATGCGTGGAGGATGTTTGCCCCATAGGATTATATTGTTTAGCCATTTTGTAGCTGCTGATTATAGCATGCACAGACTATTCAAATTATTACTGGGTTGATTTCTATTGTTTTTTTGTTTGTTTGTTTTGTTATTTTTGCCTTGTAAAAATTTGGAACAAAAAAGATTTAAAAAAGGGCTACGTTTTTTTTTTTTTTATTTAATGTACTCGATTTTTACGACGGAGTATTAGGGCCACATTAAGAAAAAATGTTTTCACAGGCTTCGAGAATAAAGTTGTAATATTATGAGAAAAAAGTCATACTTTTACGAGAATATTATTCTTAATGTGGCCCTAATACTCCATCGTAGATTTTACAATGCATTTATTCAAATTTGTTCCGGTCACATTCACAGTAAATTTGCCCTTTTTATACATTATCAGAGACACGTCAGATCGCAATAGCGTCAGAATATGATCGGCTCGAATCGAGATCATGATTGGTATCGTGTACAAGCACGTTATGTTTCACTAAAGCCTCATCATTGTTGAAAGAAACTTGTAATTAATAAAAATATACTTGAGGAGGGATCTCGTACTGTCTTTTGTGCAAAATATTTTACATGGATGTTGGGTTTGACACCAGTGTGATAGTGTGATTATAAAAAATTAATTTCTATAACCGTGTGCTCAAAATATGGTCAAAATGTGGTGAAAATTCACTCTAGTTATAGCATGACATCATGATTATGTTGAAACTGTTACATGAACTGTTAACTGATGGAGACTTGTGGGCAAAACCTTTCGGGAATTGCAACAAAAAAGCTATGGGAATTTTAACCCTAACGATAACACAACAATGGTCAGCCTAAGCAATTACAGAAAAACTCATTCATTTATCCAAGCCAGTTAATCCTAATTAGGGTCGCGGGGAGGCTGGCACCCATCTCAGCCAACTCTGGGCGAGGGCGGGGTACACCCTGGACAGCTCGCCAGGCCATCACAGGGCGAACACACATACAACCACTCACACTTCATAGCAAAACTGTTTGTATTAATTGCAGTCCAAATCCATCTTCATGGTTTCTAAGTGTATATTTAGGCTGTCCATCCTCAACAGAAGCGAAGTGAGTTTTAGGGTAAAATATCCTGTTACTATATGAACACTGTCTGGGAACAACGTGATTTTGAAACATGCCAACCATAAAAATCCATCCATTCATTCATTTGCTGAACCACTTAACCCTACTAAAGTTGTGTGGAGGCTGGAGACTATCTGAGGCATCTCTGGGCAAAGGCAGGGTACACCCTGAACAGCTCGCCAGTCCTTCGCAGGACAACACACAGAACCATACACACTCAGGAGCAATTGCGAACAGCAGATTAGCCTAATATACGTGTTTTCGGACTGTTGGAGAAAACCGATCAACCGGCGGAAACCCGCACAAGCAACATGCAAACTCCACCCAGAAATGCCCGAGCGCGGGAATCAGACCCAGGATCTTCTCGCTGTGAGGCGGCCATGCTAACCACTGCGCCACGTGCCGCCACCGTAAGCACAACTCCTCCTAAACCACTTGATGGATTTGGATGAAAGTTTCCACAGTTGAAGTGTACCACCTGAAGGTGTGCATGAAGTAAAATAATCCAGGTCTGCTATTGTGAAGGGAAGAAAATTCTACTTATTTTTTAGAATATGGTGATGGACTTGTAAGCGTAACCCCTCCTAAGCTGTTGAATGGGTTTTGATGAAAGTCCAAGGCAGTTAGGTCATGTTTTAGTAGGGGGTTGGTGCAGGTAATTCTGTAGTGAGTTTATTCACAGTGAACATTTTGATTTGTTTAACTGGTTATATGGTCGTAATTATATTCATTTAAACTTTCCTCTTGTGTTTAATAAAAGCAATGCTACACTGCAACACTTCCCTCTTCTGGCCTAATACAGGACCATCGCCATTAATTTACAGAGCGCTTTATACACAATACACACACAATTTTTTTTTTTTTAAGTATCACGTTCTACTTGAGCCGTTACAATTTACTAATATCAGCCAATAAATTAATCATGCTTATTAAAATCGTTACAAATTATTGTATACACTATTTAAAATCCTTGGTACTATTTAACTTGCAGCCTTATTCAAACCAGCAAGCAAAACATGAATTTGGCATGATATAATTAGGTTCCTTTTTAAAGGTTGCATATATTAGTATCCATCATTACTGTCATTACATCAATTAATGCTGTTGAAGTGTGAAAAATTGTCACAAGGCTGGCCGAAACCTTTCCCCATCCTTCACCAGGAGAACTTTCCACCCGGCCTTTTTTTCCACTGGCATTAACTGCTGTCATCCCAGAAACAACAGAGCCCAGTGGTGTCAATTATATTTGATTGACTGAGTAAAGCGCACACAAATAAGCCAAAACAATGGACACAAAAATCTATATATGACTCCTCCTGTCAAATCAAGCAGTTGTCTCTTCCATTTTCATGCTACACAACAGGCTGTCTGGCCCGTGCCTAAACGTTCCCCTTACAACCCCACACCATCACCAATTAAACTGCCTGCCTCCTCAAAGGTGCCAAATGACTCCCTTGGATATTGCCTCAAACTGTTGTCCAATGAATGAGGGCTAATTCATCAGCTTAACTTCACTTACAAAAACACAACCTCCCCAGGTATTGGTTTTTATAAAAAATGAGATGCTTTCCTCACTGGAGGGGAACATAAAGCTGGGCTGATGTTTTGTGGTGTAGTTTATGAATGAAAACAAAGCCGTTTGGATACGCCTGCAGCACTTTATACTAAAATAATTTTTGACAGAATTCTCATGATGGACTTTGACTCACTATTCATTAGTTACTGCATAATACATGCTGAGATGAGATAATCTACACCTACATGTGGTAAGGGGAAATTAAATTTCACAGGGGCATAGTGGTTGATACATCTGTATCACGACAAGAAGATCCTGGGTTCGAGTCCTGGGCTCGGGGGTTTCTGTGTGGAGTCTGCATGCACTCCCAGTGCTGGCGTGGGTTCTCTCCGGTTTCCTCCCACAGTCCAAAGACATGCACGTTAGGCTAACCGGATGATCCAAATTGCCCCTTGGTGTGATTGTGAACGGTTGTATGTGTGTTGGCCTGCGATGGTCTAGTGAGCTGTTCAGGGTGTACCCCGCCTTCACCCAGAGTCAGCTGAGATAAGCTCCAGCCTACCCGCAACCCTAGTAGTAGGATTAAATGGTTAAGCAAACGAGAAAGTGCTATAATATTGAAGCAGTATAGATTCAGGCACTTTGATATCTCGACTGTCGTAATCAATCATTTACTTACTTATTTGGAATACCGCTTAATCCTCCTACTAGGGTTGCAGGGAGGCTGAAGCCTATCTCATCTGACTCTGGGTGAAGGCCAGGGTACATCCTAAACAGCTCACCAGAATATCGCAGGGCAAAAACACAACAGATCAGAAACAGACAGCTAGCCTAATGTGCATGTCTTTGGACTGTGGGAGGAAACCGGAGTGCCCAGAGGAAACCCACGCAAGCACAAGGAGAATATGCAAACTCCACATAGAAGTCCAGCACTCGAACCCAAGACCTTCTCGCTGTGAGGCGGCCATGCTGTCCACCGTGCCGTCCTTTATTATCACAGTTGAAACTAATGTTTGTTCATCACAGGGGTTTTTTCTTTTTGACCCACAAACCAAATATTGCGGAACATATATACGGCACACAAACAAACTGAAGGCGCACACAGGTAACAGTTAAATGCATTTATTTTTTCACCTTAGGATTACATTTGTTTTTTCTTTCAACGTGAAATGAACGAACGAAATGAATGAACGAGAATGAACGTGAAGCTGTGTGTCATAGATATATATATTTACAGTGACTAACAAAATTATCTGAAACAGATTGCAAAGTGTCGGGTCGCTAATCGGAAAGCACTCAAGGTTTTACTACATTTTGTAAGAAAAACAGGGCACCGTACGCTCTCGCGGCACCCTTGTAGAAAGGCACTTACACAGCGCTGGTCTTGCTTTTGCACTTTGACAGACCCCCTGGACTGGCCTTGGCGTCTGATTTTTTCCCAGATGAACCCTGTGCTGAGGTACCTGGAGCGTTGTTATTGTTGCCATTCTGATTTCCACTTAATGTTTCCATAATGGAGCGAAATGTTCCAAAGGGTCGCTTCCCTGATTCTGAAGTCTTTTCTTTACCAGAAGCCGCTTTCGCCTCCCCTGCTTGGCCAGCCTTTTGGACAACAGGTGCTTCTTCAAAAGTCACTCTGAGTTTAGGGTTTTGTGAGGTTTTCCTCCGAGAGGATGGCGATTTAAGAGCACTCTTTGGACTTGTGACTTTTTGCCCATTGTTAAATTCAGTCAGCTCCCCTGAAAAGTCCGTTTTTGTTTCGTGATCGAGATCACTGTTGTCTGATGTTGGAGAGGGATTGTATCCGTCCACGGACTTGGAAGCCCTGAGAGCAAATGAGAACTTGCGCTCAGCAGCTGAGGTATGCTTCTTATTTGTTAACTGCACCAGTTCCTCACTCTCTGCTATAGGAAGCTGGCTTGGCCTTTCTGGTCTGCAGGTGCCCGTGGGCTGCTTGGACTCATCAGGGGGATACGAGTCCGTGTCTGATTCACTGAGAGAGCGCTGCATGATCTGCCTCAGTCGGGCTAGTTTCAGCTCCCGCCTTTCTACCATACCTGGTCTCCGTAACGGGCCTATACCCAGCCCCATTCCTGAGTCTGTGCCACTAGCGCCCTCTACTGCCTCCTCCTGGAATGCCTTCTCCCTGCTGCCCATTCGTTCAGCCATGTCTTTTCCCAAGACGTTGCGCAGAACTAACTCAGGATCCACATGCTTCTGCCTCAGCACCCACTGCCCGTTACCAGGTGTAACCTCAGCAGTTAGTGTCATCTCAGGCCAGGTCTCAGCTACAGAAATAAGCAAACTAATAGAAAAGTGATTAAGATGACACTATTACTTGTTCATATAACAAAATTCATTAAATAATGAGGAGAAAATAGCAAACCTGGGTGATCGTGGTCTTCCACTGGGATCCTGGGTCTGCATTAGCAGCTGCATTTTACTCTGAAGTGCTATTCTTGCTGTAGTCTGTCTGCAAAAGAACATGTTGCGAACAGTGAGGGTCTTTGGTTGACCTTTGATTAAGATCTTGATTAAAAATACAATTGCAGCCTGCTTACTCGTGCAGTTGCTTGGTAAGCTTGACCACCTGTGAAGCCAAAGACATGCACGTCTCGACAACCACCAGGTAGCGTGCACAGGTGGTATGACCTTGTCGCTCGGCACACTGAGATGGTCTCTCGCCTTGCTGGTTCTGAACGGTGACATTCGAGCCGTATTCTACCAGTGTCTTTGGAAAAGACAAGATTAAAATGTCAGGTGAGTACAATTATGTATATAGCATTGCTAATTTTAAGAAATACACGTTTTAATACAAGTTCAGTGTTATTCCCCATAGTGCACTAAATCCTGGTCTGTAGAAAACCATAAACTCAAGTCCTTAAAAAACTCTTCTGGTCATTGTGATATCGTACCTTATATTTTTACACACTTCCCTTCGCTGCTGACTAGTGAAACACACAGGAAATTATTGGCCAGGCTACACAAACAGGAAAGCAGGAGGGACGCCTGTATCCTGTTCCCAATTTCACTGCCCCATTGAATTCACTTTGTGAAACACCATTTTTGAAAGCTTGTGTTAAGAATTCCATAACTGTACAAAAACAAACCAGACTTTTACCTGAAGGCAGCCGAGGTGACCATACTGAGCAGCAACATGCACTGCGCTATTCCCATTGTGATCCACTTCATCCAGTGAGATAGCTTGTTCTTGCATAAATTGTAACAGCCACAACAAGATCTTTTCCTGAAGCAAAGAGTCATATCGAGTGCATAAGTAAACACTCTAGAACATGAAAATATCTATTTACCTTATTCATTTACTTTAGTCTTTACCTGACCATATTGTGCTGCATAGTGGATCAGACTTGGGTGGTCCCGTGTGCAGCTGAGCTCGGCGATGGCCTCCGTCTCACTCACCATCCAGCGCACGCACTCCAGATGACCATTCTATTCAGCAATACAAAAAAAAAAGCATAAGAGACGGCAACACCCCTCAGCCGCCCAGCAGTTCTTAAGAAATAATCTGGATAAAATTTATAAGTTCAAGGTCATTTTGACAAGGTCTAAGGTCAAACAAAGAAACTGGCTTTCCTATGCACACCTACACGCTATAGGAAACACGCATGCAAAATTTCCGAATGATTCACCCAGCAGTTCTTGAGAAATAGCCCAGACAGAACAGGGACAGCGAAGGGACAGAGAATTGCAATGTGGACGCAGACAACGAGAATACCCCAACAGCCACATTTTCATTTCTGCACTAAAATAAATCAGTGTTAACTAGAGGAGTAACTAAGCAGTCAGTTTCAACACCACCAAAATGCACAAAGACACTGTTCATGTCAAAAGACAATGAGCTGAGGCTAGCGACTAGCGCCGATTTCTACTAAACTCTTTATTCTATTTGTTGAAAGTGTTATTGCATAAAATACCAAAACTCAGATGGTGTGATCTTCATAGTTTTAACAATTTGCCACTGCAAAGTCAACAATATAACACATAAATGTACAAGTCTTATGTGTACTGGCTTTGAAAATTCTTAACATAAAAACATTTCATGAAATACTAAAATAAAGTAGGAGGTGCACAACAGCATTACGTTCTTAAGATCCTGTTTTGTAAAAATTCATTCACATAATAAAATTACATTTATACGAAAACTGGAGGGTCACTCATAAAGTGCAAGGTACCTCCGCCAGACACAGATGGATTATGATGACAGGTGCATTGATTAACCTGAATAATCTGCAAGTGCGCAGCTTGCACATCCGCCACACAGCAAGAAGGTCCTGGGTTCGAGCCCTGGGCTCGGCGAGGTCGTTTCTGTTCTGCTTATGTGGGTTTTCCCTGGGTACTCCCAGTGTCCAAAGACATGTGCATTAGGCTAAGTGGTGTGTGTGTGTGTGTGTGTGTGAATGGCTGTGTGTTGCCCTGTAATGGTCTTATGAGCCTAATAGGATTAACCAGTTTGGCAAATGAATATTTAAAGAAAGTGTTATTGGAATGAGATGTCTTCCCCTAGTCTAATGAATATTCATTTGTGTCTTTTATTGACCTTAACTTATTGTTTTTTAAACATGATCCGGTGGATAGATCACCTCCAAAAATAATAAGTTGTTACTTATGAAAAAAATTCATCAAAATCCATGCATATACTGGAAGGTGCACAACAGCATTACGTTATTAGAGTAAAGAAAAATTGATTCACTGATGTAGGAGTTGTGGATTAAAGCCCCTTGTTGGAAAGCTCCTAGTGAAGCACCAATAAAGTCCATGTTTTGCTATGGGGAACCCCAAAAACTGGTTTTATTACAAAAATAAAATAGGAGGTCACAATAGCATGATGCAAATAAGATTCTGTGAAAGCTCGGTTGAATCAGCCTTAATCTGTTGTTTGAGCATACCGAGACATTGTGAACGTTTCGTGCTGATATGTAATATATTATTGGAGTTATCCTGCTGAAGCTTCCAAGTTCGAAGCAAAAGAAGCACAACACCTATATCATCAACGCAACCGGTTTAAAGAAACACAAACTGACACAAATGTACTAATCATTCAGTAAATAAACAATTCTACAATGA
The DNA here is from genome assembly GCA_028564935.1 of Neosilurus hyrtlii. Classification (NCBI taxonomy): domain Eukaryota; kingdom Metazoa; phylum Chordata; class Actinopteri; order Siluriformes; family Plotosidae; genus Neosilurus; species Neosilurus hyrtlii. The sequence continues at coordinate 2,029,172 of JAOUQZ010000030.1, forward strand.
CGAATGCAGAACATGAACCCCTGAGCTCACCCTGACTCCCAACCCAGCAGGAGTAAGCTGCTGATTGTTGCGTTCATTCAGACTGTCCTCTCCCATGAGGGAAGTCAGGTGTTGCAGGCAGTCTGCATGTCCATTTGCAGCAGAGATATGAAGAAGGTTGTTTCCATGCTCATCTCGAATAAATTCCAGGTTCTCAGTTGCAAAATGAGGCTGAGGAGGCAGAAAGATTACATGCGATTAACAATACCTTATCTCACACACACACACACACACACACACACACACACACACACACACACACACACACACACACACATATATAAACAACATTCAACCTTAGAAGGCTCGTTACTTACCAAGAGTGAGATCTGGCCCTCCCGCACAACGCTGATTATATTGTGCGACTTTTTGGTTTCTTCATCACATTCTCCCAATGCTTTTGGACTGCCCCAAGGCTTGCTGTTGTCTAGCCTTCCCACTGAACCTCCTTGAACATGGAACAAAGGCTGACTGCCAGAGGTTTCTGAGCCAACCTTATGGGTTGGGGTATCTGGAAAAGGTCTACCTGATAAGAGCTTGTCAGCTTCAGATATAGATCGGTGCAGGGAGCCTGGCGCGTGGTCATATCCAACTGTTTGTGCCCTGAGATAATCTGGATCCATAGACTTTGACTTTCTCATGTCTAACCAGTTAACAGGTGGGAGTACACAAAACTGGGTACCACTGTTCAGGTTCTCAGCATGAGCTAGAGATGACGCCTTGAGGCCAACACCCCTATCACTGCCACTACTCCCTGAGGTTCGCTTCTCAGAGGCTGCTCTCGGCAGGGTTGCTATTTGTTGGCTGGATTTGATGTAAGGCACATCTAGTATCTCATCCATGTCCAAGTCATAATGCTCCAGTTCCCCAAAAAGGGCTCCATTACCAATACTTTTGCACTTGAGTGCCTGAACATCACATGGACTCACACTTGCTTGGAGCCCTTTAGGGGAATTGTTTTCCTCTACATTTTGCCCGGGACTCTTACAGTTAGCCTCCGTGTCCAAAACCTCTGGCTGATGTTTAAGTGGTGAGACCCGTTTAACGGGTCTGAATTTGCTGTACACATCAGCAATTCCAGTAGGTTTGATTCCACTTCCGCTGTGTGAGGAGGCACTTCGACTCCAGTTGACACCAGGAGCTGAAAGAGTGCAGTAAAGCTATAGTTACTACGGTGATCTGTAAAAGTATTCCACAACACCCCACCCCAGCATATTTCCTATTTGGTTGCCTTGCAACCTAAAATTAAAAAGGATCTTCAAAACTGCTCCTGCTTCTTCAAAAATTTCTCTTCCTCATCAATTTCCTTGTATTTGGCACCCTCCCTCATTCCCCCAATTCTGACCAGCTTCCCAGTCCACCCCAACAAAAGACCTCCCCACAGCATGATACTGCCACCACCATGCTTTACTGTGGTGTTCTTAGGGTGATGATAGATGATGGATTTTCCTTATTGACCAAAAAAATTATATTTTAGTCTCATTTGACCAGAGAACCTTGTTCCTTGTTTGGAGAGACGACCACATGACTTTTGGTGAACTCTTAACCTGGTGATTAATTGGGGGGAATTAATTGGGGTGTTCTGGTCACTCCTGTCAAGCCCGGTTCTGTGATGAGGACAAATGCACCAGTCTTCACTGTGGAGCTTTCCAGTTCCTTCAGGGTTAACATTTTTGCAGCTCTGGTTAATGCCCTCCTTGCCCGGTCTGTGAGTCTGTGAACAGTCAGGTTTGTTGTGATGCCGTATTCTTTCCATTTTGTAACGATGGATTTAATGCCGTTCTGTGGGATTTTCAAGGTTTTGGATGATGACATTGAGAGAAGGCCAGCTAGTCAGTGTGCCAAACAAATGAACAAAAATGAATGAACAAATAACTTTAAATATCCATGAGAGCCTCCTGTATACATCCAGCTTAAACAGCCCATAGGGAAAACTTAACCAGGCACTAACCTCATTATTTGTCTCTCTGATGTCGTTTAACACGACTACTGAGCACTGTAAGAATTTATGGGTCAAAAAAGTGGAAAAAGCATCATATCTCCCCTTTAATATAACTCCAATGCATTTACCTTTTTTGTGGACTGTCTTCTGACTTTGTACATTTAAATATAAAATTACATAAATATAAATATAAAAAATAAAACAAAATTAATAAGACACCACAAATAAAACACTGGTACTTCGTTTCAAAGCGGTTTTTGGCAATCATAGTTTCTTTCAAAGCATTTTAGCAAATTCCACTTGCTAAACTCTCTTTAATTCCCTACGGTCACGAGGGTCCTTCTGAATGTTACAAGGGTCTGTTCGATTTGCAATTTTGAAGTTACCCACTCATTTTCCGTGGGATCCCAGCCAGGAGACCAGCTAGACCATACAAGGTTTTATGGAGTTATTTTGCAGGAGTTCTTAGGGTTGTATTGTTCAAACATCCCTCACCTCCCCAGATTCAGTGTCTTGGCTGACAAGAATAAAGCCTTCCCTAATAAGTCCCAACATTCCTCCATTCTTGTGTCGTTTGATGAAGTGTAAGTGAAGTCTCTTATAATGGAATGTTTACAGTCTTTGCTATGGCACTTCACAATGACGATGTGAAATCTTCTTTGTTTTTATTTTACATGCACAGCATTGCAACATTTATATCAAGAATTTATTTTTATGTAAATTTTTTACATGGTTATGGGTTAGGGTATATTTATAAAGTACAGGGTGACCCACATTTCTAACGTAAATGAAAAAAAAATTGTTTAAGATAATCAAATTATTCTTTTCACACATGAAACTTGGGCAGCACGGTGGCATAGTGGTTATCACATCTGCCTCATAGTAAGGTCTTTGGTTCGACTCCTGGGTTTAGGGATCTCTATGTGGAGAAAAATCACAAGGGGCGGGGTCAGGGGAACGGCCCGCCACCGAGATCACCCGATCTGGAAACATTTCCCTCAACGCTTCCAATGATCTTCGACCTGTGTGTGTCGTAGCTCCATCTCACTGAAACCACACGTCCACTTCTTCAACATCGAGGGGTTCACGTTGGGGTTGGGCCTCCAACAGACCTCAGCACTGCCTCTCCTGGTTCACTAAGATTCATGTGTGCAAATAATAATCTGATTCTCTTTAACCTTTTAAAAAAAATGTATTTACCTTTGAAATGTGGGAGTTTTTTGGGTCACTCTGAATTCCGAAACCTTCTATGGACATACCTTGTCTCTCCTCTGCTTGTCCATCATTTCTCCGGCAGAGTTCTGGAATGCTCTTCGATGTGTACTACAGCAGACACAAAAGCATGTTAGCATTTTAAAAATCGTAATAGATATTATATAGAAATAGTTCAGAAATGACCTGCAAGCGAGAGTGTTGTTCTACTAAAGACTTGACTGAGGTACTCTCAGCTGTGCTCATATTAAGTAAGTACACCCCCCTCCCCCCATGATTGTATGATCATCATATATAACCCATGATTAATATTTGAACACTTTCACCTGAAAAGAACTTCGTACCAAGCCCAGTAATTAAATATCTATTTTAAAATAATTATTGTACTAATTACTATCAACCCAATAATCAGTACATTATTATTCTATTATAATTGCATTATTATTTATTTACTTACAGCTAATTCATCACTGAAATCAATCTCATCTAGATCCAAATACTCAGGAGCATCCATTTTCTGTCAGCATTATGTCTCAGGTAGCCCTGGTGAAAAAATACACGCGATAACAGAAACATGAGACATCTGTGACATCAGAGAAATACCAGATGAACTTTGAGTAATTACTAAAACAGGATATATTCATGTTTTAATTGTTTGGTATAGTAGGAAGTGTGTGAATCTAAAGTCAGCATTCACTCTCATTCATTCATTTACTCTCCCTCACTAACTCTCTCACTCTCACACGCACTCACTCTCATTCATTCACTCACTCATTCACTCACTCTCCCTCACTAACTCTCTCACTCAC
>JAOUQZ010000030.1:2074470-2088096 GCA_028564935.1 Neosilurus hyrtlii
TCTCACTCTATCACTCACTCTCTTACTCACTCACTTTCTCACTCACTCACTCACTCCCTCAATCACTCTCACTCACTTAGTCTCTCACTGACTAACGCTCACTCACTTCCTCAATCACTCTCTCTCTCACTCTATCACTCACTCTCTTACTCACTCACTTTCTCACTCACTCACTCACTCCCTCAATCACTCTCACTCACTCAGTCTCTCACTGACTCACTTTCTTAATCACTCTTTCACTCACTCACTCACCCACTCATTCTCACACTTACTGTCTCACTCCCTCTTTCACTCACTCTCTCATTCATTCACTGAACCGTTTAATCCTACTTGGGTTTGCAGGGAGGCTGGAGCCTATCTCAGCCAACTCTGGGCGAAGGCAGAGTACGTGCAACCTCCACACAGAAATTACCCGAGCTGAACCTGAGACGCGAACCATTTAATCCTAATATGGTTGCAGGGGAAGCTGGAGCCTATCTCGGTCGACACTGGGAAAAGACAGAGTACATCCTGAACAGCTTGCCAGGCCATCACAGGGCCAGCACACATCAACCATTCACACTCACATCTAAGGGCAATTTGACTGCACACAGAAACACCCTTGCTGAGCCTGGGACTAGAACCAAGTGCCTTCATACTAACCCTAAAAAACTCTGGACTACTGTAAAGGAAGTTAGCTGTGCGGTGCAGTGGATAGTGGTGTGAGAGCTACTTCCAAAACCAGTCGCATTTGAGACTGCAGTTTCTTTTGTTCCCACTGGCCACAATAACAAGAATAAACTGAAAGCACAAACAGCCACGTCGGGTCGCCATTCATTAATCTACACGGAAGGTATTTGTCTCAGTGGGAATTTTATAGGACACCGACCAGGCCAGACATTATCAATAAAAATGGGATGCTTTTAAATGTCAGACACAAAGCTGTATTGGAGAGAAGAAGTGACTGATCTATAAAAAAAAAGTAAGCCGTGTTTAAGAATATCTTCTATATCAGACTCTGGGGAGGGTGGTTTGGGGGGGTGGTGATCTGATCTGGTGTTTATATATCCATGCGTCCATAAGGCTCTAAAACACAAACATAACCCCCTTGAATGTGTTTCCCCAAATCTTCTCCGAACAGAATGCACACAGTGCCCGGAGGCCTGGATGGCTGGAGCGGTCAGTGCGCTCTGATCCCCCCGAATCTCTCTCTCTCTCTCCGAGCCTTTTCTAAACACGCGTCATTCTTCCACCTGAAGCTCCGACAGAACATCACATCATTACATCACACTTCCATTTCCATTCAGCATCCAGGTCCCATCACAGGCACAACCACAGCACCAACCTCCTTCAGCTCCTTCGCGACATCCTTCAAGTCTCCCAAGATGCTCTCCAAATCCTCCACGATGGTCCTGATCTGCCTTTTGATTTGAACTTTGGAGACTCCCTCCGATTCCGCAGCTGCTGCCCCTGACATTCTCTGGAAGAAGACTCCGGATCAAGGACTGCAGCTGTATCCTCTCACAGCACCCGGCACACTTTGTTCGTGCATTTTAATGTTATGTTTTCTTCTATTGGCTCTTTATACATTGCAGAAGAATCTGGAGGGGAGGGGGGGGGGAGCGCGGAGGACGCGTCTCGGCGCACGCGCATGCGCAATAAGGCATTTCATTTCCGAACGGGCACGCATCCTGGTTCATTCATTAAAAAAAAAAAGATGAGAAGAAGCAACACATTGCAAGCCCTTCATATGGAATCTCTTCCATACAGCATCCAGCCAGTCAACATCAGCCTGAATCCTTCATTTCTCATAATAAATGCTTATTTATACCGCTCACGCACGCATGCGCATCTCATTATGTGTCGCCCGTCCATTGCCAATATTCATTCATCCATTCATTCATTCATCCATCAACCGCTTAACCAACCCTACTAGCAGGCTGAAGCCTATCTCCGCCGACTCTGATCGAAGGTGGACTAACACCCTGAACAGCCCGCCAGTCCATCACAGGGCAACACAAACACACCCATTCACTCTCACACCCAGGGGCAATTCGGAATTGCCAGTTAGCTTAATGCGCATGTCTTTGGACAGTGGGTGGAAACCAGACTACGTGGAGGACACCCACGTAAGCACAAGGAGAACTTGCAAACTCCACACAGACAACTTCTCCAAGCCCGGGACTCAAACCCAGGACCTTCTTGCTGGGAGGTATATGTGTTCATGACTATGCCACCATGCTGCCCCCCACCGCCATAACTCATTCATTCATTATTCATTTTCTAAGCCGCTTAATCCTAATTAGGGTCGCCGGGGAGGAGGCACCCATCTGAGCCAACTATGGGCGAGGGTAGGGTGCAACCTGAACAGCTCGCCCGGCCATTGCAGGGTCAGCACACACAACCATTCACACTCACACTCACACCTACGGGCAGTTTGGAACAGCCAGTCAGCCTAATGTACATGGTTTTAGACTGTGGAACAAAACTGGAGTCCGCAAGGAGTACAAGGAGAACATGCAAACTCCACACAGACACACCCTTGCCAAGCCAGGGACTTGAACCCAAGTTCATCTTGCTGTGAGGTGGACGTGTTAACGACCTCACCACCATGCTGCCCCGCTGCCATAATTGAGGCTGGTAATAATGTTTATTCCTAACCCTGATCCCATACTCAGTTACCAAAATATAAAATTTGGCCTTGTTTACTCTCTAACACAAAGTGACGGCTTCATATTAGTAAGGGTTGCAGTAAATACAGGGCCCAACCTAGGAACCGTGGGAATGAGCTGGGAATATGAGGTGTGATTATTCGATAACTACACTAATGCTGTAATTTCATTTTAATGAAAACTTGCATTTTATTTATTTTCCACTTTAATATATTTCCCTTTGCAACTGCACAACTTAAAGGTACTGTATAGGATTCATTTGATTGCCCTTGATACCCCTACCTTTAAAATTATCCATGTAATGTACAGTAGGGTGGCACGGTGGTGTAGCAGGTAGCATGTCAACCTCACAGTAAGAAGGTCCTGGGTTCAGGGAGGGTGTTTCTGTGTGGAGTTTCTATGTTCTCCCTGCGCTAATGAGGGTTTCCTCTGGGTACTCTGGTTTCCTCCCACAATCCAAAGACATGCATGTTGACTGTTCCAAATTACCCCTAGGTGTGAGTGTGAATGTGAATAGTTTTGTGTGTGTGTGTGTCTGTGATGGATTTGCTAGCTATACAGGGTGTATCAAACCCTCGCCAGTGTCGGCTGAGATAGGATTCCCCCAGTGCTGCTAACTGGGTTATCAAAGGCCGGCCATGTTGCTCACTGTCTGTGGTGAGAGGCATGTAAAAGAACCGTTACTGACTTTGGAAAAAAGGTAGGCTGCATAGCCGTCAGCGTGTTTCTTCCCTGCGATGGCCTCCGAGCTGTCCAGGGTATAGTCTACCTTCGCCCAGAGTCGGCTGGGATGGGTGCCCCCGTGACCCTAATTAGGATTAAGCGCTTCAGAAAATGAATGAATGAATGGAGGTTGATATTGATAATATTAATGATTTAGGCCTTGATTAAAATAAATAATGTAGAAGGGTGTACATTCTTCCCCTCATGATTGTACCTATGCTGGATGATTTTTTTTTTTTTTTAAACACAATTTTGTTTTATTAGGAAAAATTCTCATGGGTGATAAAGAAATGATTTATTTGGCTGGAAATCACAATTATATTTGTATATTCATGAGGAATATTATGAGTAATAGAAAGTGTGAGAGCCCTACAGAACTGTGGAGGAAAAACAAAAGCAGCAGTTAGAAGTTGTGATTGGCCCGTTCGTGAATGCCGAGAAGAGCGCTGATTGGCTGGGTGCGATGACGCGAGGTGATGAAGTCCATTGCAGGAAGTAGGTGAACGGTCAAGGTAACTCTTAGTTTACCTGCAGAAAGCTGGAGTTTTCATCATGGCTGCTCCTCTGTCTTTTGCTAGAAAGGTTGTTTTAGTGACGGGAGCTGGCGGTGGTAAGTTAAGAAGGCTGTGCCTTCCTCTAAATTGTTAATACCCTGATTTTGTTAACTAATACAGCTGCTCAGTAGGCTAGCAAACATGCTAGCTAGCAGTGCACCTAATGTCTTGATATTGCATAACAACAACAACAACAACAACATATTACAACATATACAACGTGTACTAAGAAAGAGGAATGATTTTACAGCTGGTTTTGTTTACAGTGTAAGCTGTTTAAAGTATCATTTCCAAATATGGAGTATTGTAACATTGAATAAATAAATAAATAAATAAATAAATAAATAAATAGGTCACGTGACTTCTTACCACTTAAAACAATGGAATAAAAATAAATGCATTATGAGACACGTAAATAAAGCCTATAATACAATGACAACTGACATTTGTATGTTCTCCCCATGCTTGCTTGGGTTTCCTCCAGGATCCCTGGTTTCCTCCCACAGTCCAAAGACATGTTAGTCTAATTGGATGTCCCAGATTCCCCTTCCCCCAGGTGTGAGTGTCAGAGTAAATGGATGTTTATCCTAAGGACAAGTTCTGTAGGGGCGCTTTCGACCCTCTTGGGTAAAAACGTGCATTGCAACACAAATCTCAAAAGGAGGACAATGTATCATGGGTGCAGAATGGGATGTGGATGTTATGAAATGATTTCTAGGAGTGTGTACACTCATTCTGTCCTTTATTTAGGCATTTTTCTGTGGTGTGCTGTTCAGGGCTGTAGCAAATAAAGCACCATATTTATTCATTCATTCATTCATTCACTGAACCTTTTAATCCTATTAAAGTTGTAGTGAGGCTGGAGCCTATTTCAGCCAAATCTGGGCAAAAGTGTGGTATGCCCTAAACAGCTCGTCAGTCCATCTTTCGTCATCATTTTCTGAACCGCTTAATCCTAATTAGGGTCGCGGGGAGGCGGGCACCCATCTTAGCTGACTCTGGGCGAGGGCAGAGTACACCCTGGACACCTTGCCGGTCCATCACAGGGCAGAAACACACTGACGGCTATGCAGCCTCCTCTTGACAAAAGTCAGCAATAGTTCTTTTACATGCTTCTCACCACAGACAGTGAGAGACATGGCTGGCCTTTGATAACCCAGTTAGCTGCACTGGGGGGACAGCAGTGACAACTCAGTGATAGTGGGGCTTGAATTCCCCGGTCAGTCCATTGGAAAATACTTAAAACATGTTTAGGTACTGAAGACCCTAAGTGAGTAAGTGTTTCAGTAGTTCTTTGGTCTCATTGTTTTTGCAAACTGGTTTTAAGGTGTGCAGCAGTATGGGGTCATTACTGAGTGCCCTCTTTTTCTGTGGCCAGGACTTTATAGCAGAGCTCCCGAGAGGCACACCATAGTCATGGAGTATAGTTTGGATGGTTGACCAGTGACCATGCATTCTCACTAGGGATGTGAATCTAACAACAACTCACGATTCAATTCGATTCCTATTCTTGGGGTGACGATTCGATTAAGAATCGATTCTCGATTCAAACGGATTTTTGATTCATAACTTACAAATAAAGGGAGCCAATTTCACGAGTAACTACATTCTTCTATAAGTGATGATCGACTCTTCTATAAGAAAGAAAGAAATGATATTACTACACAGCTGTTTTTGTAGATGTACTGATCCTCATTGCTTGTTCAGAGTCGGTTGGGAGTTTAGTGAAGTGATGGAGTGTGCGTTGGTGAGGAGTTGGTCGTGCTGCTGCTCCGGTTCTTTTAGCTTTGGGTGATGGTGTAAGATTTGGGCTCGGGGATGTGAAGTGTTCCCGAAATATTTGACTTTTATTTTGCACACCGCATATGTCACGGCAAGCTCCTTCTTACGCGGAAATTGTAAAATCCGAAGTGCAAGCATTTGCCTTCAGCGAAGACGGCACTGGCTGTATTTATTTTTCCTCATCCATGTCAAAGTAAGGCTAAAAGCTAGTTCTGTACTCACCACTCACTAAAACAATTCATGGTGGAGGCCGTGTCTGGACAAACTGTACGCGCTGTGAGTAAGGTGGGAAATGCTCGAAAAAACGTGTTCTTGAAAATTTGGATCGATTCAGAATGCTAATAAATCGCGATTCTGACGTGAATTGATTTTTTTTCTGGCACCCCTAATTCCCACCACAGGAAACCCAATACGGCTGCCGTGTTACCGAGTTGACGCTGATTACCCGTTGTTATTATTAATGAAACTCAAAAAATAGAGGCTCATACATCACTGCTCAGACTCGCACAAAATAAAAATACCTCAGGTAGGCAGACAGACTTGTAGGTAAATGTTCGTGGAGCAAACGCCGAAATCAGAAGCTCGACAAAACAAGAACTCATTAAACAGATAACCAAACTAAAAAGACAGGTGATATGAATGAAAGTGGAAATCAGTTAGTGAAAGGAAAGGCGGGGAAAAGAAGACACAGACACCAATCAGTAGAGACATCTATCATGGTTTTTATTTTTAGAGAGTGCCTAAACCTGTGTATTTATGAGTGTTTCGAAGGTGTCCCTTAAAAGCCATTGCTCCTAAATGTTTATGTATTTTTCTACATTAATGCTGCCACAGAAGGGTAGATTATTTTTCCAAGGGCACTGACGCAAACCCATACCAACACAGACCCTGACCTCTGGGCTTTTAACTGGTAACTGGCTGGATGGTCCTTTATATCTTTCGTCTGGAGCACATGGCGTTTATTTTATACAAAAAAGACCCAAAATATTGATTCATCTGACCACAGTACACATCTCCACTGTGTGATGATCCATCCCAGATGCCTCCAAGCCCAGTAAGGTCGATGTTGCTTCAGGATGCAGCTTCCTTTTTGCACAGTAAACTTTGACTGGCATTTCCAGCTTAATACAGTGCTGTGTGAGGAATCTGAGATTACGGTTGTTCACCTTCGGTTTGCACGCTTGTGCTTTATGCAGTAAAATTGCTCCAGATTACTTGAATTGTTTGATGCTATCCACTGAAGAGGGTAAAACATCCAAATCCTTTCTTGTCCTTCATTGTTTTTAAATATTCCAATAAATTTCAAGTGCATTTGTTGATAATTGGCTCATCTTTGAATTTATTTTTATTTTTTGGTGAGCTTTTAGGGTTACACATATTCTCCCCCTACACACTGCAGTCATACCCACCATGAGTGAGTTTATAAATTAAAGTAAACGTATGAATAAAGATATGAGTTAATTAAAAACAGACTGAGTCATGTGGCTCGTAGACTTTGGCATTTAATATTTTAATGTCATTGAAATCTTTTCAAACTATAAGCGAGATCCTTGTCTTGAAAATATACCAAGAGCTGTTCTCGTGCTCCGACTTCAGACTTCTGACGTAATGGATTAAAGTACAGTGGATATAAAGATTAAGGTAAAGTCTGCTGAGCTTTTACACCCGAGTCTACTGGCTTAGCAGAGCCAGAGGTTATCCCTGCTTTCTGTAGCCTGAAGCAACTAGAAGTTCATCTCCTCCTAGGAGGGATGCTAGTCTATTGCCGGTTACCCTCCCAGTATTTTAATGGTACCCATTTACACTGCTTGGTGGATGGAGGCACAGTTGTGGTTAAGACCTTGCTCAGGGATCCCTCAATCATGAACCCTGTTAACACGCCATTATTCACTTATGGACTGGTTTGAATCACCCTGCAAGTTAGTTGTTAGTTAGCTGCACTACGTGCTATGATTTTTAACAACTTCCATCGGAAGGGAAGCAAGCTGAAAGCAAGATGCATACATTGTGGTCTGGCAACTAAAGATGAATACACTGAAAACCAGAAAAGTAAAACATAACAAAGAAAACCAAGGCTGCTGCATTGACAGCTAATGAAAGGCATAACGCTCCACATGTCAGTGATTGCGCCAGCGAACACTGATCATTCTGAGAAACGCAATTCGCCGGCAAATCAGAAACGGCTTTGTGACACAACTAAAGCCCTCACAGACACAGATGAAGACTCCTTCTTCTTAAGCAGGCAAGTAACTGCATCTGACATAACAGCTCCAAAAATGCCATATAATAGACTGCTGATTAACCTCGTTTGCTCATTCTGTACAGAGAAATCTCTGGTCTGAATAGTCGCGTAGACGTTATGAGAAGGGACTCTTCAGCGACATACAGCGAGCCTGAGTCTGATCAAATTTCAAATATTGTCTTATTTAGAATAGTAGTGAAAGAACGGTGTGCTTGTAAAGGTACTGAGTGATTTGTCAGTGCTGGTAGATACAAGCAGGCTTTCACGACACATCGAAGTTAGATCCAACTCACACTGACGGGAGTTAAATTTGGGTGAACAGAGATGAAGACGGGGGCACGGTGGTGCAGTGCTTAGTGCTGTTGCCTCACAATGTGAAGGCTCTCGATTCAAACCTTCTGACTAACTGAAACCTTTCTGTATGGGGTTTGGGAGTTCTCGCCGTACCTGTGTGGGTTTCCTCGCACAATCCAAAGACATGCACATTCGGTCAACTACCTGTTATAGATTGCTCATAGTTCAGAATGGGAGTGTTAATGGTTATCGTTTTGCTACATGCTCAGGGTGTACCTGAAGCCTGAAGTCAGTTGGACAGATAAGCAGTACAGATAATGGAGATGGGCAGGTGTTCTACGCCTTTGGTTTTTGTGTCAAAGGAAATGGGAGCTACAGTAATTTGCTGGTATTTTGTTGGTACTGATAATGCAGTTGATAGAGCTGTGATTTTATTTTATTCATTAAAGTATTTGAATGCTTTGTGTGTTTATGTTTTTGGATGTAGAAAAATGTTCATTGTGGAAGTTTAAAGGTTTTATTGGAGCATGAATAGAAAAAAATACTTTTGATACTAAAACTGCTAAGAAAAACTCTTTATAAAATTATTTTGATCTTTTGAAAAAATTCTTGTATTCAAACATTCAGGTACCGGTCACGTGACTCACCTCCCAACAGTGGGTGCCAAATTTGGAGTGTTTGTGTATTGCAAGCTTGTATCGACTGTTTTAGAGGTGTGTAGTGATCTGATCTAGGTTACAGAAGTTTTATTCATTGGAGTCAACACCATCTACACCACCATTCTCCAAATCAGAGCAGAACAAAGGCCAGAGACTAGAAATTCCTGCTGGATAACCGGCAACTGATACCCCGAACTGCTAGAGAAAACCTCTTTCACCCGTATGCCGCCGGTATTTGCCAGGCTACTCACGTGGATATGACCTCCCACCGACTACAAGAATCCCCATCTCTAAATCCCATTGTAACCCATATAGATGATTAAACATGTACTAGAACAGTAGTGGGTGGAACGCTTTGTGGTTAGAGGTCCTGGATTTGAGTCCTGGGCACGTCGAGGGCGTTCCTGTGTGGAGTTTGGAATTTCTTCCCATGCTTGCATGGGTTTCCTCCGGGTACTCGTTTCCTCCCACAGTCCAAAGACATGCACATTAGGCCAATTGGCTGTTCCAGAGTGTGGGTGCGAATACTTGTGCATGTGATGCCCTGCGATGGTCTGGCAAGCTGGTCAGGGTGTACCTCGCCTTCGCCCAGAGTCGACTGAGATAGGCTCCGGCCTCCCTGCCACACTAGTAGGATTAAGTGGTTTGGCAGACAAGACACTGAGTGAGTATACAGTGTCAGTGTCAATGTTGTAACGAGCCTGGTGTGTACAGACCAAAGGGCATCAGGACAGTAGTGCCTAGTAGTGAATTAGCAACACGGCCTTAAACAATGTTTTGATGAACAGTATTCAACTGAACATTCACCTGAACATTCACCATCAATAATTAGTATTTACATTGTCTTATGTAGTTAAAGTTCCTTTGCTGATCACATGTAATAAGATATAATCTGACACATTCTTTTCAGGACTTGGGAGAGAATATGCCTTAGCTTTCGGAGAGAGAGGAGCTTCTGTTGTTGGTACGTTTGTTTCCAAGCTGTCAAGCTGTTTAATTTTCTTCAATGCTGGATTGTTCTATAGGAATTTGTCTCTCTATATCTCTTCTACACACAGTGAATGACCTTGGGGGCGATATAAAGGGAGGCGGAAAGAGTTCAGCGGCTGCTGATAAAGTAGTAGAAGAGATAAAAGCTAAAGGTGGCAGAGCTGTGGCAAACTACGGTAGGTAATCTGTATTCTGCGAGCTACAGCGAGTATTGGAAAGAATCACCCCCTTCAAAATGTTCACACTTTGCAGTCAATTTAAAGGAGACAAGTGAACGTTATAGTGGCAACAGTTCAGAAAAGATGAATCACTGACATGGTTAAAGGAATAACCCCCATCCAATAGAGTGCTTGTAAACTCCGTCAGGTATTGTGCTCATATATATACAAGTATATCACATGTATACGAGTGCTTGGTACAATTAGGACCCTTTCTGGATCGGGCCGTCCTTTCATGATGGATGTTAGAGTGGGGAGGAAACTGGTCAAAGGCCTATGGCAACTTTCGAGCAGTTAAAATAATTTTTATGTGACTTGTATGAGAAGGTTGAGAGAAAAAAATGCCAAGTCTCAGTTGAGATTTTCCAAATTGGACCTTGACAATTCTCAGGCCAAAATGGTGAAAGGTGTTTTAGTCAGATGTGACCAAAATTTAGTTGGCCTCAATGCCAAACAGTATCTGGCATAGAAGCAATTCATCTTACCATACAAAGAAGACCACACTTACAGTAAAGCATAGCGGTGGTAGCTTCCTGTTGTGGGGGTGCTTCTCTGTAGCAGGCACCGGGGCAATTGTCAAGATAGGAAGAAAAATGGTTGGGGCAAATTATCAACTCATCCAGCATTCTTGAGAAAACCAGAAAGCCTTCAATGGGAAGAAGCTTCACCTTTCAACATGACAGTGACCCAAATTTTACCACACAGTGACTGAAGTAGAAAAACGTGAAGGTCCTTGTGTGGCCCTGTCAGAGCCCGGATTTCTGTGGAATCTTAACCTTCGTCTGCTCAGTTGCATAAATGAGATAAAATATAAGCCACTCAGGACAAGGGCATCTGTCAAATGCCATAAATGTTGACATAAAGTTAATAAAGAATTATTAGAAATAAATTATTAACAATTCCAAAATTGTTCCACAAAAGTACTGATACGGATACTGATGGAGTGATGATGCTGATAGTGATAGTGATACAGGCTGTGCTGATGCTTATACAGTGCTGATGCAGTGCTGATACTGATACAGTGCCAATACTGATACTGTGCCATTGCTAATACTGATCAAGTGCTGATACTGATACAGTGCCGATGCCGATACTAATACAGTGCCGATGCTGATACTGATACAGCGCCAATACTGTTACAGTGCCGATGCTAGTGCTGATACTGATACAGTGCTGATGCTAATACCGATACACTAATGATACTAATACAGTGCTGATGCTAATACTGATACAGTGTCAATGCTAATACAGTGGTGATACTGATACAGTGCTGATGCTAATACTGATACAGGGCTGATGCCAATACTGATACAGTGCCGATGCTGATACTCATACAGTGCTGATACTGATGCAGTTCCGCTGCTAATACTGATACAGTGCTGATGCTAATACAATGCTAATGCTGATACTGATATACTGATACAATATCAACGCTAAGTGGTGATACTGATACAGGGCTGATACTGATACAGTGTTGATGCTGATACTGATACAGTGCTGATGTTAATACTGATACAGTGCTGATGCTAATACTGATACAGTGCTAATGCTAATACTGATACAGTGCTGATACTGATACAGTGCTGATGCTAATACTGACACAGTGCTGATACTGATACAGTGCCGATGCTGATACTGATACAGTTTCGATGCTAATACTAATACAGTGCTGATGCTAATGCTGATACTGATATACTGATACAGTGCTGATGCTGATACCGATACAGTGATTATACTGATACAGTGCTGATGCTAATGCTGATACTGATATACTGATACAGTGCCAATACTGATACAGTGCTGATGCTGATACCGATACAGTGATTATACTGATACAGTGCTGATGCTAATGCTGATACTGATATACTGATACAGTGCTGATGGTAATACTAATACAGTGCCAGTGCTGATACTGATACAGTGCTGATGCTAATACTGATTCAGTGCTGATACTGATACAGTGCCAATACTGATAGTGTAAATGCTGATACTGATACAGTGTCAATGCTAATACAGTGCATTGCTAATACCGATACAGTGCTGATACTGATACAGTGCTGAATCTAATGCTGATACTGATATACTGATACAGTGTCAATGCTAATGCAGTGCTGATACAGGGCTGATGCTAATATTGATACAGTGCTGATGCCAATACTGATACAGTGTCAATGCTAATACAGTGCTGATGCTGATACTGATACAGTGCTGATGCTAATACTGATACAGTGTCAATGCTAATACAGTGCTGATGCTAATACTGATACAGTGTCAATGCTAATACAATGCTGATGCTAATACTAATACAGTGCTAATACTGATACAGTGTCAATGCTCATACAATGCTGATGTTAATACTGATACAGTGCTGAATCTAATGCTGATACTGATATACTGACACAGTGTCAATGCTAATGCAGTGCTGATACAGGGCTGATGCTAATACTGATACAGTGCTGATGCCAATACTGATACAGTGTCAATGCTAATACACTGCTGATGCTGATACTGATACAATGCTGATATTGATACTGATACAGTGCTGATGCTAATACTGATACAGTGCTGATGCCAATACTGATACAGTGTCAATGCTAATACAGTGCTGATGCTTACTGATACAGTGCTGATGCTAATACTGATACAGTGTCAATGCTAATACAATGCTGATGCTAATACTGATACAGTGTCAATGCTAATACAGTGCTGATGCTGATACTGATACAGTGTCAATGCTAATACAATGCTGATGCTAATACTGATACAGTGCTGATGCTGATACTGATACAGTGCTGATGCCAATGCTGATACAGTGTCAATGCTAATACAGTGCTGATACAGGGCTGATGCTAATACTGATACAGTGCTGATGCCAATACTGATACAGTGTCAATGCTAATACAATGCTGATGCTAATACTGATACAGTGGTGATACTGGTACAGTGCTGAATCTAATGCTGATACTGATACAGTGTCAATGCTAATACAGTGCTGATACTGATACAGTGCTGATGTTGATACTGATACAATGCTGATACTGATATAGTGCTGAATCTAATGCTGATACTGATATACTGATACAGTGTCAATGCTAATACGGTGCCGATGCTAATACTGATACAGTGTCAGTGCTAATACAGTGCTGATACTGATACAGGGCTGATGCTAATACTGGTACAGTGCTGATGCCAATACTGATACAGAGTCAGTGCTAATATAGTGCTGATGCTAATACTGATACAGTGTCAATGCTAATACAGTGCTGATGCTAATACTGATACAGTGTCAATGCTAATACAGTGCTGTTGCCAATACTGATACAGTGTCAATGCT
Organism: Neosilurus hyrtlii; assembly: GCA_028564935.1. NCBI lineage: Eukaryota > Metazoa > Chordata > Actinopteri > Siluriformes > Plotosidae > Neosilurus > Neosilurus hyrtlii. Next base: position 2,087,918 of record JAOUQZ010000030.1, read on the forward strand.
AATACAGTGCTGATGCTAATACTGATACAGTGCCAATACTGATATTGTCAATGCTAATGCAGTGCTGATGCTGACACTGATACAGGGCTGATGCTAATACTGATACAGTGTCAATGCTAATATAGTGCTGACACTGATACAGGGCTGATGCTAATACTGATACAGTGGCAATGCTAATA
>JAOUQZ010000030.1:2088196-2101715 GCA_028564935.1 Neosilurus hyrtlii
GTGTCAATGCTAATATAGTGCTGACACTGATACAGGGCTGATGCTAATACTGATACAGTGGCAATGCTAATACAGTGCTGATGCTGATACTGATAGTGTCAATATTGATGAAGTGCTGATACTGATATTTTTCACTTGGCTGTTAAGTTGCATTGAGTAAATACAGCTAGAGAAATTATGTGTGTGTGTTCATTTCAGGTGAACAAGCAACAAAATAAAGTACTTTGAAGGGGGTGACTGTTTTCTATTCTCACTGTATGTTCATTGTTGCCGTGGCTGGAGGTTTAATAAAACATTTCCTGTATAATTTTTATACATTCTCTGATTAAATACAGTGCTTACTTATAAACTTTCAGTAAGGTATATATGTTTAAATTGCAATTTTTTCTTATTTATTTAATTACCTTTTTTTTTTTACAGATTCAGTGGAAGATGGTGAAAAACTTATTCAGACAGCATTGGATGCATTTGGACGAATAGGTGCTTTTTTATACATACATATATACAGTATGTACCGTAGTATTACGAGAGATACTGCATTTGAAGGGAGATTCTCATGAACTAAACCGAAGTCTGATTAAAAGGTAGAAGGTTTAAAATCCCAGTTTATAATTTTTTTTCACTTTCAAACAGACTGTTATTATGAGACTAAAGAATGAGTTGCGACACATTTACTGTGTATCATAAGTATCTATATAATATTTTTATATTTAGATTTCACTAAGCAGTATCCAAATTTATATTAAATGTTTTAAAACGTTTTTTTTTTTTCTGGTACATGCAGTGGTTCAGTATATAAAAGTTTATTTACACTCATCATGTACATGTATGTCTTGGCAATATTGGGCTTCCAGTAATTTCCTTGAACTGTTCTGTTTCTGGGCAGACTGAATATACAATATATTTATTATACTCAATTACGCAATGTGCAGTTGAGTATAATGAATACACGGTGGCCTAGTAGATAACATGTCCACATCACGTTAAGAAGGTCGAGTCCCAGGCTCAGGCGTTTTTGTGTGAAGTATGTGTGTTCACCCGGTGTTTGCATGGGTTTCCTCTGGGTGTTCCGGTTTCCTCCGACAGGAAAAAGACATGCACATTAGGACTGTACCAAATAGCCCCTCAGTGTGAAGGTGTGTTGTGCAGTGGTTTGGTGAACTGTTCAGGGTGTGTACCTGGCCTTTGCTCAGTTTTGGTTGAGATAGGCTTCAGCCTCTCCATGACCCTAATAGGATTAAATGGTTCAGCAAATAAGTGAGTAAGTCTGTGAACACTGCAGTGTCCTGTGCTCTGGTGGTTCCTGACCAGCTGAAGCGGTATTCTTTCAGTTCAGGGTTGCAGTTTGGTTCTCTTCTTAGCAAAGCAGTGACACCTCCCAATAATGTGTACTTGTATACAGTTGTTTAAACCAGTGATATTGGAATATGTTTAGAAGTCGTTCCAAGAGCCGCTCCTGACTTATGTAAATCTACATCTGTCCTCTCTCAGACCTTCACAGAGCTCCTTGGACTTTACCATAGGGCTGTGTGTTGGTCAGAACAACGTGTACGGTCAAACAAACACTATGTTCTCACAGTTGTATTAAATCACTAAACTCATTAAAATGATTAAATCTCAATATTTGCCATGACCTTCATGTCGATGATGACTGTATACCGCAGGGATGTCCAATCTTATCCGCAAAGGGCCGGTGTGGGTGCAGGCATTCATTTCAACCAAGAAGTAGCCCCACCTTCCACCTGTTTTATTCACTTCTTAAAAAAAAGACAGTATAAACGTCTGACTACAACAGTATATACCAAACTTCCCAAAAAGCACAAAATGTTACAAATTCACTAACCCCATTTCCCAAAGTGCAATAAAAGCTCTAATATTTGCTTAGTTTTTCCACTTGAACCTTTATTTAACAGATTAATTATAAGTATTAAAGATTTTTAATAATAACTGCTAAAACTAAATAAAGTCAGAGTTTTGATGCTTGAACACACTGAGGTGCAGTTACCTTTGTGCAGCATCACCTTTCATGTTTATTACACTTTGTAATCATGTGGGAATGAAGATACTACTGGTTGCAGTTTTGCATTCTTGCTTGATATGAGACTTCAGCTGCACCAGATGTCTGATTTGGAGGATTTATTTTCGGTTGGATACAGATCTGGACTGGCAGTAGGCCATTCAAGCACAGCCACTTGATGACAAAATGTGTCTTTAGAATCACTGGTACATTCACACTCAGAGTTAGGCTTTGGTTTCATTGTGAATGGGGTCAGTATTTAAAAAACTATTTAATTAAGCTATTTTAATTATAAAAACATAATTAATTAATTAATGACACATTTTGGCCACCACAGTATAATTTTTTCCCCTTTCCAGTTGCCACCTGTACAAGCAGTCCAGAATATGATTTCTCTCATTTTTTTTAATGCTCAGCTTTTTAAGAAGCCATTTAAATCTACAAATGGCAACAACACCCAGTACCTACAGTCACTTATAGTCCTGTTATACTTATAGTCATGCTCTTGAATTAACTTATAGTGATCTAACTGGCAGAAAGAGCAACGTTCTCATACATTCTGGCCTATAAAGTGGCTGTTTCCTCACGTATAATCATACGTATATATGTAGATTAAAAGAAATTCTGCTGTTCACATAAAGAAGGAAACTATATCGTATTGGTTATATTTCTTAATTAAGAATTATTTTATTGTCCCAGTGAATTTTATTTAAATGTATTTATTTGGCCGAACCTTTTATCCAACGAGATGTACACGTGAAACAGTATACAACAAAGCAACTGATGGTGTTATGGGTTCAGGACCCACAGTGGCAGCTCGGTAGTGCTGGGAATTGACAGTAGCTTTTGAATTTATCTAGTGCATTAAAACATTACTCCTGTGCCGTATTTGTTAAGATGCGGCCTGCATGTGGTCAGCATTTGTGCTTACAAGATAAAGTCTGTCATATCTGGATAGTAGCCCGAAACAGCTGGCTTGTGTGGTCTCTTATTTATTAAATAACTCCATGTGTCCTTGGAGATGGCAATCTCATAATCTAGTAGTAATGTACTAATTGATTTTAGAATATTGTAATAATATTGCAATCTGTAATAAATGTAGTCTCTAATTAAAATTATATAGTTATGAAAAGTTTATATTGCATGCCTATTTGGCACTAAATTTATAAAATAAAATGAAAAATGCCTCATTTAGGTTTTCAAAAAAGTTCTGATGGGAAACCAGGAATGTTTTTTAATCCGGCACAATTTCCACACAACTACACAATTTCCTCCGGGATAAATAAAGTATTCTGATTCATGAGGTATGTGTCTTATTATTGTTTTTATGAACTGTAAAAAATATATTATTTAGAAGAAAAACCCCAGTAAACCTCCTATTAAAATAGTACATTTAAAAAAAGGTTCACCAGCATCTGTGTTTGCTTGACGGTTAGGCCGGATTAAAGAAACATTCCTGGTTTCTCATCGTAAATTTTTTAAAACCTAATGAGGCATGGGGGTTTTTTAGATAGTTTGTTTGATTTGAAGAAATTTTTGTAATATGAGGTGAGTGTCGAAGCTCAGAATTGTTTAAAGCTAAATGTAGGCAAAGTGACTGAACTAGGAGCTTGAGGTGACTTCTAGCAATTGGTTGGGATTATTGTGAATAAATAAACAAGAATAAAAAAACAAGAACCTTTTAGAAGTACTTGTTTCAATTTTCTGCTACACAATTCACCCTAGATGACTAGTCTTTTTTATTATTAATACTTTGTTTATTGAATTGTTCACATGTTTAAAAAAAAAAGGAGGAAAAACAGTATGTCCACAAAGCCATGCAAAAAAGTTACAATAAGATCAGAAAAGGGACAAATATAACAAAGCCAACAATTCAAACAAAACAAAGCAAAACAACAAAACAGGCCTGAACCTCAAAACCCAATGATCTTTTAAAAATAGAACTATTTCAAACAAAACCAAACCAATCTCACAATCACACTCACACCATCTAACACCCAGTCACCTTCTGTGTCGTTTTTACCTTGTCTGAGGCGTTTTCTGAGGTTTTGAGCATGGTTTTTCAGAAAATAAATAAATAAATAGGTGCTGCAGCAATTTTCTGGTGTGGGTGCTGATGAGAAACCAGGAATTTTTATTTATCCAGCCTTATCAGGTTTACGCAAAAAGAAAAACAAACAAAAAATACTGTTAAGAACTATAATAATATGTTGAATAATATGTTGAAGCTGATCCACATTATGATCTGGATACATGATATCACTAAATACCTTTTAACCAGCATTATTAAAGGGTTTTTTCTGTCAGCAGGATTAAACTATTAATCTTATTTTTTGTGAAAAAGCATATCATTAACATGGGGACAAATGTTCCTCTGACACCCACTAGGGGGAAACATTTCATTAAATGATGTCAAGTTATAATAATCCATTTGTGCGTGAATGAGACACCTTGCACGCTGACTGCCCCTCTAGTTTTTAAATAAAATTCCTATTAAAAACAGTAATTTAGTAACAATATTTGCAGGAAGATTTTATAACTATTTCTATAATTAAAGTTTGAATTATGAATTTAGTTTTTTAATGACAAAAACAAACATTTTAATCAAATTTAGATGCAGTTAAACTATTAAAGCAGTTCATAATTTGTGTCATCGGAAAGCAGGCTTCATTTCCTGTAGCATTTTATTCATTGTGTTCATTTCCGCTCAGTCTTCTTCCAGATAAAGTTAAAGTTGCCTGTTAACACGAGAATCCCCCTCAAACAAACTGTGTTTATAGCTGTGTATTTTAACATTCTCTTGTTTTCTTCTCTTTAGACATTCTGATAAATAATGCTGGGTAAGTTCATCTTTTGAGTTTTGAGCTGATCTGTTTGTGTGTACTTATTTTTTTGCACTTTATTACACAGTGTGTAAACTTCTCCTCTGAAACTGTTGATTGTAATGTCGTTCTTCTTCTGCACTTCAACTTCAAAGGATCCTGCGTGATCGATCTTTCGCTAGAACAAGTGACCCTGACTGGGGTACGTACATAAGATAATGAAATTCCTTCTAAACCAGACACTTATTGTACTTATTTTATTACATTTATTGTAAGTAGTATCTTTAATAGGTTATAAATATGGCTGACGTGAGTGCACGTGACATTATCTGTGAGTATGGTCAGTAACACATGGTGCAAGGTAGCACAAATTGAGAGCAAAGATACTGGCAGGAGTAAAGTGAACGTGTTCTGTTGAGTGCTCTTCATGGAGAGCTGAGGCTCGTCTGCTTCATTTCCCCTCAGTCAGTGAAGTCGGTTTGAAACTTTAAGGCAAGGATAAAACTTTTACTCTTATAATCAGATGCCCAACCAACCCCCCTACTTTTTTTCAGGAAAAGTATAATGTTATCTATAAAGGAAAAAAAAAGTCTTTTGGGCTTTTACACCCGATCCTACTGGCTCATCAAAGCTGTAGTTTATCCCTGGTTTCCTTAGCGTGAAGCAACCAAGAGTTCAACTCCTCCTGGATGGGATCCTAGTAGTTACCTTTCCAGGTTTTTAATCATTTTCTTTTTTTCTTTCTTTTTTTTTTTTTTACTGGTACCTATTTATACTGCTGGGAGATCAGAGGCAGTTTCGAACCCATGACCTCCATCACCCACCCTATCCACTACCAGCCCCACTAAATGTTATGTTATCTATAACTTTGTGACTTAATCTGGCAAAATGAGTCAGAAGTCGCAGGTACCGCTTCGGGGATACAGACCCAAATACATTGTAATGCATTAAAATATCGAGTTTTCGTTTTTTTCTCTGATTTCATAGATGAACTCTTAATCCGGTGTGACCGAAAAGACGCCGGCATGGCCACTATGGCAGATGCGTCAAAATTTATGAATTTCAGGGCTTTCAAATTAAGCCGGCGGCACAGAGTCCTGTGCGCCGTCTACTCATTTTGTTTCCAAAAGAAAAAAATCTGCATATTTCCTACACGCAGCGTGCCTCCTGCCATCTCGCACATGTATTCTATTATAAAAATATATTTAATCACTTGGTTGTTCTGGTGTCAGTGTACTTGGTACTCAAGCTGCTTTTCAGGACAGAGCAAATGCACATTTTAGATCTGTTACACTGTCTTTAGAGAGCAACACGGAGACTATGAGAAATATATAAGCTATGCAGTAATCTGTTCAGTTTACTCACCAAACTGCAGTATTTTATTTTATTTACTTTTCTCAGAATCACTAATTCAACTCCGATTTCCCACATAATCACTCCTCTGATATAATACGGGATTTTCCCTTATCAGCCCGAGACAGAAAGCTGATCTAGTCTGTTACATGCATCCAAAATTGATAATAAATCCCCAGGTTTAAATATTAAAAACCTCTTCCCGGTGATTATCCACCGATCTGACATGGGAAGAACGCATCACAGAGGAAGGTGACAGTTTTTATGATTATATGCTGATGATAATATTACTCATATGTTTCTTGATGGTTTGATTCCAGGTTTCGTTCCTCTTTGCTGTGATAATAAATTTCTCTCTTCTGTGAAGGCTCTCCACTACATTTTGAAGTGTGGACTGTGGGGATTTGTGATCATTCATCCACAACAGCATTATTAGGGCCAGGCACTGATGTCAGGTGGGGAGACCGGGGGCAGTTCATCCCAAACATGTTCAGTGGGGTTGAGGTCAATGCTCTGTGTAAGCCAATCATGTTCTCCCCACTCCAAGCTTCCTGGAGCTCACAGTGTGTGCAGGAGAGACTCGTGCTAGAACAGGTTCTAGTCCCTTAGTTCTAGTGAAGGGAAATTAAATAACAGCAGATGAAGGCACAACTGTCATCAACTTTGGGAGGAAGCTACATATGGGTCTCGAGGTCAGGTGTTTTTAAACTTTTGTCCATAGAGTGCATCAGTCCACTGATGGGTTCCTCACAAGGTTTCTTCCTCATGGTTTCTCAGGGAGAAACTGATGTCTTGCTCAATAGATTTCTAGGTCTCTGTCTGTACATTCTGGTACATGGTGACTAATTGACTATATTATCTCCTGTAAGCAGTGTATGCTGAGCAGTAGTGTTGGATACAGTGTGTGGTATTGGCTCTCGATTTAACATACATCTGCGCATTTCATGGGTATTCAACCATATCCACAAAGGACCAATCTGGAGCCACACCTGAGAGTTTTTTAAAAGTGGAGATCAGTTGATTTAAACTGTTGGAGGGGGTGACTCCTGCTTGGTTGGTATGAAAACCTGTACCCACACCTTCCCTTTGTGGGTAAGGTGGTATATCGATGGTGTATTACATGGCGCATTCAGAAGATTGTGTAATGAAGTAAGTTGTTTGACCAAAAAAAACATTTTTAAAAGCTTATATTACACGAGGTGTAATAAATATTAAAAAAACATTTCAAGTAGTGTCCTCTTTATCTCAGAAGCTAAAAATGAAATAAAAGCTCATACACACACACACACACACACACACATACACACATGCACGTATACAGTCTCTGCTGCATTCAGACAGGCTTTCATGGCAGACTCAAGCCGAGTTAAAGAAATCACCATGGTGACTAGAAAAGTTCATATCAGCAGTTGAGACTTGCAGCATTGCAGAAAAGCAGGATTCAAAACCTTTGAGCTATAAAACAACTAACAACAGAACCAGAAATAAAGTTCCCAACAACACCCACGCCCCATAGTAAAGTCAAACTCCCGCACCGATATTTTTCGTCTCTCTGATGTTGTGAAAACCTCCAGACTCCTGGACGGGCATTCTCATAAATGTTTGAAGTTTGGAAATGATATGGGGGCAGGAGGCCTGGTGTCCACTCGCTGTCCCAGTTCATTCCACAGGTGTTCAGTGAGGTCAGTTCTGTGCAGGACCTGCAGGTCCAGTCCAAACTGTGCAAACTGTGCACTGTCATGCTGGAACATATATGGGCTTCTCAGCTTCGATGAGAAAAAGTTTTAATGTTAAATATTCATAGACCTTCTTTACAAGCGTATAAACATCTCTGCACATTTTGGAATATAATGAGAATAAATTCATGATACCATGACAGAAGGGTACATAGCAAAGCATTAAAGTAAGGACCATGGAAGGGAAGGGTAGATGTTGTAATCATTATTCTAGAATTCGTTTCGCAAATCAAGAGAAATCTTTTGCCGATAGGAAAGAAATTGCAGGCAGTGGCCACATTCAAGGCTGTTAGAGCTGCATGGTAACTGATGTGACTCCAGCTCACTCAGTACAAATATCAAGGCCCGGCTGTGTTTATAGAATATCAAGGGCTGAGATCGAGAGTGATGTAAGTGGGTGATCACACTAGAAGTGCATTAGACAAGCAAATGACAAGAATTTATTTTTTTTTGCAGATTTTATTTTTTATTTACTTTTTTTTTATTACATTTCCCCCCCCAAATTTTATAATTCAAGATGTTTTGCGAGTGAATATTTTCTAGCTTAAATACGTATGTCATGCGAAAGTCACGCAACAATTTGTGACTGATTTGTGAGTAATTTGTGATTATTTAGTCAGTCATGTTTTGTTCTCAAACCATTCTCTTTTTATTCGTGCGTTATTAGTTGAAACAAAATGCGAATAAAATACGAATGATGACAAAATACACGCAGATGCCAGCAAGTCTCAATTTTTTTTGTCACTTTTCCTTGAGAACGAAAACTAATCATTTGCGACGTTTTCACGACATGTTTTGGAATATTTGAGACGGGATTGAAACTATTCCGCGGCAGATCCTTGTTTTGCGACATTTGCCGAATTTTCAAACGCCGAATTTTCAAACCATTGCAAAAATTTTTGTAATGGTTCATGAACCAGGTGACCAAAATGCAGTGCCGCAAGAGTTGTAAGCCAAATTTGAGAATTTGCCTTTCGTGTCAGTTACTTTTCAATTGCACCTCTAGTGTGATCACTCCCTAACAAACAGAAGGCTGTTTTTTAGAAAAATGACATGAAAGGTCTAGTAATATAAAAAAATCAGGGTCAAACCTCACGATGTGATTCAGGGTCATAAGGAAGATGAAGCGACTGTTATGGCACACAAAGGAGCACATCAGTCAAAAATATCACCGTACCTAATTTTTCTGTTTTCATGGATTAGACCACTGTGGCTCTCAGCCCTTTATCTGAAGTCACAGAAAGTGTACAGTTTATTTTATGGGTTCATTGGTAGTAATTCACTGGGGACTCGGTTTTCCCTTGATGCAGAAAAGGCTGGTGTTCCAGGTCACACCCTTATTATACGACATGTGTTGCCTTCCGAGTAGTGCATTGACAAGGTGCATGATTATCATCCTGAAAATTGCGAGTAGGAATCCAGGTTGATGCTGGGAGTCCATGGGAGCTAATTGGCCGAGCTCTCAGATTCGCTCTATGGCCACTGTGAGCTCACCCGGATAGCTGTTTTCTGAATATGTGGGTACAAGTAGTCCGTGAAGATGCAGGTGGCAGCGCGTCACACCTGTCACACGTGTCACACGTGGTTGTGTGATAGGGAGGCGATACTTGATGGCTCCAAGGAAGAGTGTACCCTGCCTTTGCTCATGTCGGCTGAGATGGGCTCCAGCCTCCCCGTCACTGTAGAGTAAGCAGTGTGGGGAATGAGTGAGTGGGTGAGTGAGTGAGTGAGTCTGCTGGATAACTGAACAGTGCCAATTCCCAACACTACTGAAAGGAACTAATCAGTAAATTTTATCCTCACATCACTTCCTGTTCTTTCAGACCTCATTCACAGAGTGCACTTGAGGGGCTCGTTCTTAGTCACCCGAGCAGCATGGAATCACATGAAGAACCAAAAGTTTGGGAGGTAATGTATTGATCGTGGATATAAATAAGCAATGAGTTATATTGACTGTATAAATAAAACAAATCTGTTATATGGTACTAATGATCTGCCCAACACTGCAGAATCATCATGACTTCATCGGCTGCTGGAATATATGGGAACTTCGGCCAGGCAAATTACAGTGCCGCTAAGCTGGGTCTCCTGGGACTGGCTAACACTTTGGCTATTGAAGGCCAGAAATACAACATCCACTGCAACACCATCGCACCGACAGCGGGCTCACGTCTCACTCAGACAGTCATGCCACCAGGTTAGTGACCTTTAGAAACGTCATTGAATAATAAAGTAATTTCACAGTCCAATGCACAGGCCTGAACAGTGGGGTACACCCTGAACAGCTCGCCAGACCATAGCAGGGCCAGCATACAAACACGACTCTCCACACCCACACCTAGGGGCAATTTGGAACAGCCAGTTACGCTAATGTGCATGTGTTTGGATTGTGGGATGAAACCGGAGTACCTGGAAGAAGCCCAGGTTAGTGCGGTGAGTACCTGGAAACTCCACACAGAAACACCCTCACTGAGCTGTGGACTTGAACCCAGGACGTATTTCCTGTGAGGCTGATGTGCAAACCACTCCACCACCACGCTGCCCAATGTGGTCATACTTGTCAGTGTGAAAGCACTTGTGTACTCACAATACCACGTGTAAGTGCAGAAGTGTGTGATTTGTGACACATGGCTAGCTGCATTCATATCACTCTCACTCATTCTCTAATTTGCCAAGCGGCTTAATCCTATTAGGGTTGTGGGAAGGCTGGAGCCTATCGCAGCCAACAGTAGATGAAAGAGGGGTACACCCTAAACAGCTCACCAGACCGTCACAGGGCCAACACACAAACACCACTTCCCAGACTCACACCTAGGGGCAATTTTGGAACAGCCAGTTAGCCTATTGTGCATGTCTTTGGCCGATGGGTGGAAACCGGAGTAACCAGAGAAAACCTATGCAAGTACGAGGAGAACACGCGAACCCCACACAGAAACGCCCGAGCCGAGCCTGAGACTTGAACCCAGTACCTTCTTTCTGTGAGGTGGACATGCTAACCACAACGCCATGAAGCTCATTAATTACTCAGAACGGATAAGTAATAAAATGATATATCCATGGGGGATGCTGTTGGCAGTGCAGTACTGTTTTTATTTTTCATGGGTAATAATTTCCTGAAGTGTTGTTTTCTCAGTATTAGTTTTTGTGCTGTAGTCTGGAGAAAAGCTCAGAGAGATTATTCTGCGTGATAAGCAGTTTAATAGCCTCCGAGTGTTCTGTGATGTTAAGTAGTGCGATAGGATTTATTCTGAGTTTCGTCTTGCTCTAATTCTTCGTGACAATATGGTATTTGTCCTTGTCAGATTTGGTGGAGTCTTTAAAGGCAGAATATGTGGCTCCTCTCGTCCTGTGGCTCTGCCATGAGCAGTGTCCCGAGAATGGAGGCCTTTTTGAGGTGTGATTCTAAATTTTAGCTATTTATTTTTATACATTTTATTAAGTTATTTATTAACTGCCAGTTCACTTTTTATAGACTGTAGCTGTTGAGCTCATTTTTGTTCCTTTTCTTGTACTGTTGTTAGGTCGGGGCAGGCTGGATTGGAAAACGTAAGTAAAATTTAGCCGGCCTGTGTATTTATTTGAAAATGGAAAAGATTACCGAATTTAAGACTATTTAACGGTATTTTATTGCATATGGATGTGCAGTGCGGTGGGAGAGAACTTTGGGCAGTATTGTCCGTCATAAGAACCAGAGCATGACCCCAGAGGACGTCCGGGATAAATGGGATCAGATCTGTGACTTCACCAATGCCACCAAGCCAGCAACTATTCAAGGTAATTGCTGAGATGGGTTCGGTTAAGGATCAGCGACAATGTGGTTTCTTCCCTCAGCCTATGAATTATACCATCACAAGCCAATGAAACAAACATATTAAGGCTGTATCTCACGGAACAGCGAATGTTGATGGATTTTGGATCCGTCAATCAGGGTTCACCTCTGTCATTAGCCACAGTTAGGAACATTTGCATGAATGGTTGTGAAAATGTTTGCAAAAGACTATATTCGCTATTCGCTATGAGAGAGTAGCTTTACTGAAAGAAAGAGCACAAAAATAAATAAATAAATAAATAAATAAATAAATAAATAAGCAGGGCTCCACAAACACAATTTGAATCCCAGTGTATTTAACTGGAACCATTTTCAGAATCAGAATACTTTTGATCCTGGAGGAAATTGTATAATTTTATTATATTCATTTTATTATTAATATGAAGTTTAGTGCAAATAATAATAATGAAATATTCATTAAGGAACAGGCCTGAATTTAATCTGATAATCACAACGTAACTACAGGAAAATATCTTCAGACAGTCTTTACTGAATCATAGCACTCATCTAAGAGCGCTAACACTAAAAGCTACAATCCGACTTGAGCCGGTCCATTAGCTCTGTTCCCGCACCAGGCCAAGCTTTTTCAATTCAGTTTTATTTGTACAGCACACTTAACCCAGAGTGGCAAAGAAAAAGCAGCATTTACAATGTCTGTCACTTCTGGTGAGCACATTGGGGATATTTCTGTAAAATTGCTTTCTGACAGACAATAGGAATCGCTCTCTCACCATGTTTGGCAGCCATACACGATTTTAAAAGTGATTAAAGATAAAGAAAGGTATTCCCACAAATGAAAATACAGACATGGGTGGAAAGTGAAAGGCTTTCGTCCACATTGGGGACAGTAAATCTCCAAAATCTTTTTGCTTGTGCTGCACATTTTAAGTAAAGTTTTCCAGAGGAAGAAGGGCTGCGGCTTAAACGAGCCATTGTTTACCACTACACTAACACTAGCTCTGGCCAGAAAATCAAAATACATTTTTTTTTATTTTAATTTTTAAGCAAATATTGTAATATTAATAACAAGAAAATGTGTGCGTGTGTGTTGACCCTGTACCAACAAGATACAGGGCGGGAGACTTCGTTCTTTGAAAGGATTTCTTCATTTATTTGTTCATTCACTTGCTGAACCACTTAATCCTACTGGGGTTGCAGGAAGGCTGGAACCTATCACAGCCAACTCTGGGTGAAAGCGAGGTTCACCCTGAAGTCCCTCGCAGGGCCAACACACATGACTATTTACACTCACACCTGGGGGCAATCTGGAACAGGCAGTTAGCCTAATGTGCATGTTTTTGGACTATGGGAGAAAACCAGAGTACCCAGAGGAAACCCATGCAAACATGGGGATAAGATACTAACTGGGATTCGAACTCAGGACCTTCGTGCCGTGAGGCTGATGTGCTAACTGCTACACCACAGTGTCGCCCAACCTGAAGAATGTTTTCTCTGGATAGGATCTATATAACATTACAGTGAGATTCTATGGTCCTCCATGATTTCCCTCTCTGAGTACTTTTGCTATGATTTCTGTGGCCAGTGCAATGTGCTCTGGTGAAAGACAGCCCTCTATATATCTGTGCAATATTAATATTACTGTGCACTATTACTGTGCACATTATTGTGCAATATTATTACTGTGCACATTACTGTGCAGTATTAATATTACTGTGCAATATTAATATTACTGTACACATTACTGTGCAATAATAATATTACTGTGCACATTACTGTGCACTATTATTACTGTGCACTATTA
>JAOUQZ010000030.1:2101815-2114462 GCA_028564935.1 Neosilurus hyrtlii
TGTGCAATATTCATATTACTGTGCACATTACTGTGCACTATTAATATTACTTTGCAATAATACTGTGCACATTACTGCATAATATTACTGTGCACATTACTGTGCAATATTAATATTACTATGCACATTACTGTGCACTATTATTACTTTGCAATAATACTGTGCACATTACTGCATAATATTACTGTGCACATTACTGTGCAATATTAATATTACTATGCACATTACTGTGCACTATTATTACTTTGCAATAATACTGTGCACATTACTGTGCAATATTATTACTGCACAATATTACTGTGCACATTGCAGTGCAATATTAATATTACTGTGCAATATATAAATATATATTTTATTTATATTTTTTACAGATGTTTTTTTTAAGTATACTTATTTTTTTTTCTATTAAACAATAAGAATATCTTATTTCTCTTATTTTATAGTAATCTTATTACTCCTGCTGTGCTCAGAGTCATTGCATTTAAATATCATTTTGATGTAATTCCAAATGACAAATAAAATCTGTGTGAGTCTGAGTCTACTTCTAGTTCTAGCCTGTTTGGAATTGCTATGAAAATTAACCATTTGATAGTATTTGAATGTAGTAACTCACCTAAATGTTTTAAATCAGGACCCAAATTAAGTTAAGAGGACACCAGTCCTGACGGTCAAAGGGCAGGACTTTAATGGGGTCTGTCTTTGCACATGCCTACAAATGGTCTTAACCTCAAAAAGCCTCATCCTCCCATGTCTGATTTGCTTACTGTAGCTGCCCTTAGGATGTACTGCACAGAGGAGAGAGAGTTTGCTCGGAGGCTTATTAGCATGGCTTTGAAGTGCTCATCACTTATGTTTGGGATCAGCATGGTGGTGTCTTTGTCTCCTGAGAGTGGACTAGTTAATTAAACATTCAGTCCCTTTTTGTTTGCTGCCATTAAGAGTCAATGCACTTGCTGGTGGATGTGCTGTCGAAAGTGGAGGCTGAAGAAGGAATTGGCGCCAGTCCAACCAGTGCCGTGGCTTCAGCATCATCTGGCATAAACCCTGTGAGTACTGAATATGCAGCTTTAATTACTCTTTCAGTTGCTTAAATTAATTGCACAGAAAAGAGGACACAAGTCACAACCACACACACACATATATATATATATATATTTATATTCAGTGCCATGACAATGACCCCCCCCCCCATTTTCTTTATTGCCAATTGTTTATAACACTTAATTGTTTTTGATCTCCAAAGAAATTTGGTATAATATAAAAGACAACCTGAATAAACAAAATACACAGATTTCATAAGCTTGTGAATTATTGAAAGACATTAGAAAGTCACTGGCCAAAAAAAAGCTATATATGGGAGAATGGCAAGGTGAAAACCACTCCCAGGCTGGTAAAAAAAATAATACCTTAATTGCCCCCAAAACTTTTGGGATAATATTCTGTGGACTGACAAGTCAGACATAGTACATTTTGGAAGACATGGTGCTGGTTACATCTGGCATAAAGCTAAGATGCCATTCCACAATAAGAACATCATGCGCTCAGTCAAGCATGGTGGTGGTAGTGTGATGGTGTGAAGATGCTTTGTTGCTTCAGGGCCTGGTTGGCTTTCCAGAATTAAGGGACTATTTTGTACAGTCCTGATCTGTCCACCTCTGAAAGCTCAGTCACAGTTGGCTGATACAGAAAGGCTACAATCCAAAGCCAAAGATCAGGTCCACCTCTGAATGTCTAAAAGTAAATGAAATTATGATCTTGGAGTGGCCTAGTCAGAGTCCTGACCTGAAACCGAATTAAATGTGGCAGAACATGAAAAGTGCAGTTCGTGGTTAAAAACCATGAATTACATTAAATTTTGAGATAGAAAGAGTGGACCAGAATTTCTCCAGTGATACCAATGACTAATCCTGCACTGCTGCGTAAGATTCCACAGCTAAGTATCCTTCAGTAACTCACAAGGTCCTACGATAATTGTTTTTGTTTACTCTGGATGTGGTTTTTATTGTAATAAATTTGTTTGGAGATTAGAAAGACTTTGGGGTTATGAATGAACAGGAAATGACAACACGAGGAAATCAGAAAGGGAAAAATACTTTTTTCCGGCACTGTATTTAGTTTTGGGGAATCGAGTAAAGAATCAGTTTTGATCTTTTCGAGTCTCTACAATTATATTTGTATGTCTGCAGGCAGAGGCTGTGGGGAAGGTGCTTCCTGAGATGACATTCAGCTATACCAGCATGCACTGCATCCTATATGCCCTCGGAGTGGGCATGTCTACCAGAGAGGCCAATCACCTCAAATTCCTCTATGAAGGTCACGAGGAGTTCAGCTGCCTGCCTACGTTTGGTGTTATCCCAGCCCAAGCATCAATGCTGGAGCTCGGTTCTTTGCCAGGGCTCAGTTTTGACCCCACCAGGGTGAGCGACACCATTTAATCTGATCTCACCCAGATTTTTCAGATCAGACTCCTTCACATTAATCCATCTTTTTCTTGCTAGATATTGCTAACTATTTTAATTTTGAGGGCACAGTGAGGAATATTCTTGTTACAATTATTGTTCATGATAAGCATTAGTAAATACTACATGGGAATGCTGCAATTTGATTGGTCCACTATCAGAAGATCCCATGCAGATGATGTTTAAATCAAAAACAATGGACACATTCACCAGGAGCAAGCGGTCCCTTTAAAATGGAAAAATAATCATAATGTTGTTTGAGTTTATTTTTGTCTGTTTCCATGTAGTTTACTCGTATAATAAAACTTTGAATGAATAAGTAAAAAAACAAACAAAAAAACGCAGTTTACTTTGCGTTTCCGTGTAATATATGCGCTATAGGAACAAATGTTTCTGGACTCTCGACCATCAGACCCATATGTAGCTCCTTCCCAAAACTTGTCCTTGTCTGCTGTTGGGTTACAATTTCCCTTCACTAGAACTTAGATGCACGAACCTGTTCTAGCATGACCGTCCCCCCTGTGTACACAGTGAGCTCCGTGAAGACCTGCGCCGCCAAGGTTGGAAAGGTTGCACAGAGTGCTGACCACAACGCCACTGAACACGTTTGGAATGAACTAGAATGTCACTTGCTCCATGTGTCCTTGCCTGACATCAGGATAAATTCTCAAATCCCTGCAGCTACACTCCAGAATCTAGTGGAGAGGCTTCCCAGAAGAGAAATCCAACAATTAAGAAACACATGGATTAATTCAGAGCAAGCAGAGCTCACCTGACTTTCCTCTGGCGCCGCTAAAAGTTATTTATTTATTTATTTTTAATTCATTCATTCGTTCATTAACTTACTTTTTTTTTTTTTTGGGGGGGGGGGGGGGGGGTGTTTTTGTGTATTATATACTAAAACAGTAAATCGGGTTTACAGAGGCATTTATGTATGTATGTGTTGACATGTGGAGCCTATCAGGATTTTATTTTTATTGTTAAAAAAAAGATTTCATTTTAGTATTTTTTTTTATTCAGTGCCTGTGTAGTGTATACAAAACAATTACACACCTTTTGCTTGGCCAGCGTCACCGAATTGAATAATCCCCTCAGTGTTCTGTCCATACATCCACATCCACGTCACCTTCAGTGAATTATTGTTCATTTCTGTATTTTCATTTGTAGCTCCTACATGGAGAACAATACTTGGAGTTGTACAAACCTTTGCCCACTTCAGGTATGTGTAATTTCACAGGTTTTTATCAACGGGTTTTCCTTTTTTTCTTTTACACAGCTAGTTTAACTACCATTTATCTTCTAGGAACACTGACCTCAAAGGCATCAGTTGCAGACATCCTCGACAAAGGGTCTGGTGCAGTCATCCTCTTGGATGGTGAATCTTATTTATTATTGAAGTATAATAATAACAAAAAAAAAATATACTGTGTTTGGCTTCGATTTGAGTAAAGAACAACTCGACACTGTTGATTCTGTTTTCATTCCCCCAGTTCACACCTACAGTAAGCAGGAGTTGGTCTGCTACAATCAGTTCTCATTGTTTATTGTTGGTGCTGGAGGTTTTGGAGGAAAGAGAGCATCAGATAAAGCTGTGGTAACAAGCAGTCTTGTTGCAAAACTTTTTCATGTATTTCTGTTGTTGAGCATTTATTACTTCATAATTCTTCCCCCCCTGGCCCCAGGCTACAGTCGCACCTCCAAACAGATCACCTGACGCGGTCGTGGTTGATGAAACCACCAGAGATCAGGTAAAGTCAAGTGGGGTGATATGACAATTGTTAACGAATGAATTCACCCGTAGCTGATATCAGTTTTACTTCTGCATTTAAAATATTTATTATTATTCATTCATTCATCTTCTGAACCGCTTATTCCTACTTGGGGTTGCGGGGAGGCTGGCGCCCATCTCAGCCGACTCTGGGCGAGGGCGGGATACACCCTGGACAGCTCGCCAGGCCATCGCAGGGCGATTAGTCACACAACCATTCGCACTCACACTCACACCTAGGGGTGATTTGGAACAGCCAATTAGCCAACTGTGCATGTTTTTGGACTGTGGGAGGAAACTGGAGTACCCAGAGGAAACCCACGCAAGCACAGGGGAGAACATGCAAACTTCACACAGAAACGCCCCGAGCTGGGAATCGAACCAAGGACCTTCTTGCTGTGAGGCGGACGTGCTAACCACTGCGCCACCGTGCCGCCCTATTATTATTATTATTATTATTATTATTATTATTATTATTATTATTATTATTATTATTATTATTATTATTTTGTCGCTATGCATTCCAAGAACTGCTTGACCCATCGCTGCCATATTTTCAGGGTAACCTAGGACCAAAGGCTGAAATGAATTCATAAAAAAGGTCATTGTAGTTCAATGTCCGCAAAATGACTATCGATTGTTTATAATGGCTCGGTAGCGGCTGGTAGCCCACACCCCATAAAGCACCTTAAAATAAAAATAATCATGTCTCAATGAAACGTCTTGGATTTCTGTCAAAATATGCCTTGGGTGGTAGGGGCAGCATGTCGGAGTCGGAGACATCCTTGGCCGTTTCTGGCGGTTTCTGTCCCCCCGTGGTCTTTTCCTGGCAGTTTTTGGTATCACTGGGTTTCCACAAGTAGCTGCCATATTGCTTCTCAGGATTTCTGTTGTTTATAAATGAATAAATTACCTTAGTGTTAAGCTACCTCAAACAACGTGATTCCTTGAAATGTTTTTTTAACGCCACACGTCTGAACACAGGAAGCCAAAAGGACGTGTTGATATGATGCACTATTTCCAGGTTGGTTGGATACAGAAACTGGTTCAACCCGACACAGTTCTGCAAAAACCCACATTAGTTCTACAGTGTAATGGTGCTTCATGTTTTTTTAGGCTACATAGGGGTCCCAAATGACTTAAACACAGTGGCCCAAATCAACTTTTTGACTCCGCGACCAAGCATATTTCATACCAAGCAAAGTATTAAATTACCTTTTTGTGTCTTTTACGCATTTGTTTCAGAATATCACCATTTAATTTTTTTTTAAAGATATTTAATCCATTTTATTAGACATTATATTGAATATAAACTTAACCCTGTAAAGACCACACCAAGAAAAAAGAGGAATGCATGGTTTTATAACTTGGAATATTTATAATGAAATGTCTCCCCCTAGTGGGTGTTTAATGAACATTTACTCCATGTTAAAGTTGGGGTTGTTGATGGTGGGTTTTTTTTTGGTTTGTTTGTTTTTTTTGTGTTTGTTTTTTTGCTTGGATCGCCTTCAAAATATAACAATTTGTTACTTGTCCCTCACCCTGCTCTAGAAAGAAATTTCATCAAAACCCGTAGATAGCTTTTAGTGTTAAATTGCACGCAAACAAACCAACATGTGAAAACAACCTCCTGGCAGAGATCATTAAAAACTAATGAGTATTCTATGGAACATTTACACGTTGTACCTACCATGGTATCTCATTTAAATTCTTATTGACTACCTCGTGGTGGACTGGCAGCAAGTAATGATCACCGACCTTCTGCACTGACTGTACTGTATGTAGTCTGTATTTGATTGGCTATTGTTCTCGGTCTCATTAGACAGTTGGTTATAGCCTTGATTGAAAATTTTAGCCTCAAAGAGAAATCAGAGGAAGGCCTGAAAGGATATTTTTATTTTAACTTGCCTTTATAATTTTTCTGAGATGTATTCATGAAAAGGAAAGTTTAGCCTCTTTTTGAGCTTGGTGGGTGTTTCACGTTCACATATTACTATTATTTATGTTTATTTCCTGTATGTCATGTAAGTGTATAAATAAATATATAGAAACGTTTGCATTTCAGGCTGCTTTATACAGGTTGAGTGGTGATTGGAACCCTCTTCACATAGACCCAAGCTTTGCAGCAATGGGAGGTAAGACGAGGTGTTGCTTCTCTGTTTAAATAGGAATCGTTCACAGCATGAACCTGTATGTTTAGAAAACGTAAACAAATCATTAAAGTATATCCCAAACTGTAGGATTCCAATCTCCCATACTGCATGGCCTGTGCTCATTTGGATTTGCTGCACGCCATGTCCTGAGGCAGTACGCTGGGAATGATGTTTCCAGATTCAAGTCTATTAAGGTGAAGAAAATTCATACAGTGCAGCCACTTAAAACCTCAACAAACTTTTCTAACAGACCCTCAACTCTAATGATTTCAGAAATTATATAGTGTCAGTACCTTCAGTTTTCAAAATTGCTGCCTTTTATACAGAGTGGCCCAATAAAACCTCCCACATATTAAAGGGATAGGACGGTTAGAAGAGAATTAAATTATTATTTTCACACATGAAACTTCATTCAGTACAGTTTTTATTCGCCGTAATATAGAGATGGCCGTGAAACGGTGGCCGTCGTTGTCTATACACTCTTGGAGGTGATTTCTGAAGGCTGCCGTGACTCGACGGGTCGTGTCGGGTGGAACTAGGATGGGTGAACATCTCCTTAAGTGCCACTTAAGGGGGTCAGTGAGGATATACTCGTGATTTAAGGTAGCACCACAGAAAAAAAAAAATCACAAAGGGAAGGTTCAGGGGACCGGGGCCGCCACCCGATATCACCACACGACAAGATCACCCGATCCAGAAACATTTCCCTCAGCGCTCCCAGATCTTCAAGCTGTGTCGTAGCTCCATCTTACTGAAACCACACGTCCACTTCTTCAACATCAAGTCCAACAGACCTCAGTACCGCCTCTCCTGATTCACTAAGATTCATGTGTACAAACAGTAATCTGATTCTCTTTAACCTTTTTAAAATTTTATCATCTACCTTTGAAATGTGGGTTTTCTGGATCACCGTATGTAGTAATGTTTTCCCTGCTTGTTTACTTGTTGTTGTTTTGGATAGGTGCGATTTGTGAAGCCAGTGTTACCAGGCCAGTCTCTCCAAACTGAAATGTGGAAAGAGGAAAACAGAGTTCACTTTCAGTGCAAAGTGAGGATAAGCGCTTGTTTATGCTGCCTACATCCAGCTGTAGTGTTATTGTTACATTATTATTCTGCTGTCAGAATCATTTGCTTATCCGTTCTGGATGTTCAGGTGAAGGAGACGGGAGCTGTTGTCTTGTCTGGTGCATATATAGATTTACATGCAGCTCCTGGGGCGGTTGCCAGCACTTCCCCTGCAGAGGTACCAGCATCGTGTCTATGAAATATTCATATTTTATCGTGAAGAAAACTAAGAGATTTGAAAGAAGAGCACAAATATGAGTGTTATACTGTATGTATCTGTGCTAGAATTATTATAAATCATATGACTTCATAGACCAGTGGACTACAGAGTGACTTGGTGTTTGCCGAAATTGGACGCCGGATCAAAGAGCTGGGCGCTGAACTCGTGAAGAAGGTTAACGCTGTCTTTGGGTGGGAAATTACCAAAGGAGGAAAGAGAGCTGCCCAATGGAGTAAGACCGTTATGTATTAATCAATTTTCTAAACTCTGCTAAACGTTAGAGCTACGGGACTTGGTACTGATGTTCCCCTCATAACATGTCAAAATAATAAGGGTAAATAAATATAAATAACATTTTAAATTGTTTTTTAGCTCAAAGTACATGTCCATGTTGTTCTTTATCTTTAACGGTGGACAGCTTTCATGTAAGTGCCAATGATGTATTAGTTAGCACGTCCGCCCTACAGCAAGAAGGTCCCGGGTTCGAGTCCCGGGATTGAGCGTTTCTTTGTGGAGTTTGCTTGTGTGGGTTTCCTCTGAGTACTCCAGTTTCCTCCTACAGTCCAAAGACATGCACATTAGGCTAATTGGCTGTTCCAAATTGACCGTGAGTCTGACTGGTTGTATGTGTGTTGCCCTATGGTGGTCTAGTGAGCTATTCAAGGTGCACCTCACCTTCACCCAATGTTGCAGAGATAGGTTCCAGCCTCCCCCGACCCAGACAGTGTGATTGAGCGGTTCAGCTGAGTGAGTGAGTATGGCGGTACGGTGGCGTAGTAGTGAGCATGTCTGCTCACAGCAAGGAGGTCCTGGATTCAAGTCCCGGGCGTTTCCGTGTACAGTTTGCATGTGCCTGCGTGGGTTTCCTCTGGGTACTACGGTTTCCTCCCACAGTCCGAAGCCATGCATGTTAGTCTGATTTGTTCCAAATTGATCCGAGGTGTGAGCATGAATGGTTGTGTGTGACTGTGTTGCCCTGTAATGGACGGGCGAGCTGTTCAGGGTGTACCCCACCTTCGCCCAGAGCTGATACAGACTCCAGACTCCCCGCGACCCTAGTAGGAATAATTGGTTCAGCGAGTGAGTGAGTGAGGTGTCAATAATTTTCCAAAATTGTAACATGGCACATGCTATTTTTTTATTTTATTGTATGTTTTGATGATATTCTCATTCATATATATATATATATATATATATATATATATATATATATATATATATATATATATATTATCCCTGTTTAATAATTCAAGATATGATCTGTTTCTGTACAGCCATTGATCTAAAAACCCCACAAGGTGCACTTCATAAGGGTCCGTACAGTGGCAAGGCTGACGTGACATTTACTGTGGATGATGGGGATTTTATGGATGTGGTGCTGGGGAAGCTCAACCCTCAGCAGGTACCTTCAGGCCACATTTTCTCTGAGAAATTGAGGATGATTTGCCAGATATGTGCATGTTGGGAGTAATCTACCACGTTAATGCAGTTGTACAGAGATCAGTGCTGTTTTGTTTGTTTTCCCCCCCGTAGGCGTTTTTCGCTGGAAAATTGAAAGTCAGAGGGAACATCATGCTGAGCCAGAAACTGGAGACAATACTGAAGGATTACGCCAAGCTGTGAGACTCCACGCCGTCCGATGCCTTAGAGAAATACAAATGCAGCCTGCATGACAGTTTCACTGAGGGGGTTCTAGAAGGTAGCGATTTAAAATCCAACGTCTAACCTTCACAGATCTTTAAAAATGGTAAGAAAATTAAGCACTAATGAAAAAATAACCATACTGATGGTAAGGACATGATCTAGTTTTGTTTTCTTTGAGGATTTGGAGGAGATTTTGGTATATATTACACCTTTAACCTTTTTCTTTAGTTACAGTCAAAAATCCTAAGCTGGGAAAGTGAAAGATGCAACAGTGATGATATAAACTTGGTACGAAAGCCAATTTAAATCTGACTAACTAAAAGAAAGGGGTAATCATGCAGTTAGCCGACTGCCTCAGTCTGTTATTGTTGATGTGTGTGAATAATGTTCTTAGCAATCAAGCCTTCATTAATTTAAAATTAACAATTTAAGGCTAATGAAATTCATAGAGAATCTGGTCCAGTAAAAAGGTTTCTCATTTGAAAATTACTTGTTCCTTTTTTCTGTGTGTGTGAAATGACTGTATGTTTAATATGTTGTGTTAATTTCTAATAAAGCTCACCTTGGTGTACTGCCTGGACGAAACTGCTCAATTCTCTTAGAAAAAAAGAATTCATATCATCATAACTGTTGTAGGAAGGTGATTTTATTATACCATGACATTTGATGTATATTACATTTCAATTTACAATCTTTCTATCCATAAAATTAAACGGATTTGTCTATATTCACATTTTAGAGATTAAAGGGAGAAAGCCTGCCATGCTACACCACAACTACAGCTGATTTATTATTTCCACCATTTTTGTTCAAGTGACAAACAGATTCTCATTTAGAATAAATTTTTTTCATTCCTATGATGATTGGTGATATCAGTACTACCAGAGATTAAAGGTTCCCATTCACTTCGCAGGTATAATCAATAAAGATGAAATACAATGATCTCTATTAGAAATAAAATGGAATCAGCCACAATGTCTTTCTGAAACCATTTGCTTACTCCTGTATGGGAGGGTCGAGGACCCCTGCACCAGGTGCCATGAGAAATAAAACACCGCCATCTTGAAGTGAGAGTGCAGAACTATTACAAAATGGCGACCATCCACACAAACATGTAAGTAGTGACTTCAAACAAGCTGGATGAGAGTAAAATGCTCTACGCTAGTTTTATTTCTCTTGAAATCATGTTCTTGCATGTTCTTAACACTTGAGCTTGGGATTTCCCCATTCTTTTTTGAATCAGCATTTCACTGCTAAGTTATAGAGCATATGCAAGATCGTTCCTCTGGTCCTGCAGACGTGTTATTGTAAACAGAACCAAAACAAGATGTAAAACGGGTGAATAAGAAGTAATAAGCATATCAGCTGGGATGGTTTTGCTGTGAAGCCTTTATATTTAGGAGAATAAACTGATAAAACACATCAACTGTTCACTAGTGAATGGGTACCATTAACCTGTACCTACAACACGAACGCCGCTGGTGTGTAAAGTGTGCATGGGGATCTCATAGCAACTTAAAAGGAAAAAACAAAACAAACAAACAAAAAAAAACACCCATAAGGTATTTCTAAAAACAAGAATACATATTAAGAGTATAATTTGTGAGATCTACTATAAATGACACACTAATCATAAATATTTATTTCTTAAACAATCATTTTCAATGGCCTGTGGTTAATATTCAATCATGATACACTTTATTTTATATTTACATAAAGAAAATAATTCTATTCTTCTTCATTTGCTTCCCATAATAAAGCGAATGTACATTTTTACAACGTTACATTTTATTCTTGTGCAATGGCTGGCTGACTGTAATCAGTCCTCATAAACCACAAGGCTGACCAAAAACATCAGTCTCACTGCTTATTTACCCATAGGCTCGCAGTATGTACCCTTTACCTTTGATTCAAAGAACATGTCATAAAATGATCAGCTGAAGGTGTGGAGTTTAACTGGCAGCACGGGACACTGATTTCTATTAAAATCAACAGACGGGTTCAACTTTTCATCGGCTCGAGCAGAAAAAAGTCAAGAATCTACTAGAAATCATCAGATGTCATCCAGACACTGATGGACCAAATGAGATCACTGCTGGGAGGTTATAGCATTTATTTGTATCTGACTTTGGAAAGGCTATTCCAGTTACGTACATACAATTGCATAAAAATGATATTTCTAAGGATTACCTAGACGGAAAAGTGCTTGGTACGAAAAGTCTAATCCTTCTTTACTAGAGCTTTTTGATTACATGTTCAAGTTTGTTTTTGGAAATAATAATAATAAGCTTTAAAAAATCTAATTGGCTATGTCGATATACATATTTACTGTATAGCTCTTAAATGTACAGAATCAATGACTACACTACAAATACCTAAATACTGTTTATATTATTATTACCGAATACCTTGCTCATCCCATTCGGGATACAAGCAGAAACTAGTACACAGTTAAATGTAATAATGGTCACAAAGTTTGAAGCTACAGTATGCAAAGAAGAAGTTTACAACCCTCGCATGAACCCGGAGATGTCACAGAGGTCCATGGTTGTACTTTCAGTATAAATATAAGGACACTTTTCACTATTTCATCTAGCCCACAATCACAACACTGCTTAGCAACAGATAATTTAAGGCTTGCTTATGTGGTATACAGGTCCTAGAAGGACTCGATTACCCATGTAATGCATTCAGAAAGGGATAGAATATAGCATCTAATGTGCTTAAATATCTTGTTCCTATGCTTGATCCAAATTTAATTGATATGAAAGTGCGTCCAGCCTATCGAATTCAGGCAGTGTGTCTCTCACTGTTGTGCATGTCCAAAACAATGACTGCTCAGAGTTTGTACTCGCTCAGGTCAAAGTTCACCTTCACCCTGTGGTGGTTCGTATTGCTCATCTTACCCTGTGCAAAAGTTGATCGGAACTCTTCGGTTGTGCTAAATGATGAACTTCACGTCGTTCTTCACATTGTTGGTGTACGTGCTAATACGGTCGGGCAACACGCGCATTTTCATGGTGCCGTCAGCGCCGCAAGAAAAGATGTGATTGCCCAGTGACGTCTCGAGCTGCATGACGCCTGTGCCTAGGTTGCGGAAGATGGACTGCCGGGCATGTTCGTTTGGGAACGTGTGCAGTAGGCACTGTGTCAGCATGTTCCACACCTGCACAAAACATCATTAAATTAGCAGTGTTTGTCTTTAACCATAAACACATGAACAGCATTTTACACAAACACACACACATATATATATATATATATACACACACACACACACACACACACACACACACACACACACATATATATATATATATATATACACACACACACAC